>OZ022253.1:8516149-8606149 GCA_963978915.1 Caenorhabditis parvicauda | reverse complement strand
ATTGTGAATCTTCGAGAAAACTACCGGTAATAAAAACTGTTTGCAAATTCTTCAAACAGGAAAACCTGGAGTCACAGAAAATTGGAACTGAACTGTATCAAAAAGTTCATGTTGACAGTTTGTCTCCTTGTTCACGATAAAATTTAAGACAAGCCGAGGCCAAGAAACTCCTGCAGCAGCCAGACTGCAACAACGATCTGACGAGCGAAGCGCTGCTCCAACTTGAGCGAATCTACGAGGCGCAGAAGAAGGTTCTGGGGTACCTGTCAGTCTGCTACCCACAACAAGTCCGCCAGCAATAATCGATAGTCTCCCATGCTCATGATTAGATCTCCCACTCCTTCTTCCTTCTGAATCTCGTGTTTGTCAAATAAACGTATTGTTAAAGGCTTGCTCTGAATAAAATGTGTTTATTAATCAGAAAAATTCAAGGATGGTCAGGGAATGTATATGTACATTATTCATGCATGAGGGTTACAAAATCGCAATTTACATTTAGTTCGGTCTGTTGATTGAATGTTTCCTCTCATCAGTCATTTTTCTCTAACGAATAGAAGTTTTCTCTCATTGTGGTGTGAAAAAGTAAGGAGTCTGCGATGAAGTAATTATTTTCATCCAAAAATGAAAATTTTAATTTCATAAAAACCGGTTGATTTCGGAAATATTTTGAATCCCATCTGACGTTTCATCCCCGAGTAGGAAAAATATTGATAAAACTGGGCCCCGTGAAAATAAACAAGTAGATTGAGACAGAAAACTACTGTATACAAATGAATTCAGTGGTAGGTAGGGATGGGCAAATCGCCAATCATTGGCTAACGATCGGCTATGCTCATTTCGTTAGTCAATTGCATTGGCTTTTCAATTGATGAGCGCCTGGAGGTGCGCTTTCTAGGTCTTCTCGACGACGTCGTCGGAATCGACTGTCAAAGCGCAACTCCACTCGCTCGCCAATGCAATTAGATAACGAAAAGGTCAGCCAATGACTGGAGATTTGCCCATCCCAAATGGTAGGGATGGTTCTCATATTAAACACGTAGGGTCTTGATCGATGCCTAGAAGGTTATTGAGTATCTATCTTAAAGCTGTTCCCATAACAAATGCGCTATATATCATTGTACATAGAAGAGCTATTGAATGACTATGAGCTCCGTTCCAACGGGCTTAGAACCTTTCGAAAACGTATCACTGAAGGGGGAAACATATGGGTATTCTTATCATTACAAGGAAACATGAATACAGAAAAAGAGATTGAAACCTTAAAGATGGCCGATGGGTGTTATTATTGGGCTCTTTCAAACATGACCTCTGATGTTCAGATTCCCCGAAATTCCCTCTTCCATTTGAGCTTCCACGGTTCGCGGGAGTTGGAAGATCCTTCTAATGTCGTCCACGGTGAACTTGTTCACTGAAAAATCAGTTTTGGATGCTTTTTGTTATGTTAAATGTTCATAGGAAACTTCTAGTATGGTGCGGGTCATTGTTCACAAAGTACTGACTTGAAAGTTGATCTACTTAAAAACATCAAAATTCCAATAATTCATATCAGATCAGACGACTTTAGCAAGGCCAGGAACCAAAAATCCACCATGTTCAGGGACTAGCGAGAACAGTACCTTCTTTTTAGAAAAAACCGAGTTAAAAACAGGCTGGTGCAAAGATATAAAACTAATTGAAATGGCACACTCTCGAACAAGAAAAACCTTGCAAGTTGTCTTCAAAGGTGCGAGGTTTTTTTAAGACCAATAAAAACTTACGACTCTTGTCTTGGTGCTCAATAGCCATGGATCTGAGTTCTTTGTCGATGGTATTGTTGATGATCATGTGATAAACGGTCATCTCACGATTCTGACCCATTCGATTGATTCTGCCAATCGCCTGTAAAAGAAAAATTAAACGTGGGGTTGGAGGCATTGATACCTGATCGACGATGGTCTTGCACGGGCTCGGGTCGAGGAATATGATCGTGTTGGCATGGATCATGTTGAGTCCGGTGGAGCACAAGTTCAGGGAGCAGAGAAGGACCTGGGAAAAATTCGAACTGTGATAGAAAAAGAGAGAGAGAGAGAGAGAGAGAAAACTCACTTTGCAGTCTTGTCGACTGAAAAACTGTTGGAGATTATTATCAAGACATCTTCTGCTGGCGTCGATAACTGGGATTTTCGCCAAGCGGAACATGTAGTGAACGTAGCGAAACACGGGCGAACCATTGGTCAAAGTCGTGAAAATTGCAATCTGAAGTAGGACGTTTGAGTGAATCGAGTGCTGAATACATACCCTGCTTTCCGGCTCTTCTGTTATTATCTTTCTTATCAGTCTCATAACCGTGTTGAGCTGGAATATTTCATTCCTTTTGGTTTTATGTATGAACATTATTTTCTTTATTTGGTGAACGAATTCTACCCGTACTTAGTCGCCGTTACATTGTTATCTGCTCACTACGACAGGTCAAAAACCATAACCAACGTAACAGCGATCATGACGTTTTGAAAATGAAAAAAGTATGGACACAACATACCTTGACAGGAAGATTCATTCCAGAGATTTCCGGCTGTTCGGATCCACACGTTTTCTGCACGATTTCGACATCGGCTGGATTATAGACTTGTCGGCATACAGCACAAGTCGAGTTCATTCTCCTACAACAAAATCAACCTTTGACTTTTTCAGAAACTAAAAATTCCATTTTTTTTTAAAAATAAAAAACTAGATTTTCAAAAATACTGGATAAAATTTACATGTAGCTGAAAATTTTCGCGTTAAAAATCGATTTCATTATCAGACGTTTCCTCACCATTAAAAAATGATGATAACTGAATCATTATTTCAAACGGTATCTGGAAAATAAATGATAAAGCTGTATTTTTCTCGTTTTTTGTTCAAAGTTTGAAGTTTTGCAACTGATAAATCTTACTTTCGCTTCAACGCTTCGTAGCAATTCGTGCAATACTGATGGCAACATGGTGTGACCGCCCACACGAATTCTAATTCAACGAAACAAATCGGACATTCGAGGTATTCTTGGGTCCTGTGTTTGCAATGATCGTCATGGATGTGAATAAGGACTTACGTCGTGTTGAGCAGATAATTGAACTCGTTGATGCTTTTGGTCATTTTTCTGTCAATGATGTCGAGTTTAAAGTTAACTTTTCTCATGTAGTCGTCCAAGTTCATCACCAATTTGGGTTCCACTCGACTCGCGGCTTGTTGAAGCTCATCGCTGTAATAGAAAATATTACGGAATCACCGCTCCAAAATTAACCCTAAATAAAAATTAAATGGTAAATTTAATTTTAAAAAATTCCACTACCGGCGTTCGTTCACCTTGGAACAACATTTTTGAAAAAATCGAAAACAAACTATCTGTAATAGAGTTCCTGGTAATGTACTAGGGCATTTACACCACAATTTAAGGTTTCCTTGGCCAGCTCTTTCACTTTTCGTATTTCCCTGAACAAAATGTCTTGATTTTCAAAACGGCAATCTTTACTCTTCGACGTTCTCAGAATCATCGTCAAATTCGTCCACCATTTCGAAATAGGTGAGAAGAAAGAGGAACGGCTTTGAATTGAGCCTTCTTTCTGAAATTGATGTTTTTCTTCTCTCTCTCTTTCTCTCTCTCTCTCTCTCTCTCTCTCTCTCTCTCTCTCTCTCTCTCTCTCTCTCTCTCTCTCTCTCTCCATTCTTGAGGCAAGAGAAAAACAAACCATCAACTAAATCATTCAGCTTTTGTAGTAGTTGGCACAAGAGGCAAGCGTCAAGGAGCGGTCTGTAATAAGAGTAATCTTTTCGGAGATAGATCAGAAACTAACACTGCGCCAAAATTCCGATGGGATTGATCGCACGTGTTTTCCATCAGTTCGGATGATATATTCTGAATGATCCATTATTCAGGAGCTTCGGTCCATTGAGTGGGAAAATTTTAGAAAATGTACCATTTGCACCATTTGCACCATTTTCTCAAATTCAAAATTGTCAACGCAAAACTCACTGGATTGTCTGTGAGGAATGTAGAGATGAGCGACACAACACCTGGTATGTTAGCGAGATATTGTTCGATCTTATTCAACGCGTCTGTCACGTCATTGCGCACATCGGGCTGTAGAAAATCATTGAGAGAGAGAGAGAGAGACAGAGAGACAGAGAGAAAGGGACTCACCTGAGAAAACATCGGATATTGTTGCGAAAGAAGAAGCCTAAACATTTTATACGTCAAATTGATGCAAAAGTGAAATTTACCTATCCTCCCTACTCAATTTTTTTCTTTCCAGCTGCTCGTACTTCACGCGAAGGCGGTTTGAGATTGTGTGGAGACGGTGAATCTGAAAATCAAAATCATTGGGACAGACAGGGTAGTTCAGCGATAACCATACCATCGTATGATGATATGAGCTTTACTAAACTCGGAAGTCGAAATACAATTGTTTTCAGTAATTTCGCGAAACAAAGTACGTTAACCCCAGTGACAGTACAATAAAACACTCACTAAATCTTGTTCTTCCCATTTTTCATTAATCTGCTGGAACTCTTCTTTCAGTTCCGCGATTTTCTCGCTCTGAAAACTATGAATTAGTTTTTCCCCGTTGTATGTAAAACCTCTCTGCGTATGAAATGATCTCTTGTTGACTGTTTCATCGCTGTACACAAGTCCACCTTTTCTTGATCAGACCCATCGGCGGTTTCCAGGTAGTTTCTTAACATTAGACAATTTCAACAATTTCCATCATTTAAAGCCGGTTTTAATTCCTGTTTTATGATCATATGACTATATTACAGGGTGCGGCCGAAATAATAGGACACACTAAAATTGTTATAAACTTCCGAGAACTTTTCGAAGTTCTCACAAGTTTGGCACAAAGATAGATGATTAATATGTTAACACGTTTTCATAAACACTTTGCGAATCAATCACTGCATTATCGTGTCACAACTCCTAGAACTAGTTGCGTTGCATCGATGGTGTAACGCAGGTCATCGTTGGCAAAAACGATCAGATTTTTTGAATAGCATTCTTCAGAGAGCTTATTTTTTGTCAATGTTTAGAGAAACTATCTGGGTTTAAAATATTTTCAAGTCGTAATCAGTTGAGTTCAAATCGAACTACGAAACAGTTTTTGTGTTACCAACTCAAACTCAGAACATTGATGTTTACACCATCTTTGGGTGACGAACTGCTGTTACTCTTTGTTAAACGATAGATGTATAATTCATTGAGTGGATTTGAAACGATTGTTTCTCTTCTTATCATGTTAAGGTAACTCCAACGAACTACATCTCATATTCAGCACAAAAGGTGAAGAAAACAAGAGAAATTTCGCTTATGTAACAGCATTCTTCTGATAATGTCTCAGAATTTTGGTACAAAGTTACAATCAATTTCTTACATCTTTTCGTGAAGCTGGAGTTATTGAGAAGTTATTGACGCAGTTACATGGAAGTTGGATGATTTTCTCACGAAATATCGTCTTATAAACGGGGAGCGCATGGGAGTGCGTTACTGCTTCGCATCCCTTGAGCAAATTTTCATTTTTTTAATTTGTTTTTGTTTCCAAACAAAAATAAATCTTATTGAAAATGTGGAATCACACATTTTAACCTTCTTTTGACTATTCCCCTCGAGACCTTAGGCTCAAATGGTCTTTATTTGCTGATCTGGTACCCTCACTATATTTTCTTAATTTTTAACTAAATCAACTTAAAAATCGGTTCCAGCACTATCATTGTGTGAGTCGAGATCTTAACAGTGCTTCGAGTACAGAGAATCGAAGTACTGGAGATTTTGAAGAGTTTTATTCTCAAAAATGCATCACTTCAATTTTCAGTTGAAGTGTTTTCTCACCTTGCAATTGTAATACAGCTACCATTTTAAAGTAAGAGGTGATTTGATGATAAAATTTGAAGGGAAGATTCTTAAAGGTTTAATGAATGAATAACAGAAAAGAAAATTATAATTCTCCTCACAGAAATCGTAAACCATTAGCGAGAAAAACTGTTGCGGTAATTCTGCCGCACCCTGTATATACTCACTACGCACTAGCGACAGCTCAATATCTTTTAGATTGGAATTTTGAACAAAAAATAAACTCTCACGTTGCAAGATGGTACATAACCGTCGTGTCTGGAACGACTGCCACCTTCTCTGCTAAATTAGCATCCCATCTCTAAAAAGGTAATATTGATAATTTCCTCGGAGTGAACTAGCCTTTCCCATCATGGTATCTTCCTCGATCTCTATTCCACTGCTCTCATCCATCGCTTCAGTATTCGAACTCGTACTTTCTGCTGATTTCTCTTGTTTCTTCTCGCCAATCTCCAGAATTTTCTTCTTCACAGATGCATTGAACTCATTTATACTCTGAAACGTTTCGATGGCCATTTTTCATGAAAGGAAAAAAGTACCTCTTGATATTTCAGTTCCTTCTCATACAACTCTACACTGAGGTTTGGTGCGATCTCTCTGACTATTCCCGCTGCTTCGTTGATGTTAAGCATGTAAGAACGGAGTATATTTTGAATATCCGTCTTTTTATCGGCCATCATTGTCTGAACAAAAAAAAAAGAAATACAAACAACACAGACAGTAATTCAATTTCATATAAAATGAAAATTCACCATCAAGATGTGATCCATAGCATGATATTTATTTGGATCGCCGAGCACATCGCCTGAGATGCTTTCACCTCCTGCAATAACTTTCATATGTGAGAAGAATGAACTTGAACAAACTTGATATTAGTGTGTCCGTCACTGATTGGAGCCCCGCCATGATTTGATTTCTGACGTTTTTCGACAAGCTGGACACCAAACAGTCCGAATTCGGTGTCAATAAGACATTCTTGCCGTTACCTTTGATGATATTCGTTGCTTTTCCTTAAAATGTAAAATTCAACAGAAATTCCGTTTTTTAAAAGCTTTACTCTTCTGAGAAAGTGTAATTTTCGACAATTCGCTCCAATTAGTTTCAGTAAGGTTAGTCACATATCTGTCAAAAATTTCGTTGAATCATACCAATCTTCTTTCTAACGTCTTCAAGCCTCTTCTTGTAAACTCGCTCTTCCAAAGAAGAGAATGTTATTGGGATTGTTTTAATGTTGAGTTTCGGTAGTGCGAGCTGTAATTAAACTATACCTATTTGGAAAAATTAAAGAGATTACCTCATTTTTAACAAGATCTTTGGTGTTTCTCCACATGATGTTAGAGAAAAGAGTACAGAAGGAGTTGAATTCTGAAAAAACGGGGCAACATTAGATCTGAACGGTTCCCACTTACCACGTGAAGAAGAAGGCGCTGATTCGGAGCCCTCAATTTTCTGTCGGAAACTTTCAAGACAGAAATTGAAGAAATTTTTGTTGTTGAATGGCTTCACATTCAGACACATGATAAGTTGGTAGATTTCTGCAATAATCGATTCAAAAATGATTATTTTCTAATATTATTTTGTTATTTAAGTCCTATTTTTTAAAAACTTCCAAATTTTCATTGCAAGTCAACTCGAGCCAGATACTTAATTCAAAGGTCTGCTCTTTTTTTCAATCAATAGTAGTTACAGAACATGAGAAATGTCTTTCTACAGGGTGAACCATCAGTATTGGTCGATCACTTTGCGTGTAGTATGCTGCCACGTCACGCGTCAAAATTCAATTTTTAAAATTTTATTATTTTTGTATAACCTTAATACCTGTAATACCTTCTGATGAACCCACATCGGAATATTTTCATATGAATTTGTGTCCTAATATTAGTTTTGAGGCCGGAATTCGTTTATGTACATTTTCATTAGAAAGTAACCTTCAATGTCCTTTGCGCATGGAGTTCCAGAGACATGCCACCAAGCTCGGGCGCTCAAATTTGCACACATTGCAGCAGTCTTTCCTGTCTTCCAGGATACAAGTTGCGACTCGTCTATGACAACCTGATAAGTTATCGTTGAAATTTACAAAAGTTACACAACACTGTTGATAGTTGAGCCTCTTCATTTTGAACTGAATACGAATAGAATTGATTATAAGAAACCTCACCCTCCAAAAATTCACTCTAGTCAACGGTGATTCCGCGTATTTGTAGCTGACAGTTCTTCGTAACGATCCTGTAACGCATTGACTCGAGTAAAATCTCCCATTTTTCCCCATTAAATGAATTACAACTTGACATATTACTGGTTAGGTCCGACTTAGAAATGCAAATATCAAATTTAAAGGTAACCATTCTTTCAGTACGTTTAAACACTCACTCTTCTCAATGTTCATAAAAGAGAATTCGTTACTCAGCGTTTCGAAAGTCGTTAGAACCACGTCGTAGGAGTTGAACTCGGACGGGTGGACGTATTTATCGTGTTTGACGCCATAGTATCGTAAGATCTGAAGGAGATCCGTTTTCATGATAGGTTTTTAATATTCATCGTTTTTAAACGAGCAAGTCTAAAACGGACAACCACAACAAAAATGTATTATTCTTACTTTCCGAGAATAATTTTTCCAATTCAATTCAACGAAAAAGAAACCTTGAGTTTGTCCGTTCCATGCTTCGCGAGTTCGCTCAACCACTGATTAACCAAGGCGCTCGGGGTTACGATGAGAGTTGCCTTCGAGTCGAACTTCGGTACTTGGTCGACACAAAACGGGCACACAAACGACCCGGACAACTCCGAAAGAAACTGAAGATGATTGGGGGAGAACTTGTCTGAGCACAATTTGCACACAAGCCCAACAGGCTGACACTCGAGTTCGGTTCTGCGAAGTTTCTTTATTGCTTCCGAAGTGACGTATGTATCACCGAACAGTTCGAATCTCATATCCATATTACACTGAAAGTTTGCTTGTAAAACTCATATTTCGAAACATTCATATATTTACAATGAAAAAAATTAGGAAGAAAAAGTGAAAATGTGGAAAACCACTGGCATTTTATTTTTTTTGACTTTTGAAATTTCGGATTATAACTTTTGAAAACACTCATACATTTGAAAAACTGATAAAATCTAACCGGGTTCCATAGCAGCGTTGATTTCTCTCGACGAATGCCATCATCTTCGAATGGGACTTTGTATAAAGAGGTTATGAGGCTTATGACTTCCACAGTCTTTCCCAGGCCCATTTCATCAGCGAGTATTCCGCCTGCACAATGGAAAAACTCGCTGACGCCTTCTAATGATGATGTGAAAACTCCGAACACTGGGAAGTAGTACAGGGTACCTTCTGATGACTCAATTCTGCAATATACGTATTAGACGGCAGAAAGGCACACTTCAAAACACTGAAATCGAACCTAGGCGCCGCCAGTCACGTTTTGCGACAACAAATCTATGAAATTCGTGAATTCCATCGAACAGTTTCACCAAAATCAATCAAAATTCGGACGGATTTCCCCATGGAATACGTTGCAATTCTTTTAAAACCTCACCTCACATTGAATGCAGTAGCATCATCTTCGAAGTCTGGATTCAACTCCCTATGCATCATCCATCTCACTGCATCCTTCTGATACTCCTTTAGCTGATTTTGCAGATTTTCCTCTCTGAATCAGCATGAATGAGAGAAGCAACTTTTTCCAGGCATTCAGACCTTCTTCATTGACAGAAGTGAGTAACAATGCAAAACAGATGCGTTTCCAGAAAGTACTGTACACTCACTCGCAAAGCGAGTGATTTTACCGAAGAATCTAGAAAAATTCAGCGGCACAGCAAGTTTCACTATGGGCTTCTTAATGTCACTCACCTGATTTGATAATTATGTGATACTCCAAGTTTCGAGACAGCAACGTTTCCATAAAAATTTTCTATCTGACTTTTAGATGAGTCTGCGATTCCCCAATTAATAGCAGGGTTCCCGTTAGGTAGAATGATTTTCTGTAATTTTAATTTTTAAAAAATAGAATCATCTTTTCCTTCCGCAAACAATAGCTTTTCAGATAAAATGATACTCACCGTGCTTTGAGGATCAAGAGACTCGTCGGAAACAAGGAAGTATTCGAACAAATTTGTTTTGAGATGAGTTGCTTCATAGAGCTGAAATATTAATGATGAATTAACTCATATCAATTACTTCTGTAGTTTTGGTCACCATAAAATTCAACTGACCTAACATTTGCCATCTATTTTTTAACGTGAAACTCACTTCAGCAGACTTTGCTTGGAGCAGGTTCTTGATTATCAAACCGCTTGGGATGTGAAGACTGATAAACAAATGATTATTTACAGTATTCCAGGAGAACTGACAGCCAAACTTCTCCAATTCTCTAAAGGATGTAAATTAGAGCAATGATGTTGCAGGAACTTACACTTTGGTCATTCCAGACACCCATTTATTGAAAGTAGGTGTACAAGACAGCAAACAACTTTCAGCGTTTTCATTGTTATTCGCTTCAGATACATAGATTTTTTGGGAGTCCTAAAAATGTTTTTCAAAAATTTAAAAAAAAACAATCACCAAGAACTCCATCGGCTCAATCTTCAAACATCGAGTTTCATCCATTGGCACGCACATTGGTGTCAATGAGATCTGTTTACATCCAACGCGAATGAGCGACTTCACTGGAGGCGAATGTGGAAATATAATCAACGGCGAAATCTCTGGTTTCTGAAGTTTCATAATTATGATAAACATAAGCTATCCGTCTGTCAATTCCAAAAAACAAACCTGAACCGACGTTGGTGAGCGTATTGTCGTTTCTGGAGAGACATCGCGGGAATTGTTTACATCACCAATCTAAATTTTTGTTAATAAAAATTCTGATGTTGACTTTTTTTATTTTTGGTAGTTTCAAAAACTCAATTATCACTAACTCAGTTCCAAAAACAAACCTGAACCAATGTTGATGAGTTTGTTCCAATCTCTGAAGAAACATCGTGAGAATTGTTTACTTCACCCATCTGAATTTTCTTTAGGAAAAAAATATAACATCTGATCACCCTGCGTATCACACCCTCTCATGACTATGACCTTTTGGATGTAAACACCTGGTGATACGCAGGGTGATCAGATGTTATAAAAAGAAACTTCAACGATGAACTATTAAAAAAAGTAAACATTAAAACTATCCTACGGTGATTATCAACAGCTTATTCATACGTATATACAGTTTTGCAAACATTTGTAGGACTACTTTGGAGAGAATTAAAAGAACAAAAATTGTTTCGGATGTAAAATTTATAAAATAAACTATGCTCCAATTTACGAGTGACAACAATTTTCCGAAAACCGCGTTTGCCCTTTTATTTTTAGCAGCCTGTCCCTTCTGTTTTCTTGCACGAGCGATTGACCCGGAGGATTGATGGACAACATGTGGCGTTATCTGCCAGCCCATTACTTTTTGGCCATCGTTCTCAGTATCAACCATGCTCTTCCTACCGCTCTTCCTAACTCTTATTGCAACAATTTCCGCTGGTTCCCCGGACTGCAACAGCATTCCGCCAACTTTTTGGTGTGCGGATGAGAAGATCATCTCTTCATGTGGCTTCGAAGATGTTTGTGCACGGTGAGTTGAATATTCATACAGGACAAAGTGAGAATTCTTACAGGTATCAGAAAGCGACTCGCAACGAGAAAGTGAACCTCACGATCCTAGTTGAGGCTCTTTGCCCTGACTGTCAGAACTTTATCGCTACTCAGTTGTACCCTGTCATTTTCAAACACTTCAATGACTTTGTCAATGTTGAGTTGGTTCCTTTCGGAAACGCGAAGCTGAAGCCAGTGAGTAATATATACTACTACTACTACACTCTCTCACTCTCACTCACTCACTCTCTCTCTCTCTCTCTCTCTCTCTCTCTCTCTCTCTCTCTCTCTCTCTTTCTTTCTTTCTTTCTCTTTCTCTCTCTATCTCTCTCTCTCTATATCTCTCTCTCTCTCTATATATCTCTCTCTCTCTCTCTCTCTCTCTTTCTCTTTCTCTCTCTCTCTCTCTCTCTCTCTCTCTCTCTCTCTTCTTTCTTTCTTTCTCTTTCTCACTCACTCTCACTCACTCTCACTCACTCACTCTCTCTCTCTCTCTCTCTCTCTCTCTCTCTCTCTCTCTCTCTCTCTCTCTCTCTCTCTCTCTCTCTCTCTCTCTCTCTCTCTCTCTCTCTCTCTCTCTCTCTCTCTCTCTCTCTCTCTCTCTCTCTCTCTCTCTCTCTCTCTCTCTCTCTCTCTCTCTCGCTCTCTCTCTCGCTCTCTCTCTCTCTCTCTCTCTCTCTCTCTCTCTCTCTCTCTCTCTCTCTTTCTCTCCCTCTCTGTCTCATTTGCAACATAATTACTTAGGACGGTTCAATTCAATGTCAACATGGTGAACAAGAGTGCTACATCAACAAATTCGAAAGTTGTCTCATCGACGCTCTCAGAAACCAGACCATCATCATCCCTACGATCTACTGTATTGAGAGTCGTCTCCAGGTATCAATGTCCTTCAAATTATCACAATGAGTCAATTTCAGAAGAAGGAAGAGTTTGCTGACGCTGTCCAAGCTTGCTTCGAGGAGCAGAAGATTGACTTCGGTGTCCAACGCATGACCCAATCGTGCCTTGTCTCCAAAATCGGAACCGATCTTCAACTTGCTGCGTCAAAGCTCACTTCTGATGTTTGGCCAGACAAGGTAAACTATCTGCAATGAAATTGCTGAATCCACTAAATACATTTTTCAGCACTCCTTCGTACCATGGGTTATCTTCAACGGCGTATCACTGAACAGAGCACAGATTCTTCAAAACGAGATTCCAACTCTCATTTGCCAATGGTATCTCGGTGTCAATCATTTTTCTATAGCAAACTTCAGGTACAACGGAGATAAGCCAATCCAGTACTGCGAGGCTGCACTCAAGAAGAAGTACAGAGAATCGAGCAAGCGTGTCTTCAAAGACCTCTTCCTACCATTCTAATGTGTTTCGTTGGCAATAAACTTTTTGACCTGCTTCCGCCTGTGATCTATATCATATCACGACACTTTGTAATGCGGCGGCACCCCGCGAATTGTTAACGTGGCAGCTCTGCCGTTCAAAAACATCACTTTTTTTGCTTACTAACCATTTGTTTCTTTGGACCATGGAATTTGCCGAGATCGATGCTATGTTCGACACCCCACGTGTCGACGAGGGTTATGATCTTCTCAAGAAGGTTTGTGATTGAAAAAAAACATTTTTAATAATGTTAGTGATTCCTTATCGTTGGATAGAAATGGTGTGTCCATGCGGATTACTGTAATTGCGCTAACAAGTGAAAAATCATACTGTTACCGGAGACTGGACCACAATGTGGTATAGTCTAAATTGCGATCGCTGTTCAACTCAATTTTTCAGAGACTGACCTCTGGTGAGGATACGTGTGAACTTCTATGGAGGTTGTCTCGAATGTGTCACGAAAAGGCTTGCATGGCGCCAAAGAAGGCTCGAAACGAACTAATCATGGAAGGTTAACAGCAAACGCACTTCGTCTATTACTGTAGTTATTCAGGCAGAGATTTCGGCCAACAAGCGGTTGCAAAAGACGCGACCAACTTCCAAGCAGCAAAATGGAGTGCAATCATGATGGGTCAGGCTACTGACCTTCTTGGAACCAAGGAAAGAATCGCCGAGGGAGGAAAGTTCAAGGACATGCTCGATGCAGCTCTCAAACTCAACCCTCGAGATCAGTCGATGCTTCACCTCAGAGGAAGATTCTACTTCACACTTGCCAACTTGTCGTGGATTGAGAGAAAGGTATACTTCAAAAACTTTATATTTATCATCTTCAACTTAATTGAAGGCAGCATCCGTCCTTTACGCTGAAATTCCAAAGGCAACCATGGAAGATGCTCTGAAGGACTTTATGGCCGCTTACGAAATTCAAGCTGAATGGATCGAAAACTTGGTCTACATCGCTAAGTGTCTTCTATCCATTAAGAAGAAGTCGGAGGCGAAGAAGTACGTTGATGAGGCACTTCTACTCACCCCAGACAACGAGTCAGAAAAAGAACTGCTTGATGAAGCCACCCAAATGTCACTCAAGCTTGCATAATTTATGTAAATAACTATATTGCCTGTATAAAAGATATCACTGACGTGTTTTAACTTCATAAAATAGTGAAGAGAAATCAACACGCGGTTATAAGAAAAAAGTTGTCATATGGGGTGTTAGCTGAAATGTCGTTTTTTTGTTTTTGTTTTCATTTTTCATTCAGTGTTATTATTCATTGATTACGTGTCCGTGCACGTTTTCTGACGCCTTTCCATTACACGACAAGGTCATATTCCAAAATGTTCAGAATCATTAGTTTTTACAGCTGCGATGAGTTTACCACCGGCGCTGTTGGCTCGTCTACAGAAAAGAGGAATTGTTAGACAAGGTTTCTCCTTTTCTTTTTTCTATAATAAAAGTTTGATTCCAGAAGAAGAAGTAATTGCTGAAAATTATGAACCTGATTCTAGTCGGAAAAAGGTGATTGATGATAATAATGGAGCTGGCGCTCCTGGATGCCCGAACAAGTACAACATTTACCACATCTGTTTGAAGTACTGTTTTGAACATTGGAAGAATGGAACTCCCGAAGAAAGGTAACAAGTTCATGGATCGAGTAATAATGAAATTGTTCAGATTAAGCGAAAGCTATCTTCGTAAAAAGCAGAGAATGTTGATGAAGTATCCACTGCCAGAAGGTTGGATTGAAGTATACGACGCTGGAGTCGCTAGATTTTACTATTGGAATACTGACACGAATGAAGTCTGTTGGTTATCTCCACGTCACCCTCGCGCGGTTATCGGCGAAGCAGCGCCTAAGATTGCCAGAGACCTTTTGGAAAGGTCACGATCATCAACTTCCTCAAGACACGAGGTAGGATTGAAATCGATTCAGGATTCAGTGTAAGCTTCAGACTAGACATGAAGAAACCTCCAGAAGACATGATGATCGACGTGACCGTGATCGTGATCGCGATCGCCGTGATAGAGACAGAGACGACGGAAGAAGACAACAGAGAGAAAAACGAAGAAGAGTTCGTTTTTTGAAATGATTTTATTGCTAGCGAGTTTTGCTTTTTCTAGTTTCTGAAAAATTTCGCTTCAATACTTTATTCCAGCAAGATTCGGGTGGCGATGAAGATCTCAGCGAAATGAATGACCGTGATAGGCTGAGTGAGTTTCGGAAAATTTGTTATCATAATTATTTTTGAATACCTATAGGTCCTATAGAATTTTGAAACAAAATATTTCTCATTGTTAAAAATTTGTTTTCAATTTTGGATGTTTTGTTCACCATTACGAGAATTATCAAATTTACATAAAAATTGTTTTGGAAAGACAAGCAAGTTGTTTTCCACTGTTGTTTATCATGGATTGATGATCTCATAATTACTTCAGGACGCGCAAAGAGAAAGGGAATCGACCCAATGGATCCAGCAGCGTATGGAGATGCACCAGTAGGAAAATGGGCCGATGGTCTGACCGCTGACAGCAAATCTGGAGCGGATGTGACAGCAGGTGGACCACTATTCCAGCAACGTCCTTATCCTGCGCCTGGGGCGATTCTTCGCAGACAGCAACAAGACGATGACGACGAAGACTAACGTGTGATATCAAAAGTTGTTTGTTGTTTTGAGTGATTTTGAGTGAGAGGGCATAAACATTCTTCATTTCAGAATTGCTCAGTATCCGGCTCAGTGTAATTCAGGTTTATTTCAATTTTTCACCGAAGTACGTTTCCTCTTACTTTTTATCACACCTATCTCTATTGATTTTGTTCACGTTACATCGTGTTCGCGCTAATTTTTGGAGTATGTGTCGATTTATAGCGGATTGATGTGGGAAATTTCCATCAGTTAAGTGTAGGGCTCCATTTCGTCCAGAATTGTCCCCATTCCGCAATAATTTGACCACATACCAAGTGTAAGGTCGCTTCCAAATACGTTGTCGAGGTTGTAGGAGGCAAAGTCAAACTCCATTGACCACTCGTTGTGTCTGTTTGACGTTGGTAAACATTGTATTCAGTGTGTTCCAGCTCACTTCGACCTAATAAACGTTGTCTTCCATTCCATTCTCTTCTCTCATTGTTCATTTTTCGCATTTCGATGAAATATCTATTGAGAAAAAATATGCAAACATTGCACTAATAATCGTATGTTCCTTATCAAGTGCATTGGCTAGAACCAAACCAGTCACAATCATTTGTCACAGAAGCGACCAGCGACATGTCGAGTTACACGACGGTCATCGTCGATCAGATCAAGCACACACATCAAGATGTATCTGCTAGGTAATTTTTAGTTATTCAAAAATATCCGTTCATAGAGATAAGTTTTGATTTAAAGTATCATAAAAACGTTATTTCATTCGCTATCATTTTCTGCCCATCTTGATGTCAAATTATACTAGACTTTCAAAAATTTAACAGTATCAATATGGTAAATTCGTACAGACATTGTCATAACGAAAAATAATGTTTCAAAATCTACCAGAAAAACTATTGCAGACTTTCCCGTTACGACCCGTTACTTCTGGTCGTTGCAGCAGTAGGCGGTACAATTGTCTACACCAAAGTCGTCAACTTGTACAGGAAAAGTGAAGAGCCAGTGGTGAAACGACTGTTGGCTTACGCCTTCTCACAAATCAGAAGACTCCCACCAGTCAAGGCGAGAATCGAGAAAGAACTCGAAGGGTCCAAAAAGGGAATGCTTCATTCGATTCACAAGGACGACACGGACAGAAAGTTCTTCGATGGTTCGTTTTTGTCTTCTTCCAGTTCTTTTGGTCTTCTCGATTGAAATTCTCAGTCACAGCAAACGCAAGACAAGATAAGATAACATGGTGTTTCTTCCATAAACAATCGGCTGATTTTTCAGCGATTCCGGAATCTGGGCTCTCAAGTGAAGAAGTTTTAACGTTGGCAACCAACTACCAGAACTATGGGCAGTTCAATGTCGATGAAGGTCGTGTCAGTGGAGCTGTTTATACGGATAGGCATCAAGAGCATATTCAACTGTTGACAAAGGTGGGAATTCATCATTCATCATTCAAGTTTCTTTTTCCTCAAACCTCTATTGAGCTTACAGCCAAAGAGACAAGATTATTTCGCTGCTACTGATTTCCAAGTGATCGTGAAATATTTGTCGTATGAAAGATTATCGCTTCTCGAAAACTATTTTCGCTTCTTCAGGTCTACGAGAAATACGCCTACTCAAACCCTCTCCACCCTGACGTGTTCCCAGGAGCCAGAAAGATGGAAGCAGAAATAATCAAAATGGTTCTAAACTTGTACAAGGCTCCTGAAACTGGCTGTGGAGCAGTCACGACAGGAGGGACGGAATCGATCATTATGGCTTGCTTAGCGCATAGGTAAGATTTAGAAATATCTGGAAAAGCTGAAGTTTGTTTCTTTTTCTTCCTATTGGTCATTCGAACATTCAGAAATCGTGCACACAAGAGAGGAATCTCAAACCCAGTCATTGTTGCAGCAACCACTGTCCACGCAGCTTTCGATAAGGCAGCAACTCTTTGCGGAATGCGTCTCCGACACGTAAAAGTTGACGAGAACAACAGGGTTGATTTGAAAGCGATGGAGAAGGCTATTGACTCGGATGTCTGTTTGGTGAGTGTTTTCGAGTTCCGTGGACAGCGATGATGAATTATTTTTCATTCACATAAATTCATCGTTCTGGGATTCCATGAAACACGTTTTTTGAGAAAAAAAAGATCAGAATGGACTTCTATGTGGCAAAAATTTCGTAGTCTCTTATCCGCTTCTAGAAAGCTTATGAAATAATATTATTTGAAGGTAACTGTTTCCATATTCCAATCGAAAATGTTTTCAGCTAGTCGGTTCCGCACCAAACTTCCTCACCGGAACTGTCGATCCGATTCCGGAGATTGCAGCCCTTGGGCAGAAGTACAACATTTCTGTGCACGTGGATGCCTGCCTAGGAGGTTTTCTCATCCCATTCATGGAAGAAAATGGCTTCGAACTACCAGTTTTCGATTTTAGGAACCCAGGAGTCACGTCGATAACCTGTGACACACATAAGGTTTGTTCGAATGAGAGAGAGGGAGAGAGAGAGAGAGAGAGAGAGAGAGAGAGAGAAATAGAGATGGAGAGAAATTACTTCCAGTATGGATGCACGCCGAAAGGAAGTTCTGTAGTCATGTACAGAAGCGAAGAGTACCTGCACAGTCAGTACTTCTTCGTCCCAGAATGGTCAGGCGGTATTTACGCAACCCCAACTATCACTGGATCCCGAGCAGGAGCCAACTCTGCCGCCGCCTGGGCCACTCTCTTGTCCTTCGGAAGACAGGAGTACGTGAGAAGGTGCAAGGAGATTATCAGACACACAAAGATTCTGGCTGAAAGCATCAAGCAAGTACCACACATCAAACCGTACGGTACCCCGGATGTGTCAGTCGTTGCGTTCCGAGGAGACGGAATTAACATCTACGCTGTCAGCGACAGAATGAACAAGCTCGGATGGAATCTGAACACCCTGCAGAATCCTGACGCGTGAGTATTTTTTCAAAAGAAAAATGGATACAGTACTATATGAGTACGGTAATTATCAGCAATACATTAGTATATTTGACAGGATTTGAAAAATATCCTGTTTTTACTTGTTCAACAAAAGTATAGAAGACTATCAATATACCAGTTTCTTGAAATTTTGAGGATTTTCAGAATTCACATCTGTCTCACCATCAACCAGGCCAACCAAAAGGTAATCGACGCATTCATCGATGACCTCAGGGCGGTTGCTGAAGAGATTGCTGCCAGTGAAGACAAGGGAAACAAAGATAGCACGGTAATTTTTGATTTTTTTTCATCACCTGAAGTTGAGCCTTGCTGCGGGCTGACGCTCCATGACAAATCTTTCTAGAGAGAAAACAGTTCAAGACCTTACGTAAATAATTTTACAAACTTCTCATGGATCTTGAGTTAAGAATTCAATTTTTGTTACAATTATTCGTGTTTCAAGACTGGGTTAAAATTTGACAAAACTCGTTACCTATGATTTCTTCGTCCCATACATTGCAACAATCATTTTTCAGGCTGCTCTCTACGGAATGGCTGCTCAGATACCCGATAAGTCGCTGGTCGACGAGATGATCTGTATCTACCTTGACGCGTGCTACGCCAAACCGCCAAAGGACAACCATTAGACGCTGTGATTGGACAAAATTTGTGATATTTATTATTTTTTTTTTACATAAACCATTTACAATTATTAAAGCTTTTTGGTACAGATGGCAACAAATGCAAGATGAATCGGTCGAGTAAGGCGTGAGCACCAATGGGTTGAGCAACATTGACAAAATAGCAATCGTTAGAGGTTAAACATGCTTGTATTTGGAGAAAAGGAGGTGGAGCAGTCTCAGGGTACTTTTCACGTCGCCGTTTGCAATGTCTTGGACTCGACTTCTCGGCTTCTGGACGCCAGCGTCTTCTAACAGTTTGTAGGCGAACCCAACATTCTTCAACTTCTCTTCGTGGTTTCGGACCTGAGGAAAAGGAGGAGTCAATAAGTGAATTTATTTGATTCTCTAAAATTTGCCCTAGAGTAGTCTTCTCATGAAAATTCAACAAAAAAACTGAGCTAGAAGTTTTCTAAACCATTCAAGACGCCATACTCTCTATCTCTCCTATTTATTCTTCTCTGTTTTCTGAACACAAAAACTGATGATGTAGCGATTTTGGCTAGTTTTTTCTCAATTTTCACCATGTAACTCTCCTAATTCGATCTGCAATCTGCAGCCAACGGTAATTTCCTATTATTTATAAGCTTAGGTAAGGTTGGGAAAACAACTTTTGTGAAGATCTAAGCCTTGAAAACTCGGATAAATTAAGAATTTTATAGTGAGAAAAACTAGCCAAAATCGTCGCGTCTAAAAACTGAGGACGAACCCCGTGTGCAGACAATAGAATCACATTCATTATGAGCTCTTCACTAGTGGAACTAGCTAACGCCGCAGGCGCACTGGTCCATTTAGGTTCAGTTACGCTCATTTTGGCTTGAAAGTGAGAACCACCATAAACGAACTCTAATTTAACATAAACTCACTTGAAGGTTGAAATGGTAGAGTGGGACAAAGTATCCTTCGAGAAGACCAACGAGCAGGACCAAGAAGACTCCATCTTGGAACTGCGTGTCCAAGTCGGTCACTTCCAAGTTGATCTTGTTCAGATGCTTGTTGCAGAAAGCGAGAAGGGAGCTTTTGACGTGTGCCAACTTGTCTGGGCCGTAGTCGAACAGAGTGTCGAAGGCATCACGTTCACCCTGAAATCAAACTTGATCCATGTGTCATTTGTTATTATTGAACTTTAAGAGGAATACGTTTCAAGCTTGACTATGGATCCTCCAGTAAAAATCACCAATGAAAGCCTGTCTTCAAAGTTGGTTTTTTCAGTGTATATTCTTGTGTAGATAACCAATAGTAAGACACTTCTTACTGTTTTCATGATTCTCAATAAAAGTCCCTTTCAGATAAAACTCTAACGACGAATGATTTGGGACGCCATGTGAATTCAATAAAACAACCTCAAGTAGAAATTTCTATCAAGTAAAAAGAAAACCTTTGGCGCGAGTTCCGTCTGAACACTGGTGATCTGCTCAGTGTATCTCTCGGTCTTGATGTGTCCTTGTTCCTTCCTGGCAACCACCACATCTGCCTGCACGTTGTCGGGCAGTCTGATGGGTGCTCTGAAGTGGACTGCCAGGGCAACCAGCAACTGCACAATGGCCACAAAGTCCTTCTCATGGATCTGTTCAGCAGTCCATTTGCTGGTTTCTGGGGTGCCGCCCAGAACTCGGTTCGCAGTTCCTATCACTATTTGAAGCTTTTGTCGTTGACCTTCTTCGGACTGTGATACTTCGGGAACTTCGATCTGCAACGAGATGATATTATTTAGTTTGTTTTTTTTTTTAACAAAAATAGTTTCCGAGTTCTAGAATAAATTTACCTAGATCGTTGAAAATAAAAATACTTCCCCAGTCAAAGAATGAAACAAAACTGAGTGGAACGTTTTTGAATACTTAATACGAAAACCCAGACTGAATCATCGAATCAAGAATCATTTCCTTACAAGGTGCAGAATTTTTTGAGGTGATCAAGTTTAAACTATGATCAAATCTTAGCTTTGCACCTAACTAGTGCTTTGAACCTTACCTAAGCCCAAAATTTGAGGTGTCGATAAAGATAAATGAAAAAAAAGATTCATGATTCAGTCTACTTTTTCGTTTAAAATTTTTTGAATTTTTTATGCTTGGGAATATTGAAATCAAATTCATCAAAACCGAAAAGTTGTGTTTAAAACTTTAAAAACATACTCTAACTTCAGCCAACTTCTCGACCAACTTCTGGATGATCTGACCGTCGTACAGGTCTTCTTGCAAATTTCTTACGACAATTCTGTACTCAGCGAGTTCGTCGTTCAACCAGTAGATCAGGAGATCGACAACCTGACCCAGTCTTCCGTTTGCAGCTGTGTCTCTTGACAGGAACCGGCGAGTTTCTCCTGTATAACCCATGAGTAGTCAACCAATTAGAAAATCCATGATTGTCAATGAAAATGTATTCCGAAAATTGAGATAAATTTCCCTGATGGTTAGTACCAGAATTTCACGGCATTTCCGACTGTGCTCAAAAAATCGCTTCGACCGTTAAGAATTATTATTTCCGTATTACTTATTTAATCAAAATTTTTCGAACTTGAGAAAGGAGGCGATGAAACACTCATCTACTCTATCTAGCTTGTGTGAGAATGAACGGCTATACAAAATTTCAGGGTTCATCCGACTTTTGCACTCTGCCGACTTCCCTTTCGTAAAGTTCTAATTCCATGTAACTCTGGTCGAGACCAAAAAGACAAAAGGAAACTTCCTATCACAAACATTTATGATTCCGGAAACGTTAACCTGATAAAAACTTATTCAAATTGTTCATAACTGTCTTTTTCTGAATAGAGTTACAAATTTTGAATTTAACTTCAACACAGGGCTATTATTTGAAAGAAAGGACCTTCTATAAAGAAATAATTTTGAGTGGAAAAACAAACCTTCGTCCAGAACGATGTTTTTCGAGAGGACAGGGATGAGCGAAGCGTCGAGTGCTTCTCTTCCTTCCAATTCCAACTGCACAAGTTCATCGGTTTCGGCTTGTTCGTCTTCTACTGGAGCCTTCTTCCGTCTTCCCAGAGTTCCCGTCAACTTGTCGACGAATGACTCTGGCTGAAGCTTTTTTGTTAATTCCGTAATTCATATCGTGCAGTAGTGAAAAAACTGACATTAGAAGATTATTAATTTTTCAAAATCGTCTAACTGAAGTATTTTTTCACAGAAAATTATCAAATCTCATTAACAAAAACTATTTTATGACATGAAGAGTCCACAATGTTGATTTTTTAAAAAGTTAAAAATTTTTTTAAAAAGTTTCAAAAATCACCTTCTTTTGTCTCGGTGGTTGTTCCGGGCCGGGAGTCTTTCTTCCAAGCGTTCCGACCATCTTAACATTCAGGAGTTAGTAACTATCGTAAATCGCAAAATTGTGAGGAATGGAAAATGTATACGATAAAAAAGAAATGTTGGATTAAAGACTAATGGAATGGATACGTATCCATGTATCGATACTTATTTAGCATATTGAGAATTCTGATTTTTTTGAATTTTTTGTTGAACATTTTTTTAATTGAAATTATTGCTAATCCTCAACGTATAAAAATCGGAATGACAGTTTTCATTAGAAGAAAGACATGAAACGAGAATTTAACACTTGGTTACCATTCGAAATTTTTTCTGATCTACTGTTTAGATCATTAGAACGAGAGGATACACATTCACTAGCAACAAGACTACAAGGAAATTTTTTTTAAATTATTTTTTTTAATTTCCAAATATAATTGAAAACCAGCAGAATGATTATTTTCACAGAAAATTCAAATCGCAATGATTTTTTGAATACATTACTCAATGAGAAAGATAGAATTTTCGGCTACATTAAGCATGTACAATTGAAAAAAAACTGATCGTTCAATTCATTTTGAGCATGATTTCCAATTTTCAGCTCAATTTTTTAAAAAACATTTTGAGCTTAATATTTTAAGCTTAAGTTGAAAAATTTAATTAAGCTTAACTTGGTTTTTTTGAGAGAGAGAGAGAGAGAGAGAGAGAGAGAGAGAAGCATGAAGAAAATAATATAATATACATAAGAAGGACAGAACTCTCAGGAAATGTGTTTGCGAGTGTCAGAGCAGCAGCGGCGAGTGGGAGTATGTGGTGTAACGCGAAAATCAATCGCCTGCAACCAGACTATCGCACTCTCTTGTCGCGGAGGGCGCAGATGAGCAGACTGATCATCTATGCATTGACCTAAAGCCAAGGAACACGCCATGGATACGATCAGACGGGGATAAACAAATGACAGTCACACGGTGTAACACTTTCGGCCATTCCAAAAGTGGGCGTAACGGGGGTGGGACAACCAAGGATGGTCGGTCAAAAATTGCTTACTTGCAAAATTTTCAAATTGAGACCTCAACTACATTTTCGATATCAATACTGGTTAGTCTCCCCAAAATATCTTACAACAACTTTAACAATGATTTTCTTATTCATTACGGACTAAAATTGAGCAGAATAAATGGAATAAATGGGCAAAAATACCAAAAAACGGCTGCAAAGCGGTCATCCGGAGCGAAAATTTAAATCTATTGATTGGGATCGAATGATTCGCGCCTTTTTTGAAACGCCACCTCCACTCGATTTTTTTGATCTTGGCACTCCGTGAGTCATAGTTGGTACAAGTTACTTTTATCAGTGAAAACCGCAAGGGGGATGATACTGTGATTACACCAGAAATATTTTATCATTCTGGAAATAAACGAGACTTCACCCAAAGAATTAATGCAATGCCTCAAATCTGTTGACAAAAATTAGGTAAAGTATTTGTTTTGAGTTTAGTAATTAATTTTTAATAATACTCAATGTCATATATGTTCAAGTTTTTACATTCGGAAAGTCGAAAAACCCACCAAAATCGTTCTGCAAATTTTTCTGTAGCGCTGGAATAAGGATAAATTTTCAAAAACTCACGTTTTACAGCTACATAAAACTTCTGGAAATGTTGTCAAAAAAAGTATTGATTTTTGGAAGAAAACACTGGATATCAGAAAACTCACAAGTGTAGAATAGATAAATAATCGTTTGAAACGTTAACCTGAATGAACAATGCAAAAATAATAGATTTATAAAACAGATATGGTAACTCACAGACAGCCATAACAATAATAAGTTTATAAGGATCAGACTTTGTACCTCGATTGCATTCCTCCTCTTGCATTCGCAGCCTGTAAATAAAGTGTTAATGCCTTTCTTATGAATCATAAACTAACCATTTGCTTGAACGAGTCTCGCATGATTCTGACAATTTCGTCTTTCGCCTTGCGCAAGTTCCTTTCATTCCTGGCTTCGAGGAGCAAATGAAGTCTTTTCTCACCGTTTTTGGGTTCTCTTCCTGCCGGGTAGTGTGTACCACGAACACTGATTCCGACATCCGCGTATTCAGCAACATTTGCGACTGATTCCTGAAATGTTTCTGGTAAGTGCTTTTAAAGATTTTAATCGTGATTAGCTGCAAGGGCTGCGCCAAACTGTCTTCATTAGGCAGAAAAATAGGTGTAACGAAGTCAAGTCATAATTTATCCAGTGGTTACGAGAACAATGTTATACCACGGAGATGAAGTTAGATAAATCAAAAACAGCCTTGGCTACCGATCAAAAATCGTTAGCGCAACATGAAACAATGATAGTCCGAACATTAAAAAACCCTTGGTTCTAACTTTGAAAACAGAACAAAATTCAAATTACAACCTTTCGCTCGAATAACCCCAGTTTTCCAATAATAAGTAAAACTTACTCTGCTGCAAATTTTGAAGCGAACTTGTTGTGGGAAATCGTTGATATCCCACTCCTCTTCATAGTATTCCCAGTCGTCGCCTTCCATTTGTCCTTGCGGATTCTCACCTGGAAAATTTTTGAGAAAGCGATGAAAGAGATAGAGAGAGAGACAGAAGGACGTGAACAAACCTCCGACGTAATTCAACTTTGCGTTCAGCTTATCCGCCAGCTTCTTTGCCATCATCGCCTTGCTCATTTCTACTGGTGCTAGTTCACCACCCTAAATTTTTTCTCATTCAATGTGCAGAGCAACTACAAGAACCTAATTTCTATTTTTTGAAGATGAACGAATAAACTTCTTCATTCTAATTTTTAAAAAATGAAATGACCTTCAAAACAGCTTCAGTAGTCGCCTGCACGGCGTCCTTCTCTATCGGCACAGTCTTCGATTGCAGTTTGGCAGCCAACGCTTCTGCACGTTCCTTGGCCAGTGCAACCTTGTTGGCAGTCTTTTTGGAGTTTGCCGGTTGACTGTCGCCTGCGTCCGTTGCCATATTACCCTGGACCACTCGTCTCTTCGTCTTGATCAGACTCGTCAGCTGTTCGTCAAGGTCGTCATCATCGTCAGCACCAGCTTCCATTCCGTGGACCTAATGAGGTAACATGTGATCATGGGATTTTTCACGTTTCTCTGGTATTTGGCAAACCTTACATTATCCTTCCTTCATTGACTACAAAAAATGTAGTTCGAATGTTTTCTATTTCTAAACATCGAAATGATAATCATCGTATCAAAAACATTCGTTTACAAAAAATACAAACATCTCGTAGCTGTACTTTTTCAAGTGTAAGAATGAATGAAAATTACCAGTCTAGCCATCTTCTTCTTGTTCGCATCAGATTCAGCCTCGTTGTCATCGTACTTGTAACCAGAACCCTTGAATCCTTTGCCACCAAGGTGAATGGTCTTTCCCTCCTTTTCCATGTCTTCTTTGAAACTGGAAATTATGACATGAGCTTCAGATTAATGTACAAAAAAATTCTGATAGAAACAAAAACGAACCGATTGAACATGGCTACCAACTCAGATGGTGGTTCAACTCCAGCTTTCGTGAACGCTCGGCACACTTCACCGGCCATTTTTTCCTGATCTGAAAATTACTTTTGTCACTTTTTGTTCACTTGAACATGTACTTTTCTGCCATTTTCAGCGATAATTTTTATCGTTTCTCCTACTTTCGAAATGAACGCTCACGTTGTGGTAGGATGAAGGTATAAGCGTATCCCTTCCTTCCAGCTCTTCCAGTTCGTCCACATCTATGCACATAATCTTCATAGTGATTTGGACAGTCATAATTGACGACCAGAACAAGGTTTTTAACGTCGAGTCCTCGAGCAGCAACCGACGTCGCAATCTGAATGCCATGTATTATTCTTGTCCGGGATGCCAGTAAAGGAAATTCTATAGAACATTGAGTCCATCTTCAATATCTTGAAAAAGCTCACCAAAACTTTGATGACTCCAGTCTTGAAATCCGTGATCGTTGAATCTCTGTCGAACTGATCAATACCACCATGAAGAGGAGCAACAGAGGTGTAACCAGCCTTGATGAGAACTCCGACAATGTCATCAGCCTGAAAAAATTTTTGATTTTAATCATTTGAGCAAATTATATTGAAGTAATAAGCTTCTATTGGAAATGCAAACGAAAGGAAACCCGAACTCCGTACAGCCTCGGTGTAACACTTTCGCCCATTCTGAAAGTGGGCGTAGCATGAGAGGGACAACCAAGGATGGTCGGTCAAAAATCGCTTAATTGCAAAATTTTCAAATCAAGACCTTAACTACATTTTCGATATCAATACTGGTTAGTCTCCTCAAAATATCTTACGACAACTTTAATAAAAATTTTCTTGTTTATTAAGGACTAAAGTTGAGCAGAATACATTGAAAAAATAAGTAAAAAGACCAAAAGACGGCTGCAAAGCGGTCATCCGGAGCGAAAATTTAAATCTATTGATTGGGATCGAAAGGTTCGCGCCTTTTTTGAAACACCACCCCCACTCGATTTTTTGATCTTGGCACTCCGTGCAGCCCATATCCCATACCTTTTCTTGTTTATCCACGAACACAATCGACGCTCCAGCCTCGTAATAAATACCAAGGAGTTCGAGGAGTTTCAGAGGCTTGTGTATCTCTTCAACAATCACCGCACATTGAGTGACATCCGAGCAGACGACGCTCTTTCCTCCGACCTGAACGTTCATATTAATGGTCAGACTACTTGCATTCTTCAATGAAAATATGTTTGTGACAACTAACAGATATTTCAAGTGGGCTGTTGAGTATCTTCCTTGCCAGCGCTTCCATTTGGCGTGGGAAGGTGGCTGAAAATAGAACAGTTTGTCTGTCTGGTCTAATGTTGTTCACAATCTTCATAACCTGAAAATTGAATTGTTGTGATTGAGGAAGAAGTGGATATCTTAGATATAAAAGAATTGACTAACGTACAAAAATCAACTTTAATTTACTATGAAATCATCAAGTGGTTACCTGCGGTTCGAAACCCATGTCAAACATTCGGTCAGCTTCGTCGAGTACAAGATAGGTTACTCTTCGGAGGTTTGTGACTTTTCCTGAAGAAACATACATTGGCCAAGCTTCAAGCCGCGTTATATTTCGTACGAATGATAGATCAAGGCGACCGCCTCGTCCAGAATTTTTTTCACGTGTTCAATATTATTGCACCCAAAAAATCTTCAACGATATTTCAAATTTTTCATTTATTTTGAAGAAGGAATAAATTTTTGCTGTACTTCGGTTATGACTCGAAGCTTCCTACAAGGTTGACAGTTTATCCATATAGGTTAAAAAAGAGAGGAAGAAGATTGGACCAAACGTTTTAGCGCGATAACATCAAAAATTGAGCGCCCCAAGCGTAACGATGCATAGTTACTGGTTTAATACGGTATTTCCATTCCCGCTATTCTCTCAGAACGCGATAACTTTCCATACTCAATCGAATACTCACCACTGTTCGCAGCCAGCATATCAATCATTCTTCCCGGTGTGCACACGATAATTTCGGCTCCTCTCTTCAGTTCCGCAATCTGCTCGGAGATTCCAACTCCACCATAAACACAAACACAGTGAAGACCGTGTTGCTTGGCAAACTTGTTCGCCTCTTTCCACGTTTGCATCGCGAGCTCTCTGGTTGGAGCCATGATGAGTGCTACAAAGCTGAGAAGTGATTGGGAACGTTAGGTCGTTTGAGTATATTCATAAGAAATGGGAAGAAGTATACCTATGGGACCATCTCCTTCTTCCAATTCGTGTTGATCCCTGATGTGACGCAACATTGGCAGTAGAAACGCTAGAGTTTTACCTGACCCCGTCTTCGCTATTCCTGAAAGGTTTCTAATAATATTGGATTTTTGTTAAAATGTGCTTGGCGGGAAGCTGTGAAAAACTTTCAAATTTAGACAACATTGAAACTATTATTCATATTTTTATATTTCTCACTATTTTATACAACTCGAAATTTTAAAAAATCATACCGATAACGTCTCTTCCGGACATGATACATGGAATAGCTTGAGTTTGAATGGCGGTAGGTTTGGCGTATCCATGTCTGAACGAAGACTTTCATCAGATTTTTGACTCAATGAAACTCACCTTTTGAGAATTGATAGTGTTTTCAGATCCACACCACACTGTGCCCATGTTCTGACCGGCTTTGGTGGGTTGGTGCCTTTGATGGTGATGTCGTCTAGCTCCTTTCTGTATTCAGCCACCTCTTGCTCACTCATGTTTGCAACTTCCGGAGTCTGAAATTAATTCAGTTCCAAGTATTTTACCATTTCAATAAAAAAGCTTCAAAAGTAAAAAATAAAGTTACCTCAATGTAGAAGTCCTTTCTGAAAGGACGATAATACACCTTGTCGTGATTCGTCTGTGCCAACATTCGTCCCTTGTGACAGAGACTAGTAACCTGAAAATATTCTAAGTTGAAATGGGGACAAGAAATGAAGAACCTTCTCAATGTCGAAATCTTCAATGACCACATCGGCGTTGTCGTCGTTCTCCATCACTTCTCCCTTGTCCTTTTCGGGAACTTCTTTTGAAACTATCGTTATTACACGAACACCTTTCGTTGTTTCTACTTTCTTCTTCTGCTTCTCTGCCAATGAGTTCATAAATGCGTCAAGTGGATCTTCTTCATCTTCTTCGTCTTCTTTTCTGAAAAAAGAAAAACTGAGAGTTTCGAAAAATGAACCTTACTTCACTTCCGTCTTTGGTTTTGACGTTCCCACAAGATCATCCACCTCATCGTCATCATCCAGATTCCACATTTTGGTTTCTTCAGCGATCTTCAAACTCTGATTTCATCAAGATTGAATATTTCCAGCTTTCACCATTTTCTCTTTTTCCTTCTCTTCTACTTTTATTTCTGCTTCCTTGGTCTTCTTTTTCTTGGCTCTCCAAAGTTCCACTTTCTTTCTATGATCTTCCATAACCTTGCTAAGTTCTTGAACTGCATTCTGAAGATCTTAGATGCATTAGAATGAATGAAACAAACTTTGTCTTTTGTGTTCAGCAAAGAACGGAAATCTGAAGTTTTTGCATCGGTAAATTCGAATTCTGGCTCTTTCTTCACTTCTTCTTTCACTTCCTTCTTTCTGTCTCTGCTACGACTTCTGTCGCGACTCTTTGCACGTTTTCTATCACGACTCCGTTCATCACGTCTCGGAGATCTGAATTCAAAACAATTGAGAATAAAGAAAAATGGCTTTACCTGCTTCGACTCTTTTTACGATCCCGAGATCGGGAACGCTTACGATCACTTTTCTTATCGCGTCTGTCACGATCACGAGAACGATCTCGACCCATTGTTCTGAAGACGGAGCAATACAGTGTAAAGAACTAGAAGTTAGAAGT
The DNA here is from genome assembly GCA_963978915.1 of Caenorhabditis parvicauda. NCBI lineage: Eukaryota > Metazoa > Nematoda > Chromadorea > Rhabditida > Rhabditidae > Caenorhabditis > Caenorhabditis parvicauda. The sequence goes on along the minus strand of OZ022253.1, from coordinate 8,576,398 downwards.
GAAAATGAGAGAAATACGAACTTACGAAAAAAAGAAAATACGACACTTCCTGTTGACACTGCTTGTTCAATTCATTTTCGCGCCAAATTCGATTTGGATTGAGAGTGGCGCGAATACAAAGTACCAATTGGCGTGGCATTGTCGAAACGTTTAAACGTCATTTTGATTGCTCACGCGTTATAAATCACTATTTTTTTCTTTAAAGTTTTTAAACAAAAATCATTCCAAGTTCTCCATGGCAATGATTCATCCACCGTAATACTATGCGCACCTGCGCAGAGACTCCAATCAAGTAAGCTTAAAATAGTTTCCTCAGGTCGCGTACGTACGGAGTACTCCGGCCAATGTCAAACGGGATTGAAAGACCATTTGGAATTGAAGTTACTAACACCATGACTGCTGTTGATGAAAATCTCGAGTGAGTTTTGAATAGTCTTTCATATATTGAATTTCGATATTTTGCATAGGAGAATGAGGAGCTCAACAAATTTAATTTTGTTTAAGTGATACTAAATGCGCGGGAATGAGTAACTCAGCACAGTATGATGAAGGATAAATGATTTTCTACGTTCCTTTATTTTCCTAGATTTTGATTATCATAGAGTCAAAATAACGAACACGTATACGTTATAACTGGGATCCCACTTTCTTCTCATCTAACTTTCGCAATTGGAAAATAAACGACGGGTGCGCTCCTCTGACAATATTTCGCGCAACAACTCAAATAAACGAGTGCACTTCTACGCTTCGCGTTCTGTTTGTTTTCTACTACTCCTGTATTTTCAGAGAAGGTCTTCTTAAAAACGGTCTCCCTGGAACGTTGATAACCGAGAAGGAAGATTCCATGTCAAAGGGTGATTCTGATATCCGAAATGGTAAGAAATCAAACTAATGCGTTTCAATATTGGACTTTCAGGAAGCGAAAAGATATTCGACAACTCAGTCGTGAAGGAAATCTTAACACGGACTCACCATAGTATGTTTTTTTTGCAAAATTTCTATTCTGTTGCCGAGCGTCAAGTATTTTTACGGTAACTTTTCCAGGTAGATCGACCATTGATGATCTCGTTGAAGATATTGAAGATTTTCTGGATGACAACTTACTCCCATCTGAAGTAGTTCTACACCGAGGGTAATTAAATTTTTAAAAGCGTACTTCAATAAAACGGTTACAGAAATGAAGTTACGGTCAAGAACAAGGAAAAACGAGGTGGCCTTGTTCTGTACAATCTTGAAAATGGATCGAAAATCAATTCACATGATTTAAAGTAATCATGTTTGTTGACTTATTCTGAAATTATGATATTTAGGAGGAAGTTGTCAATCGATACAGCTAAAATAAGGTCCTGTATTAACAAGTTTGCCAATTTCGATGGAAAAACGTGGCAGGTAGTAGGTTTTTTGAAACATTTTCAAATTTATTTATTTAGGTCGACGATGAAGCGAAAACAAAATTTGGAATCAAAGATAAACTAGCTCCAATATTCTTCTCACCAAAGGTTAACAAGTCGGCTTTGGCGGAAACGAAGGTGAGACTAATATTGTAGTTTTATAATTTTAGTCTTTTCTATTTCGTAAATTTTGTTGACATTGAAAGCATTTGTTCCTTTACCCAGATTTTTATGATTATTTTTGAATCAATGTTTTTCTAGAGCGGCTCCTCAAGCGAGGAAGAAGACAAAGCAGAAGCAGAAAGACAGCGTAGAATCTCTGGTCTTCCACCCACCGCCAACAGAAAGTCCATTCAAGCGAAGGAGAACAAGGAAAGGGAGAAAAAACAGAAGGCGGAGGCAAAGAAGGAAAAGAAAGAGAAAAAAGAAAAAGAAAAGACGGAGAAAGAAGGCAGTAAAAAGAAAAAGGAACAGGTATCAGCATGAATAGTTCGACATTGCCAGACAATTAGGTTCAGAAATTAGACAAATGGACGAAGAAGGGCACCGAAGGAAAGAAGACTGAGGACTCTGCAGTGTTTATGACACCAACCAAACGAAGTGAGCGATACGTGGAACAAGCGACCAAAAAGCTTCAAGCCGCCTGGACTGCTAAGAATTCGAAAGTGAGTCCCAGTCCTGTCCCACCCTGTATGAAATATATGTTTATATAGGAATTCCAAGACGCAGCAAAATGGGCTGGAGAGCATCTTGCTCTGAAACATATCGAAGAGTTCAGTAACTCTGTATGGATCTTCGCCGTCAAGAAATATTACAACAAGCTAAAAGACTCACGCGTGCTGTAAGTTATTTCGGTTATAGAAAATGTATTGTTAAAAAAAAACGAAATATTTAATCCATAAAAATCAATCTGATGACTGAAATTCCTTCTTCAAAAGTTTATTTCAATTCAACAATATGTGAAATATATAATTTCTTATATTCAAAACAATTCCAGCGCGAAAATGAGTTCCAAAGATGAGAAGAAAGAATACAAGGAGACGATGGCCGAAGAACGGGAAGAATATTATAAGAAATACGGACTTCTTCTCAAGAACTATTTTTCTACGGTATTTTTCATTTGCTAATGCCACACGTGATACTTTTTAGAGTGTCATGGAAGAAGATTTGGAATTGTGCCAAACAACACTCGAATTGCCCGGAGAAGAGATCGAAATGAGAGAAGGACTGTTGGATTGCTATGAGATCACTCAGTTCGTGTCAAGCTATGCGAGCTATCTGAACGCAGACTTTGAAGTTACTGCAGGTATTTTTTATAGTTAAATTAACGAAAAAGAAGCAAACAATTTGCTTTATGGATAATTAGTCTCGAGAAAAATTTTATTTGTTCAGAAGAGGGGTGGTAAATGCACGAAATTTCTTTCAGCGGAACTACTTGATGCGACAACTTCTGGACTAGAAGGCTTCCAAAAGACAACTTTCAAAATTTTAGACGTACTCGTTGGTAACTTCGTACACGAGAATATGGTAATTATCATGTTTTTCTCATATACAATGTTCGTATCATTGCAGGAACTCCGTTACATGAACATCCGCCTGCGCGAGTTCACGTCTACAACTTTCACCATTAGTGAAAAACTGCGCAGTTACCTAAACAACGGGCAAAAAATGAACAATCTTCCGAAACTGCCACTCCAGCCCGAGTCATCGGCGACAACAGAGGCCCAACAACAGCAAGACGTCGATAAAAACATCGAAGATGAGGATGTCAAAGAGACGTTGGAAGACACTGAGATTGACAGAGAAAAGGTTAGATTTTGTTTTTGAAAGAAAACTTCAAAGGGCCAGTGCTCTCCCAGCGTAATCTTCCTAACTATGTTTTGTTACCAATTAGAATTACATTGAGAATTTCTGGAATTATCAGAAATCTAGAGGAAATTAGAAAAATATGAAATCAGCGGAGTATCGTTCGACATAAAAAGTTTTACAGGAAGAACGTGTCAGATTCTGTCTTATGCTTGGTAACCGCGAGTTCTATGAGTTGGAGAGTCGAGAGCAGATTGAGTTCCTTCTCTATCTGACGAGGACGATTGTCGATTTGGATTCTGCCAGGGATTTTATCGCTTCGGACAATGCCGAGAGTATCAATAAGTTGAAGCAAAGTATCGAGAAAACTGTCGAGCAGGTATCCTTCCTCATTCTGATAAAATTCGAATGTGCAGATTCAAATGAATCTGTCGTTAATTCTCTTCAAACATTACACTTGGTAATACTCAATTTCGAATTTTTTTTGTGTTCATTTTTGTTTACAGTTGAAGGAGTTGGAGAAGAATCTGGCAGAAGTTCGACAGTATACGGAGAAAGAGCGTGAATCGTCGATGAGTCGTACCGAATCTCGGAAAATGGCCGAAAACGACAAGAAGAGAGAACAACTTCAGAGAAAGATTGTCGATACTACCGAAAAACGGGAAGATTTGAAGGAACAGTTGTTCATGGCGAAGGCGAGAATGATGCGCGTGCCGCTTATTGGGATGGACAGACACTTCAGAAGATACTATTGGTTTGTCTCCTCCACGGATTCTGCCATCTACGTACAAGATGTAAGTTTTGTTTTTCATTGTAAAACTATCCAAAACCGAAAATATTTATTATGTGTGATAATTTAATTCGAATGAATTCAATAAGTCCAAACATCAATGCAACAAGTTTTCAGTTCGGCCGTTCTGCTTACGAAAAGTATGTCATTGAAGTCGCTGAAGCGGGTCAACTTCTTGCCGATTCAACAATTCTGTACCCTCCAACGTGAGTTCGATAAGTTCTGATCACTCTCAACTGAAGTGATTTCAGCGAGGAAGCGAAAACGGAAAAATGGTACAAGTTAGTCGAGGTGAAAGGGATAGAAAAACTGAGATCACAATTGCTGAAAAATGGAGAAAGGGAAAGCGATCTGAAAACGGTGAGCTATTCATACTAGTGCAAGAGTTGACTTCAACATGTTCAGTACCTCGACAAGTATCTCGATCTGATCTACAACTTCAACGCACGAAGACATAGAAAAAACACCAGAAGCGCTTCGTAAGTTTTTAACAACAAATTGTTGTTGATAGACAACAGAGTTGCATGGAAGTAAAATTTTCCTGAACTGGAAGTCAGAAGTGAAATTTTTCACAGAAGTTGGAATTTGGGAGGTCAAAAATGTCGAACAAACCTAGAAATATTGTATAAAATCTAATAATTAGTTGAACTAGAATGAGAAGATAATAATTTAATTTTGTTTTACTTGAGTCAGAACTTTTTTCATTTTTGAAAAAAATCTTCTCACGAAAATAGAATTTTAAACGGTGTTTGGAAGTCGGAATTCCGTGCAAATCTGTTAGATACCATCTCTGAACCATTTCTGTGCTCTCACGCTTTGTGGTGTCTCTCCCCATGTCGATAAATCTCTCTCTCTCTCTCTCTCTCTCTCTCTCTCTCTCTCTCTCTCTCTCTCTCTCTCTCTCTCTCTCTCAAATCAGCCTAGTAGAGGTACAGACGAGCTACCCTTACTCATCATCACATCAAGTTATAGATTTTTTTGAATAGTTTTCAAAATTAAGACGAAATCCGATCATTAATTAATTTAAGCCCACAGCTCGAGGAGAATGAGGGTAAGGAGAATCGATTCAAAGGGAAATTCGCGGCGCTGAAGTCGGATTTGTTGAGTTTGCTGCATGATCTCAAGAACATCTATGCGACTTCCATCTCTGACACGGAACTGTTTGAAACGAGAATTTCTGACGCAGAAAGTTTAGAAGATTTGGTGAGTGTTACTAACTATCACCTAATAATCTTGATAGTTTCATTCGTAACTGGAAAATCGATTAAAAACATAATTATGAGATGCGAGGCATGGAGGATGAGTTCCTATTTCTCTTGTCACTAAAGTAAGAAGCAGGGCTGTTTACGAAATTTCCGATTTAGCGAAACCGTTAATCGTTAAATTAACGGTTTTTCCAAATTTAACGAATCCGTTAATCGTTAAATCAGCTAATATTCCTAATTTAACGAAATTTAACGGAAAATTTTGATAACGTGGTCAATTCAATTCAAATTGGGATTTTGTTAATTTTTTTTAAAGTATTACCATATTTGAAAAATGCATTATTGATCAAGATTGACAGAAAAATCACTAAACTATGGTTTTCAACTTTTAATTTTAACGAAATTATTGATCGCTGAATTAACGGTTTTTTCAAATTTAATGAATCCGTTAATCGTTAAATTAACGGTTTTTCCAAATTTAACGAATTCGTTATTCGTTAAATTAACGATTTTTTTCTAATTTAACGAATCTGTTAATCGGTTAACCGGATTTAACGAAAAATTTCGTTAAATCCGTTGAATCGTTAATTTCGTAACCAGCCCTGGTAAGAAGCTTTCCATGTGTGAGGCTTAAATTGAGAAACACAAATAGGGGAAGGGATGAAGAGTGCACATATCTAGCAAAAAGTCTAACCGATTTCAAACTCGCGGCAGTCGCATTTTTGTAAACTGAGTACGGTAGGGTCGGGACTCTCACAACGAACAGTTAGATCTTTGTGGATTTAAATTATTATTCCTACTTTCAGTCCATTGAAATTAAAGGCGCATTACTTAATCGTTCATGTTTTTCGAAGCGAAACTGCTACGGTAACTAAGAAACCGATTTACGGAGGTCAGACTTTTTTACAGGTAGAGGAAGATATGTGGAGTGTGATCCACGACTGTTAACAAGTTCGTTATTATCTTTGCAATACAATTCTCTTTACAATATCAACTTTTAGGCCTCAGAATACATTGTTATTAAACCTATGATGTAATGAAAAGTAAATTTTTCAGAAACAATTGCTCCACGAACTGGCAGGTTCAATCCGCCGTTCATTGATCATCGAAAAGTTGCCAATGAAGTTGGCCCAGGAGACAGGATGGTACTCACACATGATTATGCCATCGTTCCTCCAACGCATTCTAATGGCTTCTACACTTTCCGGTCTCCACTCTTTGTTGGCCTATCTAGACTCTAGAATCAACTGGGATGAACAACTCGATGAAAAGGTAACTTTCTGACAGACTGAAATCATTTTTGCGGGTGGTCTTCAAACTCATCAGTTTTTTCTATACATTGCTATCTTCTTTTGAATAATTTTGATCTATTACCGACAATTCTACAGCTGCTAAAAACTCGAATTCTACGTTTTTTTAATTCTGAATTTTATGAGAGTGGGTTATACACCGAAATTTTCTGGTAGGCCTGTCAGTCTCAATATCTGATTTCTCACTTCCACTATCTGAAATTATGTTTTTCATTCACTTGAGCGCCTTTTTCCTCATAACGACTTTTACAGAGATGTCGAATCTGCCATTCTCGCCGACGTCCAGATGACAAAGTTCAGTGCGGTGTCTGTGATTTCGTTTGTCACTACACTTGTGTCAAGAAAAAGTCGAAGCCTGATGTGTGAGTTTTTGTTTTGTTTTCCCGAAAATCAGAACTACGTTAAATAAGATTTATTGCATCGAGGTAAAAAAAAGGAGTATGGCGTTTGTAAAAGTACAGCGAATGGATGTTCTGATATGAATTTTTTAAAACAGAAGTTTGATGTATTCAGTTAGAGTAGTGTCGGGAATGGACGCTAAAAATGTGTCATGATTCATTTTGTAGATACTTTTGCGCAACATGCGAACGCGAGGAGAAGAAGAAGCGTCTCAAGCAGTTACTAGAAGCAAAAGAATCAACGGAAGAAGAAACTGAGAATGATGAACAGGTGGAAGACGAAGATCAAGAGGAAACTGCTGAAGGTGAAGAGGTTGAAGACGAAGATGAGGAGAATGAAGATGAAGATGATGGCAGCGAAAACGAAGATGATGAAAGCATGGAAGGTGGCAGTGACGAAGATTCCAAACCGAAGAAGGACATCAGAAAGAGAAAAGTTGACTCCAACGTCGATGCTAATGCCGCAAAGAAGGCCAAGGAAGATAAGGCGGAAATGAAGGTAAATTTTGAACCGTGGCAGATCTATATCAGACTTTTCCATAGTAAAAAGATCTCTTCCACCTTGAAAAATAGAATCCCTATGTTATATCTTGCCAATTTTCCATTTATTCCGTCTTTCGATTCCCCAATTTATACAGAGAAAAATTTGAATAATAGCGTTCGCGTCGAAATGTAATTGACAAACACGAAAGGAGAACGGAAGGTATTCTACCCGAGAAACAAGAAGCTCGTGTTTAGAGGATATATTCTTCTTGCGTATTCAGGCAAAAAGGAAAAGTTGAACCAAAACATCTCCTTGTTGGAATTACTGAGAATGTCGATGATTTCTAGCGACAAATATTTCAATTTACCCAATTTTGAACGAAGAAAAACATCATTAAAGGTATAAAACTCAGTGATCATATTCTTATTTTAGGAATTCAAGAAAATTGGCATTTTGTTCGAAGCTATACGGAACACGGACGTGCGTCTCTTCCCGATCATCGAGGGAATCTCTGTTCCACATGGCCGGAAGAACAGGAACGCGATAACTTTGCAAAAGATTGAAGATAAAATGTTCGACTACTCGTCTGTGGAACAACTGAAGGACGATCTGATTCTATTCTTCACTGGAGTCCGCGATTGGTTCAACGTGAACAAACCGAGAAGGTTGGACGATTTGGAAGATTATCTCGAAAAGGTTGGCCTTTCACTTGACTAAGTTTTTTTTATAATCTCACATTGTATAACGAAGCATACTCGCATTTTTGAAAATTTCCGATCAAATCAATCTTTTTATTAACATATTTTTTTCTAAATTTCACTTGCTATTTTTTAAATGTATGAACTGAATATTAGTTTGCTCGGAAGTGCGTACGATACTCATTATTAATGCTGACAGATTCCCAAATGCCTTTACCTCCTTTTGTTGAATATCCGGGTATTCTGTATATGGTTCGGTTCGAAGCTGAGTGTAGTTGAATGATGATCGTCTAGCTTCGAGCCGATCCCACAACACATAACATCTCATTCACTATCTGTACAAATAACTAATTTTTATTATTTTTCTCAAAAATGAACTCGTCTGTACTCACATCGATGCAATTCTCTACCTCCATTTTCTGCATTTCTATATGTGTGTTGAGAATAAATGTTTCAAGTGCTTCTCGTTTGATGAATGAATAAATTGAAGATGGGTGCTGGTTTTAATAAAAGGACACTAGAGACTTGTGAGTTGGAGGACCCTTCCACTCTTTTTTCCTGCTCAGCTTCACCGAGACAAACACTAGAGGAAAGAAGAAGAAGACACTCTTCCAATCTATTACTACGAACTATCTGGTTCAGATTTTTGCTATGTTGATGTGAAGAGTTATCACTGCGATCGATGAACTATTGGAGTTCTTACAATTATCGGTTACAGTATGAAGTTACTTGTACTAAACAGCTACATTTCTCTCTCTCTCTCTCTCTCTCTCTCTCAATCTCTCAATCTCTCTCTCTCTCTCTCTCTCTCTCTCTCTCTCTCTTTCTTTCTTTCTATTTCTCCCTCCTGCTCGAAGATCGTACCTGAACACCTCGAAAGCCCATGCACATAAATTCTCTGGATTCCATGGAACCAAAGAGTTAGTTGCAGCCCCACCAGCAAGTGCAAAGCAGATTACACGTGAGACTCTTTCTTTCTCTCTCTCACTGGGCTGTAAATCTTAATTTTCATCGCGTTTTTTGCACCAAGGCTGTGTACTTGGAGGATTAAAGTCTTTGACCCCGAGTTGAAAATGTTTACAAACTGGTGTGGAAAAGAGTGCCAGAGGGGGACGATGATGCGAGAGTATAAAAAATGATCAAATTTTTAACCAGTGAAACAATCATTAAGGTTCACGAATAGCTAGTTGGCATGAAAACGTTTTATCTGTGAAAATTGTTTGTTATGTGGCACAGAGGAGAGAATTCATGAAACAATTAACATTTGTTGTCTCACTTTTATCTAACTGAATTGACGCTAAAACAACATCTGGATTTTGTCTCTTCTTTCTCTCTCTACCCCTCTTTTTGTCTCTTCTTTCTCTCTCTACCCCTCTTTTTGTCTCTTCTTTCTCTCTCTACCCCTCTCTTTGTCTCATCTTTCTCTCTTCCCTTTCCCTCTCGCTCTCTCTCTCTCTCGCTCTCTCTCTCTCTCTCTCTCTCTCTTTCTCTCTCGCTCTCTCTCTCTCTCTCTCTCTCTCTCTCTCTCTCTCTCTCGTCTCTTCTAAATCACTTCTCCCTCCCACTCAAGATCTCTTACTCGTTGTACTTGATTCAATGGCAATTGTCAACTGGGCTCACGCAAGTATTGTCAGTCATGTTGATAAATATGAAGACTGAACAGCTGGTGATATGAGACGGAGTCCCTGCACCTCCCCTTCCAATGCCCCACCCCTCGAGCTCTCCTTCTACACCTCCACCACCACCACCACCACCGGCAGCGGCGATGACGGCAGAAAGAACCCAGTCAAAAATCTCTCTCTTCTTCCCCAATTTGTTTGTTTATATTCAACCGGAGGAACGAATTGTTCTCATAAAACCTCTTTTCCTCTCCGCTTTCTTCTTCGTCCCAATGTGCATTTCATCCATTTTGTCGGTTTCGTTCAAATTCTCCTCGATCTATTTTCCAGATGAGCGAGGAAACCAATATAGCCAAACGTGAGAAATGGTCTTCGTGGGCCGACTTCATCATGAGTTGCATCGGTTATGCCATTGGACTGGGCAACGTCTGGAGGTCAGTTGGTCATAACAAATTGATCATCAACATCGTTTTACAGATTCCCCTATCTGTGCTATCAGAATGGAGGAGGTTTGTTCTTGATTTTTTGCAGAAAGGTCTGCTTGATAGTATACTTCAAAATTTTGATGCTCATCCTAGTCGACCCAGTTGTAGACAAAGTTTCAAATTGACTGACAAGTGATGACACTCTTTGTCTGTCTCAAAAACTGGCAGCACACCAGTGGTCTGGTAAAATTGTGTGAAACTTTTGTGACAGACGATTTTCAGTTGCTCCCAATCCCTGCGACGTAGTCTTAGGAATTGGTAGAGTCTGAACTACTCTAGCTTAAAACGACTCTCTTGAAAATCCGTTACAGACAACTTTATTCAATGATCGTAGATTTCTGTAATATTCACACAAATGATCGAAACATATAATAGGGGATGGTCTCCTCCCAATCACCCCAATCAATTCAATCAGAAAAAAGTGCGAGTGAGAGAGAAAAGTGTCCATGACAGCGGGATAAATCAGTTCAGAGCCGGCAGCAATTTGTCAGAAATCGGCAATCTGTTCCTCGTATCTTTCTTTTTTTTCGCACTCACACACGGGTTATCTAGCGAGTCGAGTTGGCACATGATATTGGGGTTGGGATAGGTTTCTTCACTTCATTCATGAGTGACTATAGGAGAATACCCAGAATATTTAGACCGTTGAGATTAAAGTTTATCGAAGTTTTAAAATTTTCTCAATAACAACTCTGGATGTCAAATCTAGATAAATACTAGAAAAACTAACATAGACCAACCTCATGCCACAAAATATGATTTGTAACATCAGAAAAATCTGTTGAGTAGTCCGAACTGATTTATAGAAACCCCGGAATTTTGACTGATACATTTCGTAGGTGCACTACGATGGTATGCGAAAACTTATTGAAACGAACACATATTCCAAACGAATGGTATGATTGACTGTCAACTGACAAAATCATATTGAAACACAAAAGTAGTTTTCGCTCACTTCAAAAATTTTCTTTGCATCAATAGAAATCTGCGAAAGTGGAAACAGATGTGGGGTCGATTAGTGCGGTCTATGCTGTTACACATTGATTCAATTGATGGGTCACAGGAACATGATACTAGTGACGGTGAAAACGAATACTCTAACAAAATGTATATGTTCAACTATTATTTTCTGACTATTCAATAAAACATAATTTAGGTTATTTTGTAGAAAAACCAAGATACCATCTACTCTATCTTAACTGGCTGGGAAAGTTTGGAGTCAATAACAAAGTGATATATTCCATTTCTTCGCTCATTATCAGTAATTTATCATTTTCTAGTTGGTTACAGTAGTTTTCATCAGAACAGAGAGATTGAAAAAAAAACAGAGCATTACATGTTCCAGGAGCCTTTTTGATCCCGTACGTCATTTCTCTCATCTTCTGCGGAGCACCACTCTTCATCCTGGAAACTTCATGGGGTCAACTGCTGTCAGTGGGTGGACTTGGAATGTTCAAGATTTGTCCAATCTTCAAAGGTTTGATAGTGTTTCAGAAGCATTAAACAGGGATTGTTGAGGAGTTGGAATTGCTGCAGCCGTTATGGCTTTCTGGTTGAACATCTACTACATTGTGGTTCTCAGTTGGGCGGCCACTTATCTGTACCACTCATTCAGACTTGATTCTGATGTTCCGTGGAGAAGTTGCAATCATAGGTAAGAGCGAGAAATCTTTCCAAAGTATGTTAGTTATCCTATGACGAACGTCTTCATTCGAGTATCTATGGATGTGAAAGATCTTACTGAGAACTTGCCTTGAATCCCCTCCGACAGTGAAGCAATTCTTAGTACTACATAAGATTGCCTTTGTTCAAATCTAGATGGTTTTAAAATGTCTACGATACCAATAAAACGTTTCTTCACTTTTAGCTGGAACTCTCCTCAATGCCGATCTGAATACGAGAAGATCCCATGTGACAGCAACCGTACCATCGCCGAGTTCTTCAACGTTAGGGTAGGTTGAATGATGACCAACAGGAATGCATTGAACTCCCTCAGGTTCTTACCTCTGAACATCTTCTCGAGTACAAGAAAAAGTTTTTCGTCGGAAGCAAGGTCAACTACACGGTGTGCACTGCCGCCGACCTAGCTGTCGTGTCTCCGGTCAAGGAATTCTGGAAGTTTGTTGTTGAGGAATACATTAGTTCAGTGAACAGTGGCAGAAGTCTAAACTATGAAAAGTTGAAATCCAATGCTGCTATATTACGGATCAGATTTTTTACCCCTTCCTCTAAAACTTTTGTTTTCTCAGAAAAACATCTTCATCGATAAAACTCAAAAGAATTTCTTTAGCAATCGTGTCCTGGGAATATCGAAGGGTATCGAGTATCCTGGAAGCCTTCGATGGGAACTAGCCATTTTCCTTGCTCTTGTCTGGATCATCTGCTATCTTTGCATCTTTAAGGGAGTCAAGTGGACCGGAAAGGTTTTCTGTCAGTTGTTTCATTAGTGTATTCATGTGATTCAGGTCGTCTATCTTACTGCTTCTTTCCCATACATTATGCTCTTCTGTCTTCTTATCAGAGGTCTTACACTGCCTGGAGCCGGACTCGGATTGGAATTCTACTTGAAGCCTGACTTTAGCAAGTTGTTGGAGTCGAAGGTAGGAGATAGAGATAGAGAGAGAGAGAGAGAGAGAGAGAGAGAGAGAGAGAGAGAGAGAGAGAGAGAGAGAGAGAGAGTGAGTGAGAGAGAGAGTGAGAGAGAAAAAGAGAAAGAGAGAATTTTTTGTTTAGGTGTGGGTAGATGCTGTGACCCAGGTGTTCTTCTCCTACGGACTCGGTCTAGGAGCTTTGGTTGCTCTGGGAAGCTACAATACGTATAACAACAACGTTTACAAGTGAGTGCACCATGCAAAAGGTTTTCAAAGTAGGTTATGACAAGTTCAGTGTACAATTATGTTTCAAAATATGTTGACGAAAGAACATAGAAACACTGTTTTGTTTTTTCTGAATATTTTTTGATAAATCTTCTTCAGACAAGCCCTAACCGTCTGCTTTGTCAACTCCGGTACATCCGTTTTTGCTGGTTTTGTCATCTTCTCGTTTATCGGATTCATGGCAACTCAGCAGGAAAAGAGTGTGGCGGAAGTGGCCCAAGCGGGTCCGGGTCTTCTTTTCTTGGCCTACCCATCTGGAATCCTTCAACTTCCATACACTCAATTCTGGTCGATCCTGTTCTTCTTGATGGTTCTTTTCCTAGGCGTTGATTCACAGGTTTGCGTTAGCATCGTTTTAAAACATTTCTTTTCCGGACCTTTATTGTTCTAGTTCAGTTTGAATTTCGCATACGCCACTATCCATTCTACACACAGTTCACAACATGATTTCTCCCTTTCAGTTCTGCACCATGGAAGGTTTCTTCACTGCAATCATCGACGAGTTTCCTCAGTTCATTCGAGGCAGAAAGTACGGTAGAGAGACCTTCGTCGCATCCATCTGCTTCATTTCATGGCTGGTTGGGTTGATCACTGTTACCGAGGTTAGTTGGGTACCTATTCATCTTGAACTTAATCGTTCAGGGTGGCTTCTATGTCTTCCAACTGTTTGACTTCTACGCAGCTTCTGGCTGGGCTCTACTTTGGCTGTTGTTCTTTGAGTGTATTGCAATCTCGTGGAGTGTCGGTGAGTTTATCGTCTTTCTAAGTGGATTCCACTATTTTCAGGAATCGATAGATGGTACGATCATATGAAGAGTATGATTGGGTATTACCCGAGTGCTTGGTGGAAGTTCTGCTGGGTCTTTGCTACTCCTGCAGTTTGCTTTGTGAGTTGAACTATCACCCCCCTTTCTTTCTCTCTCTCTCTCTCTCTCTCTCTCTCTCTCTCTCTCTCTCTCTCTCTCTCTCTTTCTCTCTTTCTCTTTCAAAATCACACTACAGGGAGTCCTTCTATTTGGTTTGGTAAAGTATCAACCTCTTCGTATCGCAGCCTACGACTATGATTACCCCTTGTGGGGTCACGTCTTTGGATGGTTCCTGTCCCTCTCTTCCATGCTGTGCATTCCAGGATATGCGATCTATGCTTGGTTCACAACCCCTGGAACTACTTCCGAGGTCTGTTGTGTTTTCATTTCTGTTAGAACTATTTTACTTTGGGAAGATATACACAAGTGTAATTTTGAAACTTTTCATTTTTAAATCATTTTGGACTGAAGTTCAGTCTAAAGTTATACCATAACTTTACACTAAACGTTCCATGAGTATAAATTAGCAACTTCGCAGTTGAACATATTGAAGTTCGTTGATTTCAGAAGATGAAGACCCTCTTCCGACCCGATGTCGAGATTCGTGAAGACGTCGACCAAGTGGAGATGGACGACTTCCAACAGCTTTGATTTTCTATGGAACCAATATATAACTTGTCCCCGTTTGCCTTTCCGTACTGTTTCCTTCTATCTTATTATTCTCCATGTTACATTCCATTCTGGACGATCAATAGTCGAATTATAGCCTGGTTTCTTCTAGTCTTCAACACTTTTCACTCTGCCGTACTTCGGAATAAATGACATGTTTTGTTTGAAGAGAATAGATTATATTTTCTCACTAGTTGATTCAGGTTCACTAAGACATAATAAGTCGTAGATGCGACTGTAACGACCAGAAGTATTTTCTAGGAGCTCACAATCGACAACGACTCACTTCGAAACACGTACAATGGCAGTTTCTTAATTTAAAAGGGAAAACGTCCTGAACAGTTTCCACATGTGTACGAAATCAATGAAATTGCGAAAAGAACTGTAATTAAATTATATCATTTCCATAAAAGATAATGAAACCGCATAGGAAAAATGAAACATGATGAAAACATCGATTTCTAAAGCACGAACGGTTCGTTTCAACTGTTTTATAATAAACTTCGTCTATTCAGTTGGGTGCTCTTGGACCTGCCATAGCACACGGAATGATGCACACGACTTTTGTAAGCGAACAAGACAAAACACGCCAGACAGCATTATTATTTGATTCATTTACAAAGAACGTCGGTTGCATTGGGAAATATTACAACAGAGTTGCACAAGAATACCTGAAGGTATGGTACTTCGAAACTCTTATCTTCATATTGACAAAGTTTTTGGATTTGGTATACGGTAGGTTTGTGACACCAGCAAAAAAATAACGTCAGGACCGACTTTTATTACTCACAACAAACTATTAAACTCATGAAATTTGAAGGCTTAGTTGCTCGTGGGAATTAAGATTCAGACTCAATACAACACAGCCAAGACTGTCGAAGGAGGATGGTGCAGATCTAACTTCCTTCGAAAGTTCTTACAAAGCTGCAAAGTATCAGATAGCAAATGAGGTATACACTAAAAGTTACATGACCGAATGGAAAATTGTCATGATAATGAGTTTACAAAATTAAAAAGAATAACGACTTCAGATATCCGACATACCTTTCATCAAAAACGCTGACCAAATGTTTTTCTACGCTTTTGCAGCAGTGTTCTGCACCAGCGTGAGTTATACAACAACTATCTGCTCCAATCGTTATGAGCAACGAGAAAAGATAAACGACGAAGATGTACACGCGAATTCATACATAAGAGTCAACAGTCGTTGTGCTCAATCCGAAGGATTCCAACGAGCGTTCAACTGTAAGAATACCGATCGGATGGTCAGACTGAGGGTAATCAATTTGATCACAACAATCTGTTACATTTGACTGCAGGACAAATGTGACATCTTCGGACCCGATGCGCCGGAGAACTGAACAAAAAGACTTTCGTTTTCTTTAATAAACTTTTTACAAAAAGAATTTCTCGAAACTTTTGCACATTTGCAGAATTAGTGAGACTGTGAAGGATACTGTAATTCGATCATTTCCCTGCATATAAGACAACGAAATCGCATAGGAAATATAGAACATGATAATCAGCTATTTTATATTTTCTCTATTCGTATCGATTGTGTTCGGCGCTTACGGAGACGTGGACCTCGTCAAGGAACATCTCGAGAAGTAGTGTTTCTTTTTTTTTTTGAAACGTACATACTTCAGATATGTGAATCACACTATCGACCCGTGTGACGATTTCTACAGACACGTCTGTTCCGATGCTTCAAAACAATTTGTTGTGAAAAATTTAGGACAAGATGCATTTAATTTGAAAGTATGATGAAATCTCGACGACTCCAATTTTGATACATTTGAGGATATGAAAACAGGAAAAACAATCAAGGAGACGTTTCAAGCGGCATTCAACGAAACGGATCCAAATAGCTTGATGAATAAGTAAGTGTGATGAAAATTTTCAGAGTGGTGAAAAAAAAGAAAAAAAGAAAGAAAGAAAGAGAAAAAAAAAAAAGAGAGAGAGAGAGAGAGAGAGAGAGAGAGAGAGAGAAGGAAAAGGAGTGAGAGAGTTTCCAGATTGAAATCATCTGGAGAACTCACAAAGTTGGACAAAGACGCCGAAGGAAACAGGAAAGAATTAAAGCACTTTGTGAGTTTCCGCAATGAGAAACTAATAGTGGGAGTGGTGCAATGTTCAAAGAACAAACTTCAAAAGAGAGGAAATCAAAGGTTGAATGTATGAGAATTCAGCTGGCAGCTATACTAGAGCTACCATTCGTGGAGTCAATTTTGAATCAACCTTACGTCAAGAAAGCCGAAAAAGCTGCACTAGACTTTGTGAACGACTTCAAAAGTTACATGTCAGCGGAGATCGAGGTGAGGACGGTTAGAGAGTTTAGAAGAGAGCAACTTCAGAAAACACCATGGGCCATCAACAAGAAAGTAACCGAGAATCTGACAATGTTCTTGAACACTATTGAACCAATGTTTCTCTCCGATGTTTATCCCATCGTTAAAAAATACGTGGAAGAAATGAAGGAAGTGGATGGACCAAAGTAGGCATATGATGTTTGAATATGAAAATTGACAATTACAGTGGGGAAGTTGATCAGTTCAACAGAGTTGTTTACATGAACAAGAGATTAGAAAACAATTGGTTTTTTATGAACATGGTTTACTGGCAGCTTTACTCACTGTTGGACTTCAATGCTTTCAACACGGTATTGTCATACAATATAATTCTAACGAGAAGTTAAGCAAACAAGAATTCACAGTACACCGACGTTATCGCGATTGTATGCGCCGACGTCCAAAGCTCGAACCGTTTGTTTCGACTAATTCATTATCATCTCTTTGTATTCAGTTGGGTGCCATGGGGCCTATCATAGGACACGAAATAATGCACACAGCTTTTGTTAGCGAACAAGACAGTAAAAGAGACGTTCCGACCGGAGTTTTATTCGATTCATTCACAAAGAACGTCGGTTGCATTGGAGAACATAACAACAGAGTTGCACAAGAATATCTGAAGGTATGGTACTTCGACACTGATACGGTCATGTTGTCACAGTGTTTTCAGTTTGGTATACGGTAGGCTTGACAAATGTTTGTGAAAAAACGAATCCATTTCGCATGTGACGATTTACAAGTACAGTACATGTCGGTATCGGTCCTATCGTACCCTTTCACTCTATACTCTTGTGCGTGATATTTCCATCACAATACGAGTTCGTTTCTCAAGATAGAATACAATATTGTAAACTTGAGAATGATTTAGAGCCAATACAACACATCGAATACTGTCGAGGAGGATGGCGCAGATCTGACTTCCTTCGAAAGTTCTTATAAAGTTGCAAAGGATCAGATAGCAAACGAGGTACTTAGACAAAGAATTCACTTCGGTATACCAGATGTGATACTTGGTAGGAAGCCGTCAAAATTCTATTTTGGATTCCAAGAATCCAAAGCTGGTCTGCACTAGGATTCGTCTGACGTTCGTCTCTGCTTTGTCAGAATACGAAGAGTACTGTAAATTCATGGATTCAGATATCCGACATACCTTACATCAAAAACGCTGACCAAATGTTTTTCTACGCTTCTGCAGCATCATTTTGTTTTGATGTAAGTTGTACGAAGACTATTGGAATTACTTGATTGTAGATTCCGAACGTGGTAAACAAGAAAGATGTACACTCGCACCCATACGTAAGAGTCAACAGTCGTTGTGCCCAATCGGAAGGATTCCAACGAGCGTTCAACTGTAAGAATACCGATCGGATGGTCAGACTG
Organism: Caenorhabditis parvicauda; assembly: GCA_963978915.1. Classification (NCBI taxonomy): domain Eukaryota; kingdom Metazoa; phylum Nematoda; class Chromadorea; order Rhabditida; family Rhabditidae; genus Caenorhabditis; species Caenorhabditis parvicauda. The sequence continues at coordinate 8,558,133 of OZ022253.1, read as the reverse complement.
AGGGTAATCAATTTGATCACAACAATATGTTGGATTTGAATGCAGGACAAATGTGACATCTTTGGACCCGATGCGCCGGCGAACTGAACAAGAATACTGTCGTTTGCTTTAATAAACTTTTTACAAAAAGAATTTCTCAAAACTTTTTCAAATTTGAAGAATTAGTGAGACTGTGAAGGATACTGTAATTCGATTATTTCCCTCCATAAAAGACAAAGAAACCGCATTGGAAATATAGAACATGATCACCAGCTATTTCATATTTTCTCTATTCGTATCGAACTTGTTCGGCGCTTACGGATCAGTCTCCGGAGACGCGGACCTCATCAAGATACATCTAGAGAAGTAACGTTTACTCATTCTGAATAATACAAAATTCAGCTATGTGAACCATTCTGTTGATCCATGTGACGATTTCTACAAACACGTCTGTTCCGGTGCGCACAAAGAAGTTGTGATTGCTATAGGAGAAGAGGCTCGAAGTGTGAAAGTATGAATCCTCGTCATTCAAACAATTTCTTTCATTTTCAGGATACAAAGACGGGGAAAACGCTGAATGAAACATTGAACAAAGAATTGAATATATCGGATCCAAATAGCTTGATGCACAAGTGAGTGAGAGAATTATGTTGAGAGGAATTAAGTCATTTTCAGATTAATTGCATCTGGAGAGTATGGAAAACTATTGATTGAAGCCAAAGGGAACCAGGATTCTATTAAAAAGTTTGTGAGTTATCACAAACATTAGAAAACACAACACAAAAACCAATTGATTACTCACTCTTGAAATAGAAGTTTAGGTGAAAGTGGTTCTAGCGCTACCATATGTGGAATCATATATGAAAGAAATGTACTCTAAGAAAGCCGAAAACGTTCTGCTCGATGTCATAAATGATTTCAAAAAAGAAATGTCAGCTGATATCGAGGTAAGAACGGTCATAAATTTTCAAATGTATCATCTTCAGAAAACACCGTGGGCCATTAACAACAAGGTAACCAAGAACCTTACAATGTTCTTGAACTCAATTAAACCAATGTTTCTCACTGATGTGTATCCAATCATTGAAACATACGTCAGAGAAATGAAGGAGGTGGACGGACCAAAGTAGGTCTGCTGCTTGAATATGAAAATTGAATAAAATTACAGTGGGGAAGTTGATCTGTTCAACAGAGTTCTCTACATGAACAAGAGAACGAAAGACGATTTATCCTATCAATACATTATAGAACCACAAGTTTTCCACTTGATGGTTTTCAATGCCTTAAACTATATGGTATTACGGTAAATTACTTCTCACACAGAATGATTCAGAAAACGAGAATCATCAGTACGCCAACTCTGTTAAAGCTCTATTCACCGAATTCGAAAGCACGGACGGTTAGTTAGGGTTTTGATGTCATCCGAATTCTTTAATTTAGTTAGGATCCATGGGGACGGTCATCGGACACGAAATAATGCACACAACATTTGTCACCATGGGAGACAACCTAAAAGGATTTCCGACAGGACCTTTATTTGATTATTTCACAAAGAACGTCGATTGCATTGGGAAACATAATAACAGAGTCGCTAAGGATTTTTTGAATGTACAACACTTCAAAGCATTCTACACTTCAGCAATTCAGGTTACATACAGTACTTATAGAACTGAAGGCGAGGACGGGGCTGATGCAACCTCATTTCCCTCTGTCTATAGAATCGCAAATAGACAAATCGGTAACGAGGTAAGCGATTTGGGAAAGTAAAACTTTGAATTCTTGTGAGAGAAGGAAAAGTCCAAATATGAAAACGAATTATGAATTCAGGTATCTGACATTCCTTTCATCAAAAACGCTGATCAGATGTTTTTCTACGCTTCTGCTGCCATCTATTGTTCAAACGTGAGATACGCTAATCTATGCACACCTCAGCAAAGGCATAAGACAATAAAACCGCTTCGCAACCGCTTTGCCTACCTCCACTTTCATTTTCGAAAGTGTTTGTACTTTAAAAAATGTTTCACTAGACATATTGAACAGTGCGGACTGTTCCCAACGATAGTTTTACCTACTTCAAACATTTGTACGTTACGATTTGTGAATCTGGGACGAAAAAAAGTAGGAAAAATAAAATATTTTGAACCACAGTGACTGAAATTCGATCTACTCTATCGATTTGCTTTGCTTGCACTTTTCAACTGCGCGCTTAGCGCAGTAGAAAAGTGTCGGATCAAGCAGCGAGGGGAAGCGACCAATAAGCAGCGAGCACAAACCCCGCCCCTTCGTATATCCTGCATCGTCGTAGATCAAATTACAGTTACTGTAGTTTAAAAACTTTTTTCTGTGACGTTTTTTTCAAAATTATGATAAAAAGCTAGTTACGTAGCACATATCTTCCTTTACCTGTAAAAAAGTCTGACCCCCGTAAATCGGTTACTTAGTTACCGTAGCAGTTTCGCTTTGAAATACATGAACGATTAAGTAATGCGCCTTCAATTTCAATGGACTGAAAGTAAGAATAATAATTTAAATCCACAAAGATCTAACTGTTCGTTGTGAGAGTCGTGACCCTACCGTACTCATTTTACAAAAATGCGACTCCCGCGAGTTTGAAATCGGTCAGACTTTTTGCTAGATATGTGCGTAGGAAAGTTACACAATTTGCAATTTTTCACCAGCAATTGGCGAAACAAATTTGATTGTTAAGATGAGAAAAATAGGACAAAAGATTGGAAAAAATATTGATGTGCGAACGCGCCCTAAAGCGAATTTTCGTTCAATACAATTTGCGTGCAATGCGTCTAATCGATGACGACCATCTTTACCTCGGTGTTCTGCGTTTGCCGCAGTGTGCTATGTGATGCGTTCATCTGATTACAGAAACCAGACGAGGTGGATAAAACAGATGTACACTCGCACCCATACGTAAGAGTCAACAGCGGTTGTGCCCAATCAGAAGATTTCCAACGTGCATTTAACTGTAAGAATACCGATCGGATGGTCAGACTGAGGGTAAACCTGTTGATATAATCAACCCACAATGTTTCATTTCAGGACAAATGCGAAATATTCGGACCCAATGCGCCAGCTAATTGAAGATGATACTATCAAATGAATTTTTCATTGTACATTGTTCAACTGAGTACATACATCATGCTTTGGTTTCTGTTATTAAAACAGAAAGTAATGTCGTTGAAAAAACGAATTTTTACGGCATTTAGGAAAACACGGAAACGCGCAGACCACGGACGGCAAACCACCCCCGGCAGACCACCTCTTTTTCTAAGCTTAACATTAGGTAAGGTTGGGACCCCCTGTTCGAACATAAGCTAAGCCTAAAAATAGTGCTGATTAAGATCCACAAAAAAATTGGGTCCCAACCTTACCTAAGCCTAGAAAAAAGGAGTGGTCTGCCGTCCGCACATATATCGCTAGAAGCATGGCCGTTTTCAAACGCGCTCTAATCTCAATTTTGCAGAATGAGTACGGTAACTCTCACAACGAACAGTTAGATCTTTGTGGATTTAATTTATTATTCTTACTTACAGTTCATTGAAATTAAAGGCGCATCACTTAATCGTTCCTGTGTTTCAAGGCGAAACTGCTAACCGATTTACGGAGGCCAGATTTTTTTACAGGTAGAGGAAGCTATGTGCGTCCGTGGTCTGCGCGTTTCCGTGTTTTCCTGAATGCCAATTTTTAGGAATTTAGTAAAGCGCACCGGGTGCACCGGGTAATTCGTATTCAGACTTAGGCTGAACCTAAGCTATTACAGGGTGCGGCAGAAATAATAGGACACACTCAAATTGTTATAAACTTCCGAGAACTTTTTGAAGTACTCACAAGTTTGGCACAAAGATAGATGATTAATATGTTAACATTTTCTCATGAACGCTTTGCGAATCAATCACTGCATTATCGTGTCACGACTCCTAGAACTAGTTGCGTTGCATCGATGGTGTAACGCGGGTCATCGCTGGCAAAATACGATCAGTTTTTTCGAAAAGCATTCTTCAGAGAGCTTTATCTTCTGTTATTGTTTAGAGAAACTATCTGGGTGTAAAATGTTCTTGAGTCGTAATCAGTTGAGTCCAAATCGAACTACGAAACAGGTTTTTGTGTTACCAACTCAAACTCAGAAAATTGATTTTTACACCATCTCTGGGTGACGAACTGCTGTCACTCTTTGTTGAACGATAGATGTTCCATTTATTGAGTGGATTTAGGACACGTGTTTTTTTATTATTATGTGAAGGTAATTCCAATGAACTACATCTCATATTCAGCACGAAAGGTGAAGAAAACAAGAGAAATTTTGCTTATGTCACAACATTCTTCCAAAACTTTTCGTGGACCGGCATTGGACCGTAGATGGGCGACAGTCGTCCCGGACATGTGTCGCCCAATTACAGTCCAATGCCGGTCCATTTACGGTCCGATGCCGGTCCGGTCCATGTGTCGCCCGTCCGCAGTCCATGTGTCGCCCATTCACGGTCCGATGCCGGTCCGGTCCATGTGTCGCCCGGTCCATGTGTCGCCCATTTACGATCCAATGCCGGTCCAAACTAATATCGGTTCAAAAAATTAAAATCAACAAATTTATCAGTGAAACAACGAACAATATGTACTCAGAGCTAAATATAACGGGTCAGACTGAGGAGGCGGTCGTTGTAGTAGCATTAGAGGTTGTAGTAGTATCGGTTGTAGTAGCAGATGAGGCGGCGGTTGTAGTAGAAAAGCATGGTTCCGCATCTTCTTGTCCCTCAGCTAGGTTGTTCACACTTCGTAAATCTGAAAGTCCACAATTGTGTGAGAACCGGAAAAAGATTGTCGTATTGACTTTTTGCAAAATTTACAGAATCGACTGTCGAATTGAATCGAATTCTTCTTTGAAAACAGTTTTGTTCATTACGAAAAATTAGACCGCGCGCTGCTGCGCCGTACGGATTTCCTTAGTTTTGAAAATCAAACGTGTCCTCAACGTGATCCATTTATCGCCTAGCATTTTAATTTTTAAAAATGGAGCTTTTAAGAAGTTCCATGTTGAAGAGAGCTTGTATGTTAAGTATAATGAAGAAATGCAAAAACTCACTTTCTGGTCGGGTTCATCGATGATTGTTTTGCTTCTTGCACGACGATGACCTGAAACACACAACGTTAAACTCTCGGTTCTTCTGTGAAAACAGTTTCGTTCATTATGAAATTCTAGACAAGCCGCAAACGTCATAATCTGCCGACCCTCACGGCATCATATTTGCTTGATTAAATGCTTAATTTCGGTATGCAAGACTTGGTTCTTCACAAAAGTTGTTCTCCCAACTTAACCTAAGGCAGATTATGGCGTCTCCCACAAACTTTGAAAAACTCGATTTTGAAATAATTCACAAAATAACGAACCGAATTAACTGCTGGTCTACGTGGTAGTCAGTGCCGGACTAACCAATGATTCCTTGGATCCATCGCAATGTTCTTGGTCCTCTGCGAGAAGGAACACTGAAATATGTCCCATTTCCTATGACAATTGTAAGAAAAGACTATAAACGAATGTCCTTCGATTTCTCTATTTGGTCTTTACGGCCAGTGTTTCCTGAAGGAAGTATTCAATATCTTTTCAATATAACTGGGGAACAAAAAAGAGCAACTTCTAATCTTAATTCAAAAAGAATTGTTCCATATATTTAGTGTCCCAGGTATCTATAGGGAGAAGTGGGACAGTGAAACAAATAAGAAAACATACCAAGCTTCTCTGAACATCCACGGAGATCGTATCGATGTTAACGTCGACCGTTCGCTGCCTTTGTACCTAAAATGAATCCGAAAATTACACGAGTTGGCTTAATCTTCACTGATAGATAGATGAATATGATTTAGAAATTTTTCAAAAAGTCATACAAAGAAACTGTTGACATAAACCAAGTTACACATATCTTCCTCTACCTGTAAAAAAGTCTGACCTCCGTAAATCGGTTTCTTAGTTACCGTAGCAGTTTCGCTTCGAAAAACATGAACGATTAAGTAATGCGCCTTTAATTTCAATGGACTGCACATATCTAGCAAAAAGTCTAACCGATTTCAAACTCGCGGCAATCGCATTTTTGTAAACTGAGTACGGTAGGCTCGGACTCTCACAACGAACAGTTAGACCTTTGTGGATTTAAATTATTATTCTTACTTTCAGTCCATTGAAATTAAAGGCGCATTACTTAATCGTTCATGTTTTTCGAAGCGAAACTGCTACGGTAACTAAGAAACCGATTTACGGAGGTCAGACTTTTTACAGGTAGAGGAAGATATGTGGACTGAAAGTAGGAATAATAATTTAAATCCACAAAGATCTAACTGTTCGTTGTGAGAGTCCGAGCCTACCGTACTCAGTTTACAAAAATGCGACTGCCGCGAGTTTGAAATCCGTTAGACTTTTTGCTAGATATGTGAGTTACAATCATGAACTAATGGAAGAAAAAAATTGTTTGAAAAGTTTCGAAAACATGTTTACTGAAGTAGTGACTCTTCTCCACGAGACCTATGCGCCTTTATACTTTCATGTAAATTTACGAATTAATTTTCTTTTCTTTTTTATTTCAACTATACGCGTTAGAAGAAATCAAAGTAATGGCGGGAACGACCTGAAGGAATGGTGAAATGATAGAAAAAAGAGAATGAAAACGGCTAAAAACAACACTCCTCTTAACGCCCCCAGTACAGTCTGTGTCAATGAAAGAGGACCACCTACTTTTTATCCTCTAATTCCCCGCACAGTTAATTTTCAAAAAAACTTCTTTTGGTGATACATTGAGTTTCTTAAACTACAACAGTATGCAGAAAATCAGATGAATCGGTTCACCCATTTCCATATTGTAAGCAAAAGTATGAAAAAAACGGTGTGTCAGAAAAAGAGGACCACTTTTCATACTATACTTTTTGAGTTTTGACCAGGCCTAAAGTTTGGTATTTTTTGTCAATAATGTTTTCTTGACTCTAATTCACAACAACTAAACGGAATAGTAGGTATACACAGCGTAAAATTGAGAAAAAAAAGAAAATTTCCAGAAATTTCCGGAAAATGACAGAAAATGGCTGAAAGTCAATGTGAAAATGATAGTATAGGAAAAAATGTTGACAGTAAACTAGAAAATAGTTACATGATTCCAAATTGAGAAGAGTCAGTCAGTCAGGCAACTTTATGATTTTGAAAAGACGAAAAAATGCTGAAAATGCAACAAACTTGAAGATGTGACCTCGATTGTCGTTTCACAAGTCCGCGAATTCCAAAGAGCCAACTGATTCTTTGCCTTGGAATATTACTTCTGATATTATAGAGTATGAAAATCCTTACTTAGGGGGACATCCTCACGAATAACGCGAACCCAAGTTGATTGAAAATTTTGAAGAAATTATAGCAGCGGTGAAAAATTTAGTGAGTTATGTTTGTGGTCATAATTTTGTGCAAACATTAGCAATTACTCCAAGTTTGTTTCTAAAAATATTTCGAATGTTTACAATTTTTCTGAAATTCAGAAAGTCAAGATATTCAGAATGCTTTTGGATCTATTCGTTTTTCACAAAATACTTCGTTTAAGATCACTACTTCAAACTCGTTGTCAAACTTCAATCAACTCGGGTTCGCGTTATTCGTGAGGATGTCGCCACAAGTAAAGATTTTCATACTCTATAATGTCAGAAGTAATATTCTAAGGCAAAAAATCAGTTGGCTCTTCGGAATTCGCGGACTTGTGAAACGACAATCGAGGTCACATCTTCAAGTTTGTTGCATTTTCAGCATTTTTTCGTCTTTTCAAAAGCATAAAGTTGCCTGGCTGACTGACTCTTCTCAGTTTGGAATCATGTATCTTTTTTCTAGGTTACTGTCAACAAGTTTTAATATACTATCATTTTCACATTGACTTTCAGCCATTTTCTGTCATTTTCCGGAAATTTTCTTTTTTTCTCAATTTCACGATGTGTATACTTACTATTCCATTTAGTTGTTGTGAATTAGAATTAAGAAAACATTATTGACAAAAAATACCAAACTTTTGGCCTGTTCAAAACTCAAAAAGTATAGTATGAAAAGTGGTCCTCTTTTTCTGACACACCGTTTTTTTCATACTTTTGCTTACAATTTGGAAATGGATGAACCGATTCATCTGATTTTCTGCAAACTGTTGTAGTTTAAGGAACTCAATGTATCACCAGAAGAAGTTTTTTGAAAATTAACTGTGCGGGGAATTAGAGGATAAAAAGTAGGTGGTCCTCTTTCATTGACACAGACTGTATGCTTAACGAAAGACGATTTTATTCTTTTTATTTTACTGATTTTTCGTATTTTGATGCGAACATCAGTCCTTCTTTTGCAGAAAATTTCAGAATAATTTTTTATAGATAATTCTACTAATTTGGCCGTTTAGTAGTGGCTAAGATGACAGTAATAAACACAACCGATGAAAATAAATTTTTAAACATTAAAAAATACCCTGTCAACTGAGTATCCTGTAAAACTGAAAATAGGAAGATAAATTTTTATTCGATTTCATGCTCCTGGTATAGACACCCTAATTCATTCAAAAAAAAGAGTTGTAGTAACCGAATTTTTTGGTTTTACAGTGAATTTTGATGTGGAAATGTCAAAACTGTAGTGAATTATTATTGGCGTCTGGGTCCAATCTATATGTAAAATTGTAGGAACACAGATTGATCGGTAAACTTCTACGGTTGAATGAATTCATGCTTTTAAACATACCAAAAGTGATGAGAACTAACTTTGACGGGGTAATATCCCTCCCCACTGACATAATATTAAACCTTATGTCCACGGTATTCCGTTTTTAGAATGTGAAACGATGAATAAATCGTCAAAACCGTCTACATTAGTTAGGGCTTAGGCTTAGATTGAAATTACAGAGTAATGAAACGCAGCGCACTCTCCCCGCCACCGGTCCATGTGTCGCCCATCCACAGTCCATGTGTCGCCCGGTCCATGTGTCGCCCATCCGCAGTCCATGTGTCGTCCGGTCCATGTGTCGCCCGGTCCATGTGTCGCCCAGTCCATGTGTCGCCCGATCCATGTGTCGCCCGGTCCATGTGTCGCCCATTTACGATCCAATGCCGGTCCAAATTTGACACGCAGCGTACTCTCCCCGCCACCGGTCCATGTGTCGCCCATCTACAGTCCATGTGTCGCCCGGTCCATGTGTCGCCCATTTACGGTCCAATGCCGGTCCGCCAAAAGTTTTGGAGGTAATGTCTCGGAAACTTGGTACGAAGTTACGATAATGTTCCTACCTTTTTTCCGGAAGCTGGAGATATTGAGAAGTTATTGACGCAGTTACATGGAAGTTGGATAATTTTCTCACGAAATATCGTCTTATAAACGGGAAGCGCTTAGGAGTGCGTTACTGCTTCGCATCCCTTGAGCAAATTTTCATTTTTTTCAAATTCAATTTGTTTTTGCTTCCAAACAAAAATATATCTTATTGAACATGTGGAATTACACATTTTAACCTTCTTTTGACTATTCCCCTCGAGGCCTTAGGCTCAAATGGTCTTCAATTGCTGATTTGGTACCCTCGCTATATTTTCTTAATTTAACTACTTTATTAACTTAGAAATCGGTTCCAGCACTATCATTGTGTAACTCAAGATCTTAACAGTGCTTCGAGTACAAAAAACCAGAACACTGGATATTTTGAAGAGTTTTATTCTCAAAAATGCATCACATTTAATTTTTAGTTGAAGTGATTTTTCAACTTGAAATAGTAATACAGCTACCATTTTACAGTAAGAAATGATTCGATGACAAAATTTGGAGGGAAGGTTCTTAAAGGTTAAATGAATTAATAACAGAAAAGAAAATTAGGATTCTCTTTACAGAAATAGTAAGTCATAAGCGAAAAAAAACTGTTGCGGTAATTCTGCCGCACCCTGTAAAAGTTACCATTGTTAAAAGTTCATCTCTATTTTAGGTTTAGGTTAGGTTCGGGCAAGCTTAGGTTCAGCCTAAGCCTGAATACGAATCACCCGGTGCACCGCACCGCACCGGGTAAATTTTTCACTCGTATTCAGGCTTAGGCTGAACCTGAGCTATTAAAAGTTTCCATTGTTAAAAGTTCATCTCTATTTTAAGCTCGGGTTAGGTTTGGGCCAGCTTAGGTTCAGCCTAAGCCTGAATACGAATGGAAAAATTACCCGGTGCGGTGCGGTGCACCCGGTGCGTTTTACTAAATGCCCAATTTTTACAGTAACAGAATCGGTTAGCAATAGAGCGCACTTTCCATTAACATTTTTTGAAAATTTATTTAAACTTGGTTTGTTTTTTTTTTCAATTTAGAACATTCATCATCAATGCATTGCAATGTTTTAATTCTTGGTTGATCTTTGAAAAGTTAATGTATGATTTTTTCAGACAATGGAAGTAGATAGTAAACCTAAAAAACGAAAGTGAGTTTATAAAAAAGAACTGTTTTAAAAATACTTTCAGACCGCTGGAATTCACTGCATTAACAGCAGAAACGAGCTTTCAATACGCTGATATCAACATTATTCACAACGGAGATGAAGAAAAGTTTGTTTTTTTCCCTAAAATAAAATGTTTTTTTTTTCAGTACTTTCAATATGGTACGACGCGCCATTCGAATGGGATATGATTCGATTGCTATTAATATCGACATTGGTGACCTGGCAGACTATCATACTGAGGTTCGTTTTCCAATTTTATTCAGACACGAGAACTACCAAAAACTATCTTTGACTAGTACAGTATTCATAATTATTCAACTATCCAGCCAGATCAAAGTGGTTCGAGCCAAGATAAAAACGGAGAACCCGCTAAGAAGAAAAAGAAGACAGAGGCAACTGTGGTATTTCTTCAGCTCAAACTTGAATTCATAATTTAACCTAGGCCAGAAAGCGGATACCAAAGCCTTTTTTCGTGGATCAGTCGAAACTTGATTTGACAGACCTGGAGAAGCGCGGGAAAATTTTCCGGCAGTTCAGGTACTTTCTAAGTCAAAAACAGCTTTCAAATATGAAAAAAAAACAGTTTGTTACCCAATCTCGGGGAGTCGGTTTTATTGAAATGAATTGAGTAGTTTTCAGCCGCCTAACAGTGACGGCGAACGAACAAGTGGTTTTGAACAAGATTTTCAACAACCCTCTGGTACAGGTTCCATAATGTAATCAATGTCTCTTCAATTAAATTTCCATTCAGAAATTCGATTTGGTGGCAGTTCGCCCTGGTAAAGAGGCTGTTCTGGATGTTTTATCTAGGAAAACGGATTTCTTCGACATCATAACTTGTCCAGCAGAGGAAAAGGTAATTTTCAATGTAAAATGAGATTGGTGTCGCTGTATTTCCAATATAGTCAGTTATTTTGTATATAGAAATGCTTAAGGTAACTTGTCAAAGAAATTACATTGTCGCCATTTTACTGAGACAGATTGTATTTCAGAATAAATGGATGGGACAGTTCAAAGTTATGGACAAAATAAGGAACGAAGGAATTTATTATGAAGTTAGTTATGCAGAAGCACTCACTGACAAGACTGTCAGACAACAGGTAATTTTGATGTTCTTCAGTGTGTTTATGGCCTCTAGTTTTTTCAATTTTCATGTAGAAAAGTCGACAAAAGAAGGTTAGATTCATTGAGACGCAAGAGCTTTGATAAAAACATCGATTTTTCTGCAAAAAATCTTATTTCAATGGAAAACCCTAAATTTAATCATCCCTCTTTGGTAATCACTACGTTGAAAAAGTTTATTTAAGATTTATTCTTTCTTCAGTTAGAAGATATATCTTCCAGTTTTCATTCCAGTAGATCCCCTATCTTTTTTTCTAGTATCTCCTAAGCTAGATCGTAATGACAAAATTGGTTTTTGATGCATTCTCACCAATGCTGACAAATCGAGAATAATGACAATTGAGAGTTAGAGAGAGAAAAAAGAAATGAGAGAGGCTTACTATCTGGCATCTCCTTATGTTTAGAGACTTTAAAAAACAGAGTTGTTTTTAAATGTATCTCTATTATTTGTTGACAAAATAAGAATGATGACAATTGAGAGGTAGAGAGAAAGAGGGGTCACCATCTGGTATCTTCTCAGCCCGATTACATCATCAAAATAAGAATATTTTCTGATGTAATGTCATTAAAGTGGAAAAAAAAAGATTACAAGAGAGAGAGAGAAAGAGATAGAGAAAGAAAGAAAAAGAAATTTACAGAGTTTGTTCAATGGTCGTCTCCTACTGCGATCACTGAAGGGGAAAGGGATAGTCTTTTCCAGTGGAGCCAAGAAGATGATCGATTTACGCGCTCCTGTTGACGTCATGAACATGGCGTCGTTGTGGGGAATTCCACCAAACAAGGCCAGGAATTTGATTTCGGGTGATTTTTTTCAATATAATAAAAAAAAAAGAAAAGAATGAAAACGAATGATTTTAAAAAAGCTGATTATTTTCTTGGTTTTAGCTTGTTCATTAGTTCACTTGAACATCTAAAAGTTTTGTTTGCACAAAGGTTCCTCTTTGAATAAGTAAGACATGTCTAGTGATTTTATAATCATGTGAAGACTGAAAACATGTAGCTCAGTATACTAAAAAATATATTAGAGGATATGAAAAAAAGTTCTTATCTATCAAAAACCATTTTCGTAAACCAATTTTTTTCCAACTCGATTAAATCATTGTTGCTGTTGCCGGTTATGATCATGTATGCTGTTAATTTTTATATTTGCAAAAAACAGTTTCAAATTTTATTGGTATGACCATAAAAATTTGCGAGCTTATCTTTGCTGTGCAGAATGTAACCTCATATGTGTGGATTAGATCCACCTCATCACAGACAATGAATTTCTTTTTAGAAGCTCCGAAGAAAATTCTGCTTCAATCAGAGTCGAGAGGAACCAACAATGGCGACTTACACGTGACCAGTCTGCCGAAGTCGGAGAACCATGAAGAAGAAGACGGAGCTCCACCAGTTGAAGTCAAGTTGAATTGTATCCAGTACCAGCAACTTCTTAAGAGGACCAAAGAAGCTCACGCTTTGGTGAGATTTTTCAAAAAATCAGAGTTGTGCAGAGCAGTTTTGTTTTGACGAAAGACTGAATGCGGAGAAATTGAGTGACGGAAAATAGGCCAGTAGTTTGAAGCAGAACTCAAAATCAAGTTCGCTACTAACAATTATGAGTTTTTTTTTAATTTTTGCGAAAACGGAAATATCAAATTTGAAACAAATGAATTCCAAGTATTCTTACTACAAAAAATTAAAGAAAGTAAAATAATCATTAAAAAAAAAAATCATCGTACGAACACCAACCTGGTTGACACTCCAAATTGACCCTATATGATTATTTTTCGCCTCCAATGATTTGATCGTCGGGACTGAGGTCCGGGAGAGCCTTGGTGCCTTCGATCTCACAAAAAAAAACTTCCCCTCCCCCTATATGGGGTCCTCTAATTTCTCTATGCTAAGTTACTTTCATTTATTTTTTTTTAGTGTCATCCGGGAAAGTGATTCCTCTCACACCCCTTTCTTTTATCTATACATATATATTCTTTCTATTATTTTCCATTTGTTCCGCTTATCGGAATAAATTTTTATATATTAAGGCGAATTCCCTTCTAGCTGCCAAAACTGATGTCTGAAGTGTCAACCGTTGTTATTTTGTTGTTGTTTTTGTTTTTAGAATGAAATTTTTGAAACTTGCTCATTTCGATTCAAAGGTAACGAAATTGTGGAGTGCTGTAAAGATATGAAAACTATCTCCGGGAATAGGTTAAACTGTTCGGGTTTGGTTTAACTTTGGTGTTTTCTGTTTTTCTAGTGTCGCATGGGAAATTCTGTGTGTAAACATATAAAAAATTTGGTTTCGTTTTTTTCAGAATAAATTTTTAGGACTTCGAGTTTCAATGCAATTTTAAAACCCAACCAAAGCTTTTGTAGTCTTGAAAAACTTGACTGAATTCATAAAAAGCTGAACCCCAGCAGAAAACAGCTCGTCGTTTATTTGCCCAAAAAGTTTTCATTTCCACAGACTAGAAATCAAGGTGCACGCACTTTCAATATGTTCGCCGTCCATCGTTTTTTCAGCATGGAAAGGGCAAGTTTGTCTGTGTCTCGTTGCCTCACACGTTCCATCAAACTTGCACTTTATTTTTATGTCTTGTTTGTGTTCGCATCCACTGATTTCTGATTGACAGAAAGGTTCTACAGGTCACTTATCAGGAATTATACCTGCGTTCGGGAGAACCCCGGTGGTTCCGTTGGACGGTGGGAATCTCTTGGAAAATCATAATTCCGGGAGCCTGAAAAAGATAAAATAGGGGTTTCCGAATTCTAGAGGCAGCTAGATTTTTTTAACGTCGAATCAATTTGAGAAGTTCATAATGATGTGCAACAGAAACACAAAAGTGATGAAGATACTTGGGATTTCAACAAGAAGCGACTCTTTTTGTCCTAGTGCGCGTACAATTTCCATGCAAATGATAGATAGTAGTTGGAAATTTTAGATGAAAAACATGAGTTTCCAAAAGTTTGCTACAAATGTTCCCCGTCGATAGTATGAGGTTCTGGAAAATCTTAAAAACTGTAGAACATTCAATTGTTTTATGGTTAGATCCACTCCATTCGCCGTAAATGTATTTTGCCTCTGAACAATCACCTCATTTTGCCTCGAAACCTGTTCCAAGTTACTACGACACGTACTTTGGATCACAGTGTCTAGGCTATATGGAAGAGGAAGCTTCGTAGTAAAATTTGTTATTACAGCGTTTCAGAAGAGATACCTTGTTAGTGATGATGTGAGTACAGAACTTTGGTTCAAACAACTCCTGGATACGTGTCAACGATCGGTAACTAAATATTGGTGGTAGGAGAAGCTAAGTAAATACCGGGATAGACAAGACTTCCGATGAATCGTAATTTCGTAGGGTGTCAGATCGCGGAAGTTATTAAAATTACCCCTGACTCCTAATTGTTGATTGGAGCGATGAATAGTATTACAGAATACTCAGTTGTAACTTCGAAGTTATCACTTAGAGAGAAAGCGAGAGAGAAAGAGAGAGAGAGAAAGAGAGGGAGAGAGAGAGAGAAAGAGAGAGAGAGAGAGAGAGAGAGAGAGAGAATGAAACATAAGCTCCTTATACACCTACGATCTTATGTAGGTTCACACCAGATCTGTTTCGGAACAAAAAATTTCATTTTCATCGTTCTGTAGAAAGTTTCGGAGACATTACATAAAACACAAGAACCTTGCGTAGCCGTACTCTGGTCGGTTGCAAGATTCAATGACGCAGCAGTAGTAGCAGTCAGAGTACTCCCCGCAGACTGTTCGTGAAGTTCCCATGGGTGCGTGTATTTCCGACCCTCATCGCGTTCACGTGAACATTGGGCGGATGCCCAGAAGATGCAATCTGAGGCCAATGACCGCCAGTCTGCTTGAACAAAGAACCAACAGGCAAACTGGCAGTGAACCCGGTCGCCGATTGAGTGTTCGATGCTTTCTCCCTTGCACTCACCTGCACTCACTACAGGGTGGGGCAGAGATAGTGATACCCTGTTTTCTACGTGTAATATTTTTTAACGCATGAGAAAAATCATATTTTTTTCTTTCAATACTTGTTCCTTAAACCTTTCCAAACTTTATCTGAAATTTTCGTCTCATAACTATCTGTTTTCATGGAATGGTAACCAGTTTTCCAACCCAACCTCGAAGTTCAAAACCATCAAATTTTAGTCGGACTGGTTTTCACAATGAAAATCAGCTTCAACCTTCACAAAAACAGTTTTTTTTTCTGCAAGATACTTCGAAGTGACTTAGACACTCACTGATGTATTTTGACTTGATTCCAGACAGAATTCATCACAAAAATTGGATTCTGTCTAGAACCATGTGAATCTCTCGATTCACAACCAGTAAGCTTCAAACCAACTAAAAAGTTGGGAACCGCTGTCAAAATGATTCTTTGTTGATTTTTCAATAATTTTAACAGTTTTTGAAACGAAAAAAACTGTTCAAAACAGAGAAAGTATCAATTTTTCTTGAAATCAAAAAGGCATGTTCGCGCATGAACATGCTATTCACAAAAAAAGTTTTTCATAGTCAGAGAAGACAAAACTTAGGGAAACTTGGTAGCTGTATAGAAAAATATCTAAACTACTTTGAAAAAATGAAAAAATTGAATTTCAACTTCTAACCCGAGTTTCGTGAACGGTTTTCGACAAAAATTGATAATGACGAGTTTTAGCAAGTTTTTGCTATCCGAAAAGGCGAAATTGAATGGAATAGTTCTCAAACTTTATCAAACAATAAGTATAATTATTCTGAATCAGAATCCACTTGGTCAACGGTTTATGGAGCACTCAACACGATGGAGCAAAAGCTCATCGTGAGGTGAGTTCACAGTGACGTTGTGAAATCCATTTTCCGAGTTCAAGTCGGCAGTATAATATTCAGATTCCTCGCTCGATTCAAATTTTGTCAGATATGCCATGAGGAAATTTCTAACCGAAAAGGTCGTTTCCAGAAAATATTTAAAAAATCAGCCACCTGAAGGTAGTGGTTCAGTAGATATGGGGTGATCTTGTTACCTATGACCTGCGAACATTCAACAATGCTCAATCAAAACCTCTCAAGGCTGTACTGAGAGCAGGCTGAGTCCGATTGGAAAATCTTTCACAGCATATTGTTGTATGATATTCAGCTACATTGTCCTATATTTTGAGATGATTCTATAAAACAACCGTAGAGTTATACATGTTTGAATAGGGTATCACTATCTCTGCCCCACCCTGTATTGCTGATAGTAGTAGTCTGAATGATTCGAACCATTTCGAGACGACCGATTACCCTCTGAAGAACTATCAAGAATGAGTCGTTGAGTGACGGAAACGAATGACGTTGTTGGAATTAGCTCTGAATCACATTGCGGTACATTCAGGCAAAAAACGAGCAGTCCTAATCATGGCTACAACTTTTGAGATAGTCTTCACACTAAAAAGCATTTGGAAGCAAAGCAGTCAGTCAGTTTTTTTTACCACATTCCGTCAAGAATAACATGGTGTGTGAATCAACCATTAATGGAATTTCCATTTGGTCACCCTCTTCTTGTTATTTTACACATTTGATCATATAAACAGGTGCCATTTTCATCAAATGACAACATCGGAAAGTACAGGATTCCTTCATGTTTATATCAATAGGTTTCGAAACTTTGAACCTCATACTTTGACACTGAAACTTTCATCCATAAAAAATTCTATTGAGTTTGACGTCCAACTGAGAGAACTAGCCGGATAAATTCAGTACAGAAAAATGACGTTTCGATATAGAGGTTGAAAGTTGAACTCATGTTATCTTCAAATTGTGGAAAATGTATCTGTTTTGAACAATTCTCTTTTGTCTCTGAACTACTCGAAAGGATTTCTTTGGTGGATGGTGTAACACCATGGTGATCAATTTTACCACTTTGATGAAGTCCGTTCGTGTTCTCAAGAAGCAGAAATTGATCAGTGGTTGATCACACATCGCTTCGCGTCGTCCCACTCGCCGGACGCACTCTCAATGTTTGTAGGCGGAGTCTTGGCCCCGCCTCCCCTCTATATAATCCGAGCAAAAGGACGCAGCCAACTTCAATAGTCACAAAAAATCATTTTGCAAGGATGCTTGACCAGCTCCCCGGACATGTCCTACTTGATGTTTTCAAAAATGTGAGTTTTATGATTCTGGATGAAATTACGATTCATTCCTTCAGGTAGACGCTGATGAACTTGTAAACTTGGAACTCACCTGCTGTAGATTTTACAATTTGGTCGAAGGATGCAGAAGACAGTTAAAGAACAAGAGGGTCTACTACATTGATATTGTAGGTTGTTGAAAAAGAGAGAACTGAAAAAATTAAACAACTTTTGACCAGATCGATTTTAATTTTCTAACCTTTTTGCAAAACATCTGAAATATTTCCTTGAGAATCGCTCTTTTATACCTACAAAACATTCTCCTGCTGAAAGAAGCACCTCAATACCGCAAAAAGTGAACCTAAACTCTTCAGAACACAGAGCGCCTACGTGTCTGGCACGATACCACTACCTGTGACAAGATCCCCTTCGAAGACGGGTTCGAGAGTGTCGCCAAGTACATTTCCTTCGTGTCCGCCGACGTAATCCAACTGGTGAGTTATCTTCACGAGAGGGATATGAAAATATCAATAACATCAAACTATTCTTGGAACTCTCAGCTGTTCCTCACGGCGCGCCCACACGTCAATTGCATGTGAACCATCCCCTCTCTGCTTCTCTAATTCTCTCACTCTCACTGTCTCTAACGGTGAGCAGAGAACACTTTGTCTGCTTGATATGAAAGAGGAATGACAACAAAGTTTGTTTACTTTTGTTGTTTTGAGGGGTGGATGATAAGAAATGGAAGTTTGCCAAAATCTCTCTCTCTCTCTCTCTCTCTCTCTCTCTCTCTCTCTCTTTCTCTTTCTTTCTCTCTCAATCTTCTTTCTAATTGTCATTGAACAGTAAGATCACATAAAAAACAAAAATTTTTGTTGTTTTTCACTGAAGAGATACTGGATGAAAAGTAATAGAAGCTTGCAAAAAGTAAGAACGGAATTCTCTCTCTTTCTCTCTCTCTCTCTCTCTCTCTCTCTCTCTCTCTCTCTTTCTCTCTCTCTTTCTCTCTCTCTCTCTCTCTCTCTCTCTCTCTCTCTCTCTCTCTCTCTCTCTCTTTCTCTCTCATATGCTCTTTTTCACAAATCAATAAAATCAGGACCCTGAATTTTAAAGACTTCACAAATGTCTATTGTTCTTTAACAACCGTTTAAAACAAGGATAGCAACCGTTTTTTCCTGTGTACAAATTTCATGTTTTCATGTTTTTTATTCAAAAATTTTAGTACATTGGTCAGTAATTTTCTCTTTCTCTCTCTTCTTCTTCTCTTCCTCTCTCGCTCGCTCTCAATAATCATCGAAGTCATTTCGTCAGCATTAGCAAGATTACATCAGGAAACGTAACAACAAACAGCGCGCCCTCAAACAGATGGTTCCACATTGTCTGTCAACCAGGGGAACCACCCGAAAGATAACTTTTTTGAACGCAGATAACTGATACTGAATAGAATCTCTGTACATAACAACAAATTCAGACTAAACCGACAGAAGCCCTCTGCCAGTTTCTCATCCAACAGTGCAAAAAGTTCAACCTCCGATTCAACCATCTAGAATTGCAACATATCGCTGACCTGTCTTATGAATCCATCAGTCAGCTGATGGTCTACGCAAGATGTGAAGGTCTTCTTGTCGGAGTTGGTGGGAGTCACATGACTGCAGAAGACTTGGAACTTCCTGGATTGAAGCAGGTTGGGTACCATTCTCTCTTCTCTCGAGAAATGGATGTTCAGGCGAAGCTCCTTGGATTCGAAATGGACCAGAGTCTCAACGACGATACTTTCAATGCTACTCTGGCCGCTCACTGCAAGAAGATCTTTTTCCAGCAATGCAACAACATTACTACTAGCTTCATGAACACGCTTTTCAAAGTGAGTTGATTTTTTCAGAGTTTAATAATTATCTGTGCCCTTCAAAAAATGAACTTCTTCTGATAGTACATGAAAAGTTTTAAAGCAGCAATTTTTGATCGCGTAGAAAAGTCACTAATGTCTTGAAATTCTTAGGGATTTCATAGTTTTTCTTGGGGAAGACTTTTAGATCATTAGTAAGACCATTGAATCCTTAGGGATAACTCTTGGATCCTTAGGGAAGACCATTGAATCCTTAGGGATAACTCTTGGATCCTTAGGGAAGACCCTTGAATTCTTAGGAATAACTCTTGGATCCTTAGGGAAGACCATTGAATCCTTAGGGATAACTCTTGGATCCTTAGGGAAGATCCTTGAATTCTTAGGAATAACTCTTGGATCCTTAGGGAAGACCCTTGAATCCTTAGGAATAACTCTTGGATCCTTAGGGAAGACCCTTGAATTCTTAGGGAATCTTAGGGAAAACCCTCGCATTCTCAGGGAAGACCCTTAGATTCTTAGGGAAGACTTTCTCATTGTTAGGGTACATTATCACTTGGCGCACTCTCTGATCTACAATCAGTGTATACACGGACGCGGAATCGGCAGGCCAGCGTAACAGTTAAACACACAAAGAGTCCGAGGATTTTCATTTTACGAAGAGAATTGTTCAGGAATGGTACAATAACAAGAAGGAGATCAGTTGCCTGAGAATCTCAACGAAACAGGATATTTCATTCGACTCCGTCTTTCAAGGACTTCCAGTCGAGCCATGCGAGTTCTGCACTTGGACCATGTTTAACAAGACAAAGGACAAGAATGGTGAGTTATAGCAGTGAGCAGACCTGAAACGGTTACCACGTAGGTACACAATTAAAATAATTATTTTTCCCACATAATGAAAATCTTTCCAGCCCTGATCACAGTCAGAAGATCCGTATCGCACTTCTTCGTTTCTTTCGAGGTCAACTCCAGAATTGAAGACATGCTGTACAAGAAGCCGAACGGAGTCTGCTAGGAGACCAATTAAGATCATTTAATCATTTTACTGGTACGAACTATGGGTAAATAGTAATAAACAATATGGTTTTTCTTGTGAACAGGTGGATCTCTTGGGGTTATTGCTTTCATTCGTACATTTATCAAAACACAAGGGCATATCAATCTTTCTGCATTTCTTCTGTTAAAAGCACCGGAATCGATACTGATTCGGCTCGCTTCGTCGGAATCCCGTGATAAGTTGATGTTGCGTGGGAGATTATCCATAAATAGCTGTTTGTAGTAGTTGGTATAATTTCATAGGGTCGAAAATTCAAATGTTTAGATTTCATTCCGAAGTGCTTTGTCACAGATGTGACCGTCGATTTTGACCTCTCTAAGCTTCTTACTGTATTTATGAAGTTACTGTATCTTGAACACAACAAAATGTATTAATGAAACTATGAAATTTACCCCAGAACTGACCCAGAGTCAGCCTCATACTTGGACTCTTCACAAATCAAATAAATAAGATAGAAAAATATTGCCATCCGATTCCATCAATTCATGTCAATATTCTTCTAGTAAACGGCACGCGGTACAGTATTTCTTATTTGTCTTTATGGGCCTTAAGCTGTTTACCGTTTAACTTCACAAGTTGAAAGACGTCTCTCTTCTGTGATCTTCGTCTTACTTCGAACACTTTTGATACTTTCTACAGTACTGTTCATAATCTTATTCGCATTTGACTT
This sequence comes from Caenorhabditis parvicauda, assembly GCA_963978915.1. Taxonomy (NCBI): domain Eukaryota; kingdom Metazoa; phylum Nematoda; class Chromadorea; order Rhabditida; family Rhabditidae; genus Caenorhabditis; species Caenorhabditis parvicauda. Next base: position 8,536,914 of record OZ022253.1, on the reverse strand, counting down.
TTTCGTCATACATCTTTTCAAACTCAATGAATCGATCTGAACTACTCAGAGAAAGTTTTGGAGTACATTACACGTTTGTAGTACAAGTTTGGTCATGATTCACAAAGAATGAATATATTTTTGGAATTGAAACGAAAAACATGAATAATTGAAAAAATTTAATTCATGATTCAAAGGCACATAACTTACTAAAATGAGTGCTAGATGTTCCAGACCAGTTATAAAATGCTTGAATATGTTGTTTCAACTCTTTTCGTGTCAGTCTTAGCCTGACATCTTTTTGGCCTAGAGCACAGGAGTTTTACAAAGACCAGCACCTTGAAGATCTGCCATGTTTTTAGAAAACGAGTTATCTGCAATGAATATCGTGGTTCAAATATGCCACAAATCACTCCACAGCTTTTTACAGTATCGAGGTACATTTTTCAAATATTGAAATGATGTTGGACAAATCATAGAGTTCACACGACATCGTTGAATCCAGGAACCCAGATTGCGCACCCTGTGTTCGGCGGCGTTTTCCTCTGAAATCTCGTATCTGAAGGCATCATTCATGAGTTTTTGTTTTATAATGTTGATCTCATATAATTTTTAATTCTATTGACTTGCCATAAGCACACCCAAAAGTCTCAATAGCAAAATATAACTGTCCAAAAGTAACTCATAGACCATACCGTTACCCTCTCCATACTTCAGGGTTGGATACAGATGCTTTTCGTCGTATTCAGTTTACTTTTTTGAATATTCCAGATGAAAAACATTTTTCCACTCTGTTCACGTGATTCCAGAACTCCAGTCGTTATGTGACACGTTCCGACATGTTCAGATGACTTTAGCACTACAACATGCAAGACAGTACTTCCTGTTTCTGGGGATTCGGGTCTTGCAGTGTGCTCGTGATCATGGATTATAACAAAAATTTATGTGTAACAAATATGCGCTCATAAAAATTCTAGAATATTGTCATTGAGTATGACATTTCAGAGAAAAATGCCGCCGAACACAGGGTGCGCAATCTGGGTTCCGGGATTTAACGATGTCGTGTGAACTCTATGATTTGTCCAACACCATTTCAATATTTGAATAATGTACCTCGATACTGTAAAAAGCTGTGGAGTGATTTGTGGCATATTTGAACCACGATATTCATTGCAGATAACTCGTTTTTTAAAAACATGGCAGATCTTTAAGGTGCTGGTCTTTGTAAAACTCCTGTGCTCTAGGCCAAAAAGATGTCAGGCTAAGACTGACACGAAAAGAGTTGAAACAACATATTCAAGCATTTTATAACTGGTCTGGAACATCTAACACTCATTTTAGTAAGTCATGTGCCTTTGAAGCATGAATTAAATTTTTTCAATTATTCATGTTTTTCGTTTCAATTCCAAAAATATATTCATTCTTTGTGAATCATGACCAAACTTGTACCACAAACGTGTAATGTACTCCAAAACTTTCTCTGAGTAGTTCAGATCGATTCATTGAGTTTGAAAAGATGTATGACGAAAAAGTCAAATGCGAATAAGATTATGAACAGTACTGTATATGTGAAATCAAAATTCGAGAGTCAAGGAGAACATGTTGTAAGCGATCGGAACTTTTGACCAAACCTTTCAAGTATCTAGCATGTTTTCATGAACAGTCTCGTATTCATTCTCAACATAATTTCTATTCTTTCTTCCAATCATTTGTACAAGCATGGATTTGAACTTTATTTGAACTCATATTTTCTAAAATAGTCATCAGTTTAAAGGTCGAGTGCTTTTCGTTTTTTGACTTTTTGACCGACTCTTGCCACTTTATCTATTGCTCTCAAAACGTTTTTCTGAGAAATCGGGAGTATAGAATAAAATATAGTCTGACCCCATTGGCTTATTCCTGAGATGATAACTGTTTGACTGTTGAGGTAGTCTTCTTTACTCTTTTTTGTACTGCTCAGTGACACGTACTTCGCATATAATCTCACTCCTAAACAAGGAAAATCTTTGCGTTTGAAACTCCCCATTCGTATCCCTCCCGTGCCACTAGTAAAACATGTACAACCACTGCCCGAGAGCTACTGAGGTTATTTTTCATACAGATTACGGACCAAAACTTTTGAACATAAACAGTTTAAGCCATTTCCATAATGACTCTCACAGATTTTCGGGCACTGGTTTTTCATGTTAAAAACATTCATCTGAACAGTGTTGAGTTTTATTCCGTTCGAAAAGATATTGGTAATCTTCTATGCGCGATAACCATTGCAATTCTTCATACTTCCTTTGCTCTAAAAGTCTATTGCATGTGCGCGTACATGTTTCAGACGAGCGGTATGTAGGGAACCGACTGTTTCTACTTGCTTTGCACCGCGCTTGACCGAGACACAAAAGTTCATAGAAATCCTCTGTTTCAACCATTTATTAGCTTCAACAAGTTTTCCCAAACCGCCATTTGAAAACTGTGCACACCGAGAACCATACAGAAAAAACAAAATGTGTTATCGCATATCATTGTGAAAATATCATCGTTCTCTCTTTCTTTTGCTGGTTATAAACATGCCAGATGTTCTCAATCCAATGCAGACTGTTTGAAACAGAAATATTATTCAACCCTCAACCAGTAAACAAGCACAGATGTAGGAAGTGAAAAAACAACCCAGTCAGTCCCCTGTGAACGTCTTTTTGGCGCCTGTATTTAAATTTTAGTTCTCTCTCTCTCCCTCTCTCTCATATGCTTTATGTCACAAGTCCAGAAAGACCCTGAATTTTGAATATTTTTCAAAAATGTCTATTGTTCTTAAACAACTGTTTGAAACAAGAATAGCAGCCGTTTTTTTCTTGTGAACAAATTTCATTTTTTCAAGTTTTTTTCAAAAACGTTCATTACATTTGTCAGTGAGAAACATTTTCTTTTCACTTCTCACTCGAACATACTTTGATAATATTACCTGATGGAACACCACAAGGAGGAATATGACTCCGTAAATATACATATAACTTTTGTATTTGATAACCACCTCCTTTATTGTCTAATTCACAAATTGTTCTTATCAGGAAAACTTCAGATGACTGTGTCATACAACTTGGACGTATCCTCGGCGTCCATTATCTCATTCCTTCGTCTTCAACTGCGATGGCGTGGGTCCATCTGGAAGTCCGTTCTGAAAGAACTTATAATGTTTCTGGTCGCCTTCGGATGTGTCTCTTTTGTCTACAGAAGCAATGTTTTTGTCACACCACAACAGAGGAAGTGAGTTGGTGGCTGAGTATTTTGTTATCGATTACAAGCAGAAAGTCCTCGCTACGCTCATAGCCCCTTTTTCTTTTTTGTCATTACAAAAATGCAGATTTTGCTCTCTCTCTCTCTCTCTCTCTCTCTCTCTCTCTCTCTCTCTCTCTCTCGCTCTCTCTCTCTCTCTCTCTCTCTCTCTTTCTCGCTTTCTCTCTCTGTTCATCTATTCCTACCTCACTCTCTATCAATCTCTATCAATCTCTCTCTCTCTCTCTCTCTCTCTCTCACTCACTCACACACTATCTCTCTTTCTTTCTTTCTCTTTATCTCACACACACACTCTCTCTCTTTCTTTCTTTCTAACTCTCTCTTTCTCTCACTCGCTCTTTCTAACATTCTAATTCTCTAACTCTCTCTTTCTCTCACTTGCTCTTTTTAACTCTCTTTTCTTCCCTTCTCTCCCTCGTCTTTTCTCTTCTTCTTCTCGTACAATCCAAGCACGGCGAAGACTAGTGCAAGCGCGGCTAGAACTAATGCAACAACCTGCGAGGGCCCCCAGTGGTCATGGGAATAGCGCTGAAAAAAAACGTGCAGCGGTGACCGAGTGGTTAAAGCGTTTGGCGTTGTGCGAACGGTGTCTGTGTTCTTGCGTGGTAGAATGCTCTTTGATCGAATGAATATTTATTCCTAGCCGAGTATACCTTAAACTAGGGTAATTAAACCGGTGATAACAAAAAAAGAGATTAGGATAAGGAAAGATACAAGGTATGGGAACAATAAAGGTTACAAATGAAAAGGGAGATAGGGTGATGACATAAAGCGGCGCGCTGAAAGCTACTGAAGTTTTGATCTGGGGCGAGGGGTCAAATCTTGCTCGCCTTTCCAGATCGGTTTGTTTAGTGCGTTTGTTCGCACAGCGTATAGGTGGTACTTTTGTATATTATATGCTTCCAAAGAAAGACTCATGTGCGTTCGATCCACTGAAGAATGAAATGAGAAAAAATTAAAAATAAGTTAGTTCTCTGGAATGAATAAGTGAAAAAAAGATCAGATTCTGAATGTTCTCCTGACAAACCTTGTAGTGAAACAACAAAAATGCGATTTAGAGTTTGGGACAACTTCGCAGCTCTCTTCGACCAAACAATGGACTTCATCCCTCTGACCTTCATGCTTGGTTTCTTCGTGACGATCATCGTCAGAAGATGGTACGACATTTTCGAGAACCTCGGATGGGTCGACAAGTGAGTGACAACTATGGCCTCAAATACGATTCGCGTCTTCAGCACCTCCATCGTCGTCGCCAACTACATTCGCGGTGATGACGACAAACCCAGGATGATTCGTCGAACGGTTGTACGGTACCTTGTTTTGGCTCAGGTAAAATCTTTTTTCTACTTTATTTTTGTCCCTATCAACTCAGTTTGATGCGGATCTGTGGCTGCAAACGTCCTTCTAACTTTCTCATAAAACATGTCAACTTTACGGCAAGTACTGAAGTTCATCAACCAGTCATTGAATTTTTTTCACAGATGGCACACAACTCACTGCGCACATGTAGGGTATAGTGAAGACTCTGCAGCCTCTTTCCTAAACGCACTCTCTCGCCGCCGACGTCTGCGTCTTGCTATAGCAGACGCTTTCTCTCTTCCTCCTCCCCCTAAAAATGCAAAAAATATCCGTAGTTCCTCAATTTTTGACCTAGTTCTTCAATGTTCAGGTTTTGATCTTCCGTGATATCAGCCTCCAGGTCAGACGACGATTCCCAACGTTAGAGTCGATTGTGGAAGCTGGTGAGATGGAAAACAAATACATCAACAAAATCATATATCAGGGTTCATGTTGGATCACGAGAAGGAGAAGTATCTGTCCCTTCCACTCAAGTATCAGAAGTACTTCATGCCGATTGAATGGTCGTGTGGACTGTTGTACGAAGCGAGGTCAGCAGGATTCATTGGCGCAGACCTTCTGATGAACGAGATGTTGAAGGTGAGTGGTGGGATATTCATGGTGTACGAAAAGAGTTACAGTCTTTGACACTGAAAATTTGAGAATAACCATTAATTAATTAGAAAAAATAAATTTTGGTCCTGCGAGCCTATAATTTATCGATTACGATTCATTGATTATTTTTTTCTGATAAAGCACAAGTAAATGAAAAAGTTCGCAGAAACAAAAACTATCAATGAAAATATAGCTTAAAAAATATAATAATTTTTCTACAATTCTGAATTTTATTGAACTTCGAAAAGATTGGATTCAATAAACAGAGTCCGACAAGTCACAATGCAACACAATTGCAACCTGCGTTTTCAGAGTTAGGGAAAACAAGAGACTCTCTCACTACCAATCGCTATCTTGCCTTTTCCTCATGATAGTGTTGTTTTCTAAGATTCCTGTTGGAATTGAAAAAAAAAGCAAGAATGAGAGGCAAAACGTTCATAACCCCTTCTTTTCCTAGGTATTTGTTAAATTTCAGAACATAATCGAGTTCCGAAAAGGCCTAGCCCAACTCTGCAACTATGACTGGGTGCCGATTCCGTTGGCGTACCCACAGGTATGAAGATGTTCATGTTTATTGTAGTGAAAGAGTTAAGACGCAATATTCTCTCGCGTCGAAACAAAAAGGCCCAAAATGGTCTTAGGCCTGTAACTCGCTTCATTTTCGTTTTCATTAGGAAAAATTCCGGAGGTGCACTTTAGACACCTTGAATATTAACATTTCCGAGTTACAACTTTTTTCGCTACCGTATACCAATAATTGTCAGCATTTCTTCAAAACTGTCCAAAACGTTCCGTTATTAGGTTCAAAATGTTCAGCTCGATGAGAGCTACATTTTATCCCGTGAGACCTATGCTCTATGGTCACCCTGAACTACTGTAACTCCCCGTCAAAAAATGACAAAATCGGAAAATTGGCATTTTCTAGGTGATAGAGGCCTTGGCCAGTGTAATGACCTATATGAGCGTGTGCAGCTTGTTTTTCTGCATCGAATGAGTGTATGCCCGTCAGCCAAAACGTTTCCACAAAAGGCGAAAAATTAAAAAAACTGATTTCAGATCACAAAATATAGCGATAGGTCAAAAATTTATGAACGTTTTCGGCTTGTTAAACAACGTTAGTTCTGCTAGAAAGTGAGGTAAAAACCCCTTAAAAGTGATTCTTTTCTCTGTAGATGAATACTGTAAAACTTTCTTACTCTGTCACACACCTCTGCAGTACTCAGTACTTGCCGTATGACCGGATTCATATGATTTCAACGTCTCAACAGCTGTTCTGGCTAATAAAAACAGTTTTCCATTCATGGTAAATAGATTAACCGTAGTTCAAACAAAGTGGCCGTCTATTAGAAGAAAAAATAGTGAAAGCAATTTTCCTCCTTTCCGGCTTCTGTCTATATGTATATTCACAGAAGAATACTCGAGGGGACGGGTCAAAACTTGATGACGAAATCGACGCCATCAAAAACTACACAGCTTCAATAGAGTTATAACTTCTTTTCATTTGTTCATCTCTTGCTTCAGAATTGTAGTTCAAAGAAAGTAACCCGGAGTTAACTACGAACCTAGAGTTAGCACTGCTGGTGGTCTTCAGATCTTTGTTACAGTATCATAGACGCGTTTGAACAACACATCAGCCTAGACTATTTGAAGCATGGTCTCCGGGCTGGCAATACCATAAACTTCTGTTTCTCATTTAAAGCTAGGTCGACTTTAAATAAAGCAGGGATCGAATTCCGGTCATGTGCAGCGTTCAGAAAGACTATTCATCACACCACCGTTTACAATATTATGGGTTTGATGATTTTTATGTCTGTAATCAATTAAAAAGTGTTTTTCTTCTTCTCGTGAAACTGTTGAGACGTTGAAATCATATGAATCCGGTCATACGGCAAGTACTGAGTACTGCAGAGGTGTGTGACAGAGTAAAAAAGTTTTACAGTATTCATCTACAGAGAAAAGAATCACTTTTAAGGGGTTTTTACCTCACTTTCTAGCAGAACTAACGTTGTTTGACAAGCCGAAAACGTTCATAAATTTTTGACCTATCGCTATATTTTGTGATCTGAAATCAGTTTTTTGAATTTTTCGCCTTTTGTGGAAACGCTTTGGCTGACGGGCATACACTCATTCGATGCAGAAAAACAAGCTGCACACGCTCATATAGGTCATTACACTGGCCGAGACCTCCATCACCTAGAAAATGTCAATTTTCCGATTTTGTCAATTTTTGACGGGGAGTTACAGTAGTTAAGGGTGACAATAGAGCATAGGTCTCACGGGATAAAATGTAGCTCTCATCGAGCTGAACATTTTGAACCTAATAACGGAGCGTTTTGGACAGTTTTGAAGAAGTGCTGACAATTATTGGTATACGGTACTGCACCGAGAAAATTTTTGGACAGGACAATCCTTGGGTACCTGGAAGAGTACCGGTGAATTTTTTTTCAAAATTGAATATTTTGAAGAAAGTTACAGCCCTAAGACCGATTTGTCTCGACGCGAGAGAATATTGCGTCTTAAGAATGGTTGACTGAAGTTTTTACAGGTTGTTTTCCTTGCTGTCCGCTCGTACTTTTTCATGTCACTCATCGCCAGGCAATCGGTACTGATTGATGGACAACCTCCAGCTGAGGAAAACCCGGTGAGTTGCAAAAATCTGGGTTACTTCAGTGAAAGCGAGAAATCTGATGGGTGAAATCTGGCGAACAACATGACCTTAAAGGGGAATGCACCATGAAATTGAAAGGTCTGAATTTATTCCTAGGTTTTCGACTACACTCAACACAGTTGAACCGGTTCCAAAAGTTGCCAAACCTACCACGTTTCAGAATAATAGCCAAAAAGTGTAAAAAAAATTAGTTCTGCGCGATTGAGCTCATGCGATTTATCAAAAGAATGGTTTTTCAGTTATTGTTTTCGAAAAAAAATAATTTGTGAAAAAAGCATTCATACGATTCCTGTCTGAAAAAAAGATTATTTCTAACTTCAAAATTTGCTTGGGACCATGTATATAAAAGCCTATCGTTGCAAAAAATGAGAGATGTGAACTAGGGCTTCAAAGTCTTGAAAGGAAATGGTATTCTCGGTGACCATGTTATCTAAAAATGTCACCGATTTCGTACAGGAATTGCGAGAATTAGCGTCATATTGTTGTTGTTAAGTAGCAACTTATATAATCAAACACACTACCTTCAGCTCTACCCATTGGTCCCTTTCTTCATGTCAGCCCTCCAATTCGTCTTCGTTGTCGGATGGATGAAAGTGTCGGAGAGCATGATCAACCCTCTTGGAGAGGACGATGATGACTTTGAGTGCAACTTTCTCTTGGACAGAAACCTCGCGGTTGGCCTGGCCATTGTTGACGACTGCTACAATGACATTCCGTCATTGGAGAAAGATGCATTCTGGTCTACAGGAAGTACTTTTCGTATGTAGAGACTTTATACTAACCTGATTTTTCAGACGTCGAACCACTTTACTCCATCGACACTGCCCTGATCCCGAAGAACCCTCAAGTGGGATCGGCATCGAATGTTCCGTTAGTTTTGGTACCTTCTCTCTATCTCCCTCCTTCTCTCTCTCCCCTTCTCTCTCTCGCTCTCCTCTCACTGAATAACTTCAGAGTCGTGAAAGACACGGAAGAGGTCTTCATGATGCCTCACATGGAAGACATTGACGAATTCGATCTGAAAGAGTCGGCGAGCCTGATTCCGAGGTAAACACATACAGTATCACACTAGGTACGGTAAAAGCAGTTCATTCAGAAAGACGTTTTCTGCAATTTCCATCAACCATCCATTTGGAGGAAGCCGCATGAGCCTGACTTCGAGCTCCAGAAAACGGAGCATGATGTTCGACGCGTTGTCAAGAAAGATCGCCAACAGACCGTGAGTTTGAGATTTGATTACACAATGAGTATAAGTGACTACAGTAACTAAAACATATTCATCTCTGGAATATGAATCAATTTACGGTCAACAGAGAATTTCCCCACTGACATGAAAGAGATAGCTCATCGCAACACAATATTCATATTATAAATTTTTGTTTTAGCAACAACAGAGCCACCTACAACAACTCGTTGTCCCAGTCTTCGTTCAACTTTTACAACGGAAACGAGGTATGTTGAGTTCTAAAATGCTATACGGGAGGGTTTTTTCTTACAGCAGAGAGATTACAATGATGAGCCACAGAGAAAGTCGTCGTTTGGCCTGGTCATGGCTCCAACGGGTAATAAATTTGTTCTCAATACATCATGAAATACTTTCTACAGGATCTGACAACAATCTGAATGGCTTGGTGCCACTCCAAAAGATGGAAGGTCCATCCAATGAAGCACTCACCACTGTCATTGAAGAAGATGAGGACAAGTCAAAATTGAACTTCTCTTCGCATCAATATGAAAATCAATGATCCTGTACGTGTGTCCTGTTTGTGTCCATAATGTGCCTTGCAATTGAATTTTTTTGCTTTCTCTATTTCAAAAATTATTCAGTTCACCCCTTTTGACCCGTCTTTGCACATTCTTACTGTATCACAATGTTCTCCCCAACTGTAAATGACCTTTCAACCTGCTTTAATTATGTCTCTAAATAACGGGATTTTCTTGCACTTCACTTCGTCTGTACCATAAATGATTATCAATCAATGGACTCGAACAAAACGGGATTTTCCGCGCACTAACGTTCTCTTTGCAGCTTCCAGTGTTTCTAGTAATTTGACATATTTTATTCAAAAGTACAGTAACCGACTGAATTTTCTGTAAGATGAATTTTCTGCAGATACAGTTGTACACTAAATCAAATCATAAAGTTTCATTCTATTATGATAATCAGACGCTCGTGTGCTGCTTTTAAGAACGGAGATTCCACACACTTCAGTCAATCCTGAAGATGCTGAACTTCAACACTCTGATTCTGGTTGGTTTTTTCTTTGAAAAAATGGTATGAATAGTATCATTTTTTGACCGAGTACGACATTACGTTGAGAGGGAGTTTAGACAAAATTGGGGACAAGCCTCTCTCTTTATATGTAGGCCGGGGCCCCGGGGTGAGGTAGTGTCAAATTGGAGAAAAACAGAGACAATCTACAGTTAGAAGGTTTTGCGTGAGTTCACGTGGCTCCCGGCGTCCTCCCGGGGACTTTGCTGGCAGACAATGTTGGGGCGCGTGCGAGAAAATATATGAAAGAGCGACGCGTTAGGGGCAGACAAAATTTTTGAAAAGCGTTAGAGTCCGTAGACCTATGGGCAGTAAGATTCCTCATTAGATGGACTGGGGTTACCCTGGACACCAATCAGTAATCAATGTCGGTCTAGTGAACCTATCGGCAACTTTTAGTGTCGCACAAGTCTCATCTTAGAATTAATTATTCTGGAAGATAATTATTTCTTCGATTTCAGCTTGTTCTGGCATTGTTTGCTTGTGCAACTGCCTTCTGTGATTTCGACAGTCAATGTCCTGCCGGTCAAATCTGCTTCGACGAACGGTAAGTTTAGCTCCTACTGAATCATGTTTCAGTCGCTTCTTCAAAGCTTGGTTTTCAGATGTGTTCCTATCCCACACAGGAAGATTTACTGCAATTCGCATGACGACTGCCCGTACGATCAATTTTGTCTTTATCATCAGTGAGTCAAACATTGAAACCAAAAAATCTTGATCTTTTCAGATGCGTAAGGTCCTAAAATATTACTTGGGCATGAAGATGATTATTCAAAGTTGAAATAAATTTTGTCGCAGTTTTGTCGTACCAGTCTCTCTCTCTCTCTCTCTCTCTCTCTTTCTTTCTCTTTTTTCTCGCTCTGTCCCACTTTGTAATATCAGTCAGAAATTCTACTGCATTCATAAGTGAAATGGAAAAAAAAATGAAAACTGCTTGAGTCAGATCTGCCTCGATCGAACCAGATCTGGTTCAACTTCATGAACTAGTAGCTCCCGCAGCTTATTCAAGGAAAAAAAACAAGATTTCACAATTATTTCTGGACGCACTCTACCAAAAGGTTATGGAATTGAGAAGAGAACAAAAATTGACCTTCCTTTCGCATCAATATGAAAATTATTGATCCTATGTGTGTGTCCTGTTGGTGGCCATCAAGTTTCTATCTCTAAATGATAGGATTTTCATGTACTTCACTTCGTCTGTATGATAAATTATTTTTAATCAATGGATTTGAACAAAAGTGGAAAGGGTGAATGCAGAATTGGGAAAATGAGATACCTTGCAGAAGAATGACTTTGACAGGTCTGCGCATTAACCTCCCTTTTCCCGCTGCCAGGGTTCCTATTATTTAGACATATTTTTTTCAAAGGTACAGTAACCAACTGAATTCTCTGTAAGATGAATTTTCTGCAGATACGATTGTAATCTGAATCGAATCAAAATTTTTTATTCGATTATGATAATTAAACTCTCGTGTCCTGCTTTTAAATAAACATAGTTTCCACACACTCCAGTCAATCCTGAAGATGCTGAACTTCAACACTCTGATTCTGGTTGGTTTTTTATTTGAAAAAATGGTATGAACCATGACAATAATATTTTTGACATGCAAGTGCAACATTGCTACGAGACAACGAGTTCCGACAAAATTTAAGACATCCTTCTCTATTCCTCAGGAAATCAGAAGTACGCAGAAAAGGCGAGATGGCGCACTGTTTTTGACATGCGTTGGAGTCCGTAGACCTCTGGGCAGTAAGAATCCCCACTAAATGGACTAGAGTTACAATGGACACCTATCTGTGTTCAATATCGGTCTAATGAACCTATCGGCAAATAGTCTTACTGTCACACAAGTCTTATCTGAAAATTAATCATTCTGGAAAATGATCATTTCTGGAATTTCAGCTCTTTCTGACATTGTTTGCTTCTGCAACTGCTTACTGTAGATACGACACTCAATGTCCTGACGATCAAATCTGTTTTGAAGAACAGTAAGTTTAGCTCCCACTGAATAATGTTTCAGTCGCTTCTTCAAAGCTTGTTTTTCAGATGTATTCTTCTCTTAACCAAAAAGCGTTACTGCACTTCGCCTGGCGAGTGCCCGTTATATCAAATTTGTCGTGATTGGCAGTATGTTAATCATTTAAACAAAAATATTGATTGTTTCAGTTGCGAAAGACTGTGAAATATCACTTGGGCCCGAAGATGATTATTTAATGTTGAAATAAATTTTATCGCATTACGCAGTGTGTTCGCAATATCTTTCTCTCTCTTTTTCTCTCTCTCTATCTCTCAATCTTTCTCTCTCTCTCTATCTCTCAATCTTTCTCTCTCTCTCTATCTCTCAATCTTTCTCTCTCTCTCTATCTCTCAATCTTTCTCTCTCTCTCTCTCTCTCTCTCTCTCTGTCCTCTCTCTCTGCCCTCTCTCTCTCTCTCTCTCTTTTCTTGACATTCCTCGGAGAGTCGGTATCATACTTGCTTGATTTCAGTATAAGAGACTTGGCTCTTCACAAAAGTTGTTTCCCTAACCAAACCTAAGATAATTATAAAAGAAAATTACGTTTGTGTGCAGATTGCAGATTGAAACTATTACATGACACAGGAGTGAGGGCAAGCAGATTATGCGGAACTGGAGATGGTTCACAAAAAGTTCCTCGATCAATTTCAACAGGATCAGAAAGAAGCTCACAATGTACCAAGTTCTTCTCTCAATAAGACTCTATGCCTAAATTAAAAACTCAGACTTACATTTAGTGTAAAAAATGGACTTCAGTGCAATGAATTATGTCAGTTTCGTTTTGTTTCGACTCACCAGAGCCATGCAGTACTACACCAAACATGTAACTTTCAAACTCAGGACAGTCGTTCGTATTTTTTCGAGCTCATCAATATAAATACTTTGATAAATTATCGACTGCCTTTTTCCACACCACATTTGCGCAGAACACTTAAAAAAACAGACGAGTTGATTTCTCATTCAGAAGATGAAAAATGTTACTCTGAATGATTACTGAAAATCAGAATTCCAGCATACTTCATAGTGAGTTAAGGACAAAACATAATATCTCAGAACTTCCATTCGAAACTTTTCCAACTATTTTATTGTGTTTTATCCTGTGAAATAGTGTGATACCAGAATGCGAAGAAAAAATATTGACCATACCGGACTCAATTTGATATACGGTACTCAGTTTCTCGTTGTTTTGCAAGTTTAGCGGTAGCGCTGCCTGCAGGCTGTCTTATCTCAAAACCTACTGAAAAAGAACTTTTTTCTCAGAATCAGCTAGTAATCTAGAATTCAAGACTGGATACTACCATCAGAGTGTAAATTTTTCGATACAAAATAATATGAGATCGAGAACGATTATTAAAAGTGAGCTGTAATAAGCAAAAACATAACCTTCCTAAATTACGGTCAAATACAATTTTTCAGACTACTGGGACAGCTCTTTTACACATGTTTCAAATTCAGTCTCCATTTCCCATTGTCTCACGGGAACGTACCAACTATTGATGGGTTGGTTCGTGCTTCTTTGTAACTTTTATTCCTGAATAAAGTTTACAATTTTCGAGTAGATACTTTCAAGTAGCTCGCTAACAGTAGTCATCCTTCTTTCCCATTCTCTTTCCTATGATCGTCTTTCTTCGTATTTTTGACGTTCCGCAAACTGGCTTTTTGGATGACCTTATATTCTGGGTATACATGTATGTATGCATTGGAATATTCTATTTGAATGTACAGTAACCAACTGAATTTTCTACAGATACGTTTGTATACTAAATCGAATCATAAAGTTTCATTCGATTATGATAATCAAACACCCGCGTCTTGCTGTTGTGGAGTTTAAGAGCAAGGAGTTTCCACACACTTCAGTCAATTCCGAAGATGATGCACCTCAACACCCTGGTTCTGGTTTGTTTTCTGAGAATTTAACAAAAAAAACTAGAGACCCTATTTTTCTGAGACTTCAAAACCGTTCGGCGCAACACACTTTTTTTTTGAAAGGGAAAAGACAGTGAGAGAGCGTATACTACAGCTAGACGCAGACATCGGCGGTTTGAGAGTGCTGTTAGACAAGAGGGTGCAGAGCCTCCATCATGTCCTATAGGTCAACAGGACGTTGTACGATGTGATCGTTCTAGAGTAGTTTCTGATGCGTAATGAAAAGAGAGGCAGACGAGATTTTGAAGAAGCGTTAGAGTTCGTATACCTCTGGGCAGTAAGACTCCCCATTAGAGGGATTAAAGTTACCCTGGACACCTATCAGTGTTCAATATAGGTCTAGTAAACCCATCGGTAAATGTTAGTGTCTCACAAGTACCATCTTTCAATTCATGCTATCGGATGATGGTAATTTCTGAATTTTCAGCTCGTTCTTGCATTGTTTGCTTCTGTAACCGCCTTCTGTGATTTCGATAGCCAATGTCCTGACGGTCAAATCTGCTTTGACGAACAGTAAGTTTTTCATCCAATGAACACTCTAGCCATGTGTGTACTTTAATTCTTCTTTTCAACCCAGAATCTTCCAGTAGTTTCTTCCAAATCTAAAAAGGGCACTCTGATTATTTTTGAAAGAACATATTCATCAAGCAAGCTTGATTATTCTTTTGTTCAGGTGTATCACTTTCTGTCGTAAGCATGAGGACTGCCCGTACGACAAATTTTGTCTCCATCATCAGTAAGTTCTCCATTTTAAAAGAATAATTGTTGTTAATTTCAGGTGTGTAAAATCTTGAAAACCCAACTGGGCCTGAGTGATATGAATAAATGTTGAAATAATTGTTTTCATCAATTGTACATTACGATTTTCATTCTAAGAATTCCCTAAATCCAAAAAGAAGCCAAGAAACCAATCACAAACACATCTGTGAAAAAATAAAAGGTCCGTGCAAGTCATGTTTGAGTGTGGTCAATGGAACATAAACTGAACACGCAGAGATAAATGTGAAACAAAACAGTTAACAATGCAGCAGTTTTGCAATATGATTTTCATGATGAGAAAGCTCTTTTGTTGTATTTGTACATTCAACGCACATCAAACATTCTCATTGATACGCTTCGTATCGACAAAAATTTTGAGAATCTCGTGCTTTTGTAGATTATTTTTGAGGATACATTTTTTAAATGAACCAGAATTACACTGATATGGTGCGTTTTCACAATGAGAAGCAGTTTTTAACCTGGAAAAGTTTAACATGAAATAACTTAGTGTTTAATTACGGTATATTTTCAAATCTGAGTGTTCGATACTCTTTATTACTCACGGTGTAACACTTTCGGCCATTCCAAAAGTGGGCGTAACGGGGGAGGGACAACCAAGATGGGTCGGTCAAAAATCGCTTAGTTGCAAAATTTTCTCTCGATTTGAAAATTTTGCAACTAAGCGATTTTTGACCAACCATCCTTGGTTGTCCCACCCCCGTTACGCCCACTTTTGGAATGGCCGAATGTGTTACACCGTGTACTGGTTAGTCTCCTCGAAATATCTTACAATAACTTTTAAAACTACTTTCTTGTTCAATAACGACTAAAATTGGGCAGAAGACATACAATAAATAGGTAAAAACACCAATAGTCGGCTGCAAAGCGGTCATCCGAAGTGAAAAATGAAATCTATTGATTGGGATCGACTGATTCGCGCCTTTTTCGAAACTCCACCCCACTCGATTTTTTTGATCTTGGTACACCGTGTACTTTCAGCCACAAATCATTCATTGAAACTACATGAAACTACGGATTGCGAAACGGGCAAACCACCGACATGTCATCATTTCTGTTAGAAAGAACACAAGAGTGGGACGGAGCAGAGAGTTAGACTACAAACATTCTGGTCGGGTACGTAGTATAAATTAGTCTCACAGTTTCACTGACTATCAGTTGACATGCCAACCAAAACAGTTCTCATTACCGGTGCTAATAGAGGTGTCGGCTTCGGTTTGACAGAAAAGTTTCTTGAAGTAGAAGACGTTGATCTGGTCATTGCTGCTTGCAGGAACCCAGACGCGGCAGAGGTAATTTTTTGAATTAGAGAACTGAATATTTTTTACAACAAAAAATAGAAAAATAATGTTTAGTTTTTTAAACCTCCTCATGCTGATTTGTTATGAAAAAAGTCTTGAAACATAGTTCTATTTGAAACTTTGTTTAAAACGATATAATTGTGTACAACATGTGCTGTAGATATCTACAGCGCATGTACAGCATACGCTGTAGATAACTTACGGCACATGTGCCGTAAGAAATCTCTCTATGTACAGCATGTGCCGTAAGAAATCTCTCCGTAAGAAATCTCTCCATGTGCCGTAAGAAATCTTTCTTATGTACAGCATGTGCCGTAAGAAATCTCTCTATGTACAGCATGTGCCGTAAGAAATCTCTCTATGTACAACATGTGCCGTAAGTTATCTACAGCGTATGCTGTACATGCGCTGTAGCACATGTTGTACACAAGTACAGAAGTTTGTTTTTTTTGAGTATGTTGCGTCTCACGAAAAATTTTAAAAAAAATTGCCATCAAAAATGATTATCGTATACTCCAGGAATATGCATTCCATCAAAATCGCTCATAATCTATTTTCAGGCCCTTCACAAGCTAAACAATCCCAAACTCCATATAATTCAACTTGATGTCACTAACGACGACTCGATTGAGAAAGCTGTAGTGGAAGTTGAGAAGATTGTTGGAGACCGTGGACTGAACATTTTGGTCAACAATGCTGGGATTCTTGTCAAGTACGATGTGAGACACTCGTTCTTATCTATCACACCGACTCTTTCAGACTCATCAGAAACCAAACCGAGCCGACGTGACCAAGCAATTTGACGGGAATCTGACATCCGTTCTCATTGTCACACAGTTCTTCCTCCCTCTAATCAGAAAGGCAGCATCGGATCGCAAGATCATCAATATTTCCTCTATGGGTGGTTCTATTGCAGACAACAAATTTGGATCAGCTGGCCCCTTCAAAGTTCTTGCATACACGAGCAGTAAGGTAAATACCATAGTGAATTTACTAAAAAAAATTATCTTTGTGGCTACCGCTAAGAAGATTTTATGTGCATTTGCTTGTTGAAATGAAAACTTACAAAAGATTGAGTTACAACAAGCAATAGTAAATTAAAGATGAAAGAAAATGGTGAACCTATGCTTAAATTTTCTTCAATTTCTTCAGCAGATACAATTCTATTTCTGAAGAGACGTATCTCAATTTTTCTTTCTCCAGGCAGCTCTGAACCAACTCACAAAATCGTTCTCCATCGACCTGGCCGAAGAAAAGATTCTATCTGTCGCTTTCTGTCCAGGGTGGGTCAAGACTGACATGGGCGGTGAACAAGGCCAGATTACGGTATGTGCTTTTGTGGACTGCATTTCATGTACATTTCAGATAGAAGAATCAGCTGGAGCACTCGTCCCAAGTATTCTGAAGGTGTCCACAGACCACAATGGAGGCTACTTTGACAGGAATCTTGAGAAGATCAACTATTGACTTTTTGTACAGAAAATAAAATTTGAAGATTCATTTTTCTGGTAAAACTGTTCAATCGTATCCCGGTAAACAGTAAACAATGTTCAGATGAGATAGAAGATTCTGAAATATTTTGCATTATTGATTAATATATATATAGGTCTCACCATCATGATCAACGCAATACCCAATAAGATCATCATGACCGAAATCACCATGGTGATTACATACGGTAACTGTAATACTCATCAATGCTACATTTTTTGGAAAAAGTATTTGTCTCACCCTTGTTATTTCTTGAAACTCTTCTTCTTTCTGAATTCTCGAAAATTGAATGGAACAGATAAGAAATAGTAATTTTCTATTTTCACAGGACATACATTTACTCTTGCTCATTCATATCATTGGTAAACTCTTTTGAGATAGAACATCAACATTGACTACTCAATATCCATAATACGACACCAGTTAAGGTCATTTCTGCATTTTATAGTAAAATACGAAGGTTCTTGCCAGTCATGGTTGGGGAAGGTCGAGGGAACAGAAAACTTGGAGACGCAGAGATAAACACACGGGAGCGCATGGAATAAGTAAGATTCACAATGCAGCAGACTTGCAAACTTGTTTTCACGGTGGGAAAGATATTCTTAATGCCACGAGTCGTACTATCTTGCGATTTCTCTCTCTCTCTCTCTCTCTCTCTCTCTCTCTCTCTCTCTCTCTCTCTTTCTCTCTCTATTTCCCTTTTCTACAAACAACTCACTTCTTCATGATCAATTTTAGGTTTTTTAATACCCTCCTTCTTTTTCTTATTTCTTAAAGAGGGAGGCAGCGGCAATGGCTTCAAGGGAGGTGGTGTAGACGGTCCCGCTGGTGGTTTGTGAACCAACGAAATGTCATCGTCGTCGTCGTCCGCTGAGAGTTTTTTCTGATTTTTCCCAAGCTAAAATCACAAAAACTTCGCAAATTATAACTCAAACCTGGACTCAGGAACGACTTTGGTAGAGGAGCAGGCGGCGGTGGCGGTGGGGGAAGGTTGTTAGTCTGGATGTTACAGTGATTGCATACGGTATCTCCGACTCACAGAAGGACCCATCTCTACATAGTCTCCCATTACTTAGAAATGATTTGGTGGGTCCACGCAAAATGTTCACTTTCCATGCGATAGAAAGACAAGAAATGACTTGAAATGGAACTTTTACTGGGAGAATTCAGATTTTCTGCACTGAAACAGTTCTTGGGGTCCAGTGCTGGGACGTAACTTTGCTGAATCACAACTTTTGTTTTTTCCCGGTGATTCATGATATCACGATGTACCAATATCAAAAAAATAGAGTGGGGGTGGAGTTTCAAAAAAGGCGTGAATCAGTTGACCCTAATCAATAGATTCAATTTTTCTCTTCGGATGACCGCTTTGCAGCTGTCTATTGGTATTTTTAAACCCATTTTCCATGTATTCTTCTCAATTTTATTCCTTATTGGCCAAAAGTATTACACCGTGTGATCTATGCAAAACATTTATGATCGAGATATGTATAAATTGTTTTTCACTGAACAGCGATGAACACAAACATCAAGCTGAAGGATTTTACAAAAGAGAGCAGGGCACTACTGTTTGGACGATAGAGAATTCTGCGATTGTTCAAGGGTTGGGTCGGACGAACGTTCTCGCCGATCACCTTCCCGTTGGCTTTCTTCATTTTCCTCAAGAGTTGCAGCTGAAATATATCTTTCTTTACTGTAAATCAGGCATGTATCGATGTTTATATTTCAAAACCCCCCCGTTCCACATGTCTGTCTGAATTTTCTATAAGACATCTGTATCGCCTAGAACAAAAGCTACAATGTTTACCTGGACTTCATCAATGGAGACTGGTTCAGCAAGAAGGGTCCAAACGACAGCCTCGTCACATTCTGGAGTCGTCAAACTCCCATCGTAGCGGTAAAACTCTTCTGTATTCTTAGGCAGCAGATTTCTTACTTTGAAGTTTGTGTTTGTCATTTCTTCTTCTGAAATGACTTCGGTTTTTTCTGAAGCTTTTGTGGACAAAGAATATTATCGATTAGAAACATTTTATTTGAAAAACAACTCACTATAATTCTCAATCCTCTCAAATGACTTAACAAAGTCGTCGACATTACTCTGTCCATCGTTCTTAACATTTTTGGCGACAAACACTCCGAGAACTGCTAGGCCGTCCGGTTTTGTAGTCGCTTCACTAAGGTTGAAACCTTCTCTGACATGGACCAGATGAATCTGAAAATACTAGAAAATATATTTTTGGTTATTTTTAATCGGCATGATGTCGTATTGGTCTGAACTTCAGGAAGCTTCAAACAAAAAAACTCCAATCTTTAGGTGAAGAAAAAAGTCAGACGAGAATGTTTTTACATGATAAAAGTTAAATTTCTCGAAAATGAAATGTGTTCGAAACAACCTCAACAGGATAATGTAGGCTTCCAATTGTGTGTTCTGAGCCTTCAGAATCTTCGTCGGACCAATGGAGATGCACCCCGACTAGTGTGTATCTGTTCAATATTCACGTTCGTTCATAGTCCACACAATTATTTATACTTGAAGATAACTCAGGAATCAACATTTATAACTATTCTATTGACATCGGTGAAATTTCTGCTTTTTCAAGAGTCTAAACCCGTTTAATTCAGGTATTTTAGCTGTTTCCAGCGATTTCATTTCAAAATAGAAAGGTAATTTCACGAAAACAACTGTAAACTGTTGAAAAGTCCCTCATTATTTTCGTAGTTCACAGAAAACCTGTGATGCAGACCTCCACCTTTCATTTCTGGTTGATATGGGGCCCATTTTTCGAATCCCGTGACATAGACTGAAATGCTTTTTGATAAAGACAATGATGTAATCCCACTAGATTTGCCCTTATTTGTGACTTTAACCGCTCCTTCACGATCATATTCTAGAAAGCGGAGTTTTTCAAAATGTGTGTAGTCGATGTTTCGGGCTCGAATGTCTACTGGACTCTGAAAATTTCTCTCTCTCTCTCTCTCTCTCTCTCTCTCTCTCTCCCTCTCTCTTTCTATTAAAAAAACCTGTTGCCCTAATGTATTCGCACACTTCCCTTTCCAAGTATCAGGCCCATCATGGTCTTCATATCCCCAACCAGTACC
>OZ022253.1:8473649-8511149 GCA_963978915.1 Caenorhabditis parvicauda | reverse complement strand
GTATCTATTCTCTCGTCATTTTAGAATATTCACACACCTGTAGTGACTCGCTTCAACTGCAACTCAAACTGAACATGCGTGTCTGGTTGATTGGGTGCGGTTACTTTGAAGAGTGTTATGGACGGTCTCTGTGAGCTGAACGGCACGGCTCTCGCAAGTGAAATGAACTGCCAAGATATGAACAACGGCATCTTTGAACATGCTTCGGGCAGGCCACAAGTGCCCGCAACACGATTACAACGACTGAAACATGCCATGCGTGTGAATAATGGTTATTTTACCGTTATGAGAACTTTTCAATCATTTTGAGTTTTTCATGGCTTGAGCTTTGAAATTATCCAAAAGTTAGATTCTTTAAGACTTTCGAAAAGGAAAATAATAGCGAAGTTCTGATCATCCACTCCGATAATCTTTTGATTTTTTTTTTCATTTTTGAAATGTGTAGAAAATATCACAATCTCCTAGGATTGTGACAAAAACGATAATTTTAGAGCTCAAAACAACATTTCTGCATTCATAGTGTGACCAGTAATAGGAAAATTTGTTGGATTCAAACAGGAATTCTAATTTCTTAGAGTTGTCAAGTGTTAGTCAGTAACTTTCAAGCAAATGTTAAAAACGAATAACTTACTTCTTGTTCAAAGAGTCGTGAACGTAATTGTTAGGACATTGAATCGTATGGCATTTGAAAGATCCCAGGGTGTTAACACAAACTCTGTTGTCTCCGGCACACTCTCCTTGCTTGCATTCGTCGATGTCTGAATTTCTCTCCCCATCTTTCTTAATCTCTCTTTCTCCATCACCTAACACAGCTTAACTCAACTTCCCAATAACATTCTGAAGTTGGATATTAAAAGACCATCTGGCACTTCTTAGCAGAGCAACACTCCCGCCATTATGAAAGTTGACAAGAAATAACAGAGTTGCGCGGGTGTAGGTGTCTGACTTTGTAGTTCCTACTGATTCTACAAGGCTTCACTCCGACACTTCCTTCTCTGTTAAAGTGAAATTTTTCATAGTAACTGGTCTCAAAAACATTCTCAATTTAAAATATGGTAGAAACCTGAAAAGTTGTCAAGCGAAAGTTGATCTCTACAGTTCCGCAGCGCATTAATAGTACAACTTTTTCTATTGTTCACACGTACCCTATTCACCATGCCCGCAGATTTATTGACAATACAAGTCTCTGGCTGCCACACTCCCATGCTCGCCATCACCCCGCCAAAATTTGAATTTGAATGTTTGATCTACACCTCCCTCCACTCCCTCGGAGAGGTGTACGGTACTCGTGTTTGAAGATGCCGACAACCATGTTACTCACACTTGTTTATCACATGTGGTACGGTATGAAGGAAAACAACTTTCGAAGCATGTGAAAATGAATGTTTTCGCCGTTTTGAACGGTGGATGGCGGGAAAATATGTACACATGAAAATGTTCGAAAAATGAATTCTCACCAACACATGTTCTTCCATCGGCTTGAATCTGGTATCCAGAGGGACACTGGCAAAGGTAGGATCCCTTGGTGTTTACACATCCGCCCATGCACAAGTCGTTTCCTGGACATTAACTATTTATTGTGGTTTTTTCAAAGACCCACCCGAACCAGCCCAAACAGCACACTCATCAATGTCCTCGCAGTGAACTCCATCCGGTCCGAGCGCAAATCCTCTGAACGTTCATTTCTCTCTCTCTCTCTCTCTCTCTCTCTCTCTCTCTCTCTTTCTCTCTCTCTCTCTCTCTCTCTCTCTCTCTCTCTCTCTCTCTCTCTCTCTCTCCAACCTGTCGCAGATACACTGATAAGATCCAGGAATATTAACACACTTCTGTTCACATTTTGCTTCACCGGTGAGACATTCATTAACGTCTGAATCTCATTGTTTTGTTCATCTACACGGAGAGGAAACCTTCACATCTCCTACCACCCGGAGCCAAATGGAAACCCTTATTGCACTTGCACTCGAACGATCCGATGGTGTTGATGCATTCCGCGGATAGATCGCACACGTGTCCAGCAAACTTCGCGCACTCATCGATATCTTCACACTTTTTGCGCTAAAGTTGGAATAAAAACATTGAGAAACAATATTTACAAGTTTTTTTCTGTTGAATCAATTACTATATACAACTTGATCGTATACGAACAGTAGTTGGTGAAAATGACGAAACTTTCGTTTTTCGGTCAGAAGACCTCTCAAACTTGAACAAACATTCTAAATTTTGTAAAAACACTCCATTCATTTCAAACTATCAGACTAAAATTCGTTCAGTTCGATTTTCATTGCTTCTTATGGTATGCGATTCAACGAAGAATACATAAAGTACAGTTTTGTAAGATAAAGAATTTTCATTTTTACGACCGAGTTTGAAATCGACTTGAAGAAATTTGTTTCCAGTTTTTTGTTGAAAAAAATGTTCCCAAGACTTACAACATCATTGAACTCGAAACCAATAGCACATTTGCATTTGTAGCTTCCAGGCAGGTTGATACATTCCATTCCATCGCACAGATCGGAGAGACACTCGTTTACGTCTGATTATTGAAAAAACAGTTATTCAAATCATGACTACTTACCTTCACAGAAACCTGTAGCCTTGTTGACGTCATAACCATAAGCACAGAGATTTCCTTTCTGCTGACATCTGTAGGATCCTGGAGTGTTCACACACTCTTCCGCAGGTCCACATCTGTCCTCGACTTGACACTCGTCGATGTCTGAAATTGCGTCAATGATCATATACACTGTACAAAGGGTTTTCCGAACATTCTCTTACCATTACACATTCCATGCTTTGGCAGATAGCCAGCCGGACATTGTATCGAAGTGCACTCTCCAGTTTCCGGATTCTGCAGTTCTCCGTCTCCACACTTCTTCGGGTCACAACTGCAAGAAAAGCGTGATGAATGGGCGTGTCCAACCACTTACCGGTAACTTCCTTGCGTGTTTCGGCACTGATAGAGGGCTCCGCAATCATGGGAGCCGAGATTGCATTCATCAACATCTGAATTGTATGGACTGTGAAAATTACTTCATTTTGGAGTTAATAGTGTTTTTCATGCAGATTTCTCCCTTCAAACTGTTCCTCCTAATTTCATACGTTATGGTTTCGGAAAAGTACTGCGCTGTTGGGAAAGTCTTGGTGTACCTCTTTCATGTTTTCTCATTTCTAGTTAAGAAAAGAACTAAAAAATAGTTGACCTGTAGAGACTTTCCCGACATCGCTGAGACTAAGCCTGATAAAACATTCCTCAACCTGGAAATAGAACAAACGCTTTAAGTTAGTGAAAAGTTTGGAAAGTTAATGGAAACCAATGCATTCTTCAGTTGTGGAGTCCATAGCGTAGCCAGTTCCACAGCTCAAAGTTCTGATACATTTGAAACTTCCAGGGGTGTTGAGACAGCGTTGACTCTCCAAGCAGTCGTCCATCAGTTGTCGGCACTCGTCGATATCTGGTTTTATGATTGAAAATGTTTTGTATAGACAAAGAGTATAAGAAAAAATAATGTAATATAACGCGTTCGAAATTACCTTTAAGGTTCACAGAAAAATCAAAGGCTTTGAATACTGTGTTGCTAAAAATCGTTTTTGCTCACTAGAATTGAATTTTCAGAAATATTTTTTTGAAAACTAACAATTTTTTCGAAAAAATTTGTGTCATCTCCGCGTTATTTATGAATTTCTGAACAAGTATCAAACTACCGGCGTAGACAAATTGTCGAAAAAACTTCGTCAACGCCACTAACTAATTTTAGAGTGAAATTTACTGACGAAAATAGAAAATTTTGTGGAAATCTAAACTTTTGGGGAATATGTGACAGCACAACACAGCACAACAACAAAGGAACCTTCGCACACATTGGTCAGTTCACTCCAAAAGTATCCCAGATCGCATACGCACATGCCCGTGGGTGAGCAGTGTTGATGAGCACCAGTACAAGCAAATGTTTCAGAACACTCATCTTCTGAAGTTTGTGAAGTTTTTGCAGAGTTTCATGATTTGAGGAGGTGATCTAAAAAGAGAAACGAAGTTGTTCAGAATTTTTTGTATAACGGAATTTGTAGAAATCACTTTGCCAGTTTTTCATCCTGATTCAGTAAACTACAAATTTAACCGATGGAACACCTTATGGAAACATTTTGGACTCTAACTGTCAATCAAAATATAGAAGCTCAAGTTTTTCTTTTCAGGTATACGGTAACCGAGGTTTTTGTTGAAATCGAAAGACATAAAGTGACAAGTGTTTCCAGTGTCATGTTATTATTGTCGACTTGGAACAGGTGTAACATGGTCATTTTTCATTGTCAATTCGATGGCAACAACAGAAACTGAGGGTAGGGGAGCTGCTTTGATTTCGATGGAGGGAAACGACTTTTACAGTAATCGTTATTCACAAAGTGTCAACTCCTTTACAAAAAACTTCGGAATTCGTTACAATACTGCTACAGTACCAGATTCTCAAAAATGAAATAGGTTCTAAACTGGTTATGTTTTTTAAAATTGAAAAAAAACAACTTTGATAGTCAGTGTGCGGACCTGAGACGGTTGTCTTTTTTATCTATTGATCATTTTTTATTGGGTTATTTTACATAAGAAGAAAAAATTCAACGTTTTTCCAAAGTCACATGTTATTCGTAAGACACCAGGAACGACGTCACCCAAAGTTGTTCGAAATCGTCGATTACCTACCTCTACACTGTCCATTCCTTGGTGTCCATCCCATTGGACAAATAACCTCTTCACTTGATTTCATTTCCCTCGTTGGCTTGTAATCTCTCATGATTTTCATCCCTGGAAGACGGGCGAGACGTCGATTTTGGAGACGTGCGAGCCCGTTGCGTTGACAGCGATATCCGCCGATAGTGTTGATGCAGGTCTCGATTCGACGACATGGCGAGGTTTTGAAGGAACACTCGTCTCGATCTGGTTGACAGTTCAAATTTTTGCCCGTTCGCAAAGTTTTTTTTGTAATTTATGAACAAATCGCGAAGAAATCGCTTCTCCCTGAGTAATTCTAGGAGTATTTTCGTTAATTTTACTCTTATTTGAAAAAATGTTTCAGAAAGTTTTTAATTGAATAGAAATTGAGAAATAAAAGAGGAAATATTGAAATAATGAGTTTTTCGAACCAATTAAAACGTAACTTTGTCTGTAAAGAATCTGAAAAAAAATCTATTTTACTATTATCTCACAAAAATGTGAAAATCCGCATAAGTTAATAAATTCAGATGATGGGACACATCTCATGATTCATATTCGTGAATCTATTTTTGTAGAAGTTTGACAGAATTTTTTTTGATGATATTGACTCTCTCAATTTTGCATTTTAATTTAGAATATAAATATTAAGCCCTGAAAGGAAACGATAGATCACAGCACAATAAGCGATAGAAGCTGAACAAAGGTTTGAGGTAATATGTAAAAAAGACCCACCAACACACGAGACACCATCGGGGGCAAGATCGTACCCAGCCTTGCAACTGCATTCCACAGTCTCTCCACCACGATCATGGCAGAGATGCTCGCAAGTAGATACGGTACATCTGTCGCCGATGTTTAAGAGGGTCGGTTCAACTAGTTGCTTCTCTGAAAATTGTGAACCTTTTTACCGAATCCGCAAAAACACCGAGTAGTCCCACAGGTTTTCGAATCTTGAAAACCACAAACTTGCTAGATCGACTTGGTTTTTGAGTTGTGATCGATCAAGAATTTACATTTAGCGTTCAGAAACTATCCAGAAGATGAAATTTTATAAGATGGACTGGATACCAAAAGTTTCATTAGCTCGAAATTTGAAATCCTGAGCTCTTTGCTGAAAAAATAATTTTTCGCATCATTTCCTTGTACAAGTTATCTGAAATTTCAGAAGATTATCAAATCAGAATTTTTAATCGATTCGTATCACATGTGGAAATTTATACCCAGAGGAAAGTTACCAATCGTGTTAGAGACTGACTAGGGTGGAATTTATCCCCTTAAAATATTCTTATGAATCATCGCTTTCTATTGAATAAAAACTGACCATCACCAATGCTGGGGAAGACGACAGGACTTCCAGCACAGCACTTATTGAAAGATCTTAGGCACATTGCAGAGAAGCCAGTTGGTGCCACACATGGCTCGTTCCTGCTTACAAGTTCCTTGGCCAATAGACAACAGTCACAGCATTCCTTCTTGATTCCACCACCGAGGACGTTGATTGACAGTCGACACACGTCTTCTCTCTTCGCCACGTCGGTTCCATCGTCACATGAGGAATCTATTAAGGATCGCAGGCAGCAGATTGACGCCGAGCTGGAAGTTAAATATTCTCAGAAACCCAGAATCTCTCTAGAAGTACAAAAAGAAGGTATATAAAATCGTTCTGTCCCGAACATCAAATTGAATGTATTGATTGGGGTTCACTGACTTGCGCCGTTTTTGAAACTCCGTCTACAATTGATTTTTTCGATCTTAATCCACTGTGCGTCTTACTTTTATGGACTTTATATTAGCAATATGTTTGATACTTTTCCTATGGACGGCCTTTGAGGCCAAACAGACAAATCCAGATCTCAATTGACCTTTTTTATTTATGAAACCTCATACCGAGTGCACGTAGTACTGCTTCCTTCACTCTTGATGTTACTGCATGTGTTGCTTGTTTTAAAGTGCCTCGTTCCTCCAGCACAACACCGTGATAGTTCGTTCCCGAGTGATTCTGAAACATTCAAAGGTTTCAGTGAATTATCACTATTTTGTGTTGATAATCGTGATAATTGTAACTTATTCAGAGTATCATAAGAATGAAAATTTTTTAAAATGTCCAAAACCAGATTCACATGCTAAAATTTTCGGTTCCCAGCTAATTTTCAAATAATATCATTGGGTTGTTTCATCTTAATTTTGATGAACTGGCATATCCGTTTTGCCTAGAAATCACTAGGTAGGTTCTCAGGCAATCAGAAGTACGCAAAAAATCCGTAAATCGGCCATTTCTTACGTATCTTCTCCATAACTTTCGAAACAGAGGCAAATGCTAGAGTTAGGGCCAAGATATGGAAGTTTTGTTGCGCGTTGAAATTTAGTACGTATCAGGACATATCTTGGAACATCTCGACATTTCCAACCAGCGGCGGGTCCGCGACTGATCGAGGTTGGACTCAGTCAAATTGGGAATGAGCTAGGAGAAACGATAGTATCTGTTCTTATCGTATTAACTTCCACTGTCACAGGAAAGACTATTTTTGCAAAAATGAGATGGAAGAGGGCAGGAACCGAACTTGTGACGTCATGTCGCAAAATTTTTTGTATAAATTCCGAGATACTGGAATCACATTCAACAGATCAAAACAATTCATAGATCAAACAAAAATACTTGCCACTCGATAGCGAAATTTCTCCACATCTCGCTCTTAATTTGGCATATCTAGATACAGTTTTTTAAAGGGAAGTTCTGTAACTCGTACGTATCTTGATATATCATGTTGCGTATTTCTGATTGCCTGAGTTGTGCAGAATTTGGAACACACTAGAGTGCAAAAAGTGGTGGGTGGCCCGCTTTATGTGAAACATCGTGTACTTTGTAAGATGGTGTGTAGTGGGTTCTGGTTCATCAGCACACATGGACGAAGTGCGATCTCTGCTTATTTCAGAGCTTTTCGAACACATACTGTGAGGCCACTTTTGTATGCTTTGTTGCACAATCAACCCGTGGCAGTATAGCTCTCAGATACAGAGGAACGAACATAACCTTATGAATCGTACACACTCTGTAGTTTGTACTGGCAAGAAGACCCTCAGTATATGTATCAGTAGATTATTGTTACTTTCACCTCCAATAGCACAACCCTTTCTATAACTGACCAACATTTCAGAGCACTACCGTCCCATCATTCGCCGGACAACATTTCCCCAATCTTAGTCACTACCGCGGTATACCGTACTTTGTTTGCTCATGGACGTTAGCTGCACATTTTATGTGAGAACCGTTACTTTACACAAAGAACTTTGTCTAAATGAGAAACAAAGATGGGAAAGTGCCATGTGAACGCGAAAAGATTCTCTCCAATGAACCCAGTGGGTGGAAGTTGTAATAACTAGTGATATAATAACACAAAATCATGCATATTTATTTTGTATTGATCGTTTTGTATTGTAGTAAATTTTGAACTTGAAATTCCGGCAGCGGAGTTATCAGAACTCATGGTGACTTCTATGTGGCGGAAATTTTTTCAAAATTATCTAAACCTTTCATAAGGACTTTTCACTGTATGGAAGTGCAAAATCTTCGCAAGGAGACAACACTTTAAATAAATTTTCGGCTTCATACCACTGGTATACATGGAACCAAATGGCTCCCTATTCTCAGAATGAAAACTGTTAAAAAATGTTTTGCAATTACTTTTTTTCTCATACTTTTGAAAGGTAACCTGTGACGATCACCAGCAGTAAGACGAACGTCAATCGCATTTCTGAAAATGTTGCGATGAAGAAATTGGAGAGAAAAAACGAAAATGTGAAAGAACAGACGCGTTGAGGATCAACTTTCGTTTTGTGAACAGAAGAATAGTAGGATAGCGGATGGAATTTGAGAGATCGGACGAAGAGTTCAATGGACATGTCTACTAGGAGGACAGTATGGTCGGGTTCGCAAAGACTTGATGGCTAAAGGTCATTCATTTTGATTCTACCATTTTTAGTTATTTTTATTTCAAAACTTGATGTCAATTTTCACTAACGTTTCTGAAAACGCGGCTCGTGATATTTTTGAATCGTGAGAAGTCACTACGTTAGTCCTACTAGAGAAAAAAGGAGTGTTTGAGATTGTATTTGTAGATTAAAAAATGTTTTGATACAGTTTCCGGAATTCGAAAAATATGTCTGAATTGAGTACAAAAAGAGTTCAATTCGGCCAAGGTACCAGGAACAATTTCGATGAATTTTTCAGACATTAACAATGAGTAGAAATGATTACTGTGATTCTACAGTTTGTAGTTTTATCTACAGAGTGATTCAACTGTGAATCAGAAATATCTTCATTGGTTCTTACCAGAAAAAACTGAAATGACTAGAGCTGGAGATGAGTTTCCGAGTTGTTCAGAGAAAACTTGACAATTTTTAAATTTTTAAAAAACCACTTTTCCGCCATAGGGCTTTCCGAATGCTTTTTCTTCATACCAAATGACTGATGATCGATTATTTTCTTCTTTTCTGAAAATAACGTGTAGAATCAAAAAATGTTGTTGAACTGTAGTTCCTATTGAAAAAAAACATAATTATTCGAAACTTTCTATTCCCTCAGGTAAACTCGTCTTAATATATTTTTTCACACGTTCCAAATCCGAGAAGTCTGGTTCCAAAGTAAAAAATGAGCACGAACAGTGTGATATGAACAGGAACAAAGGAGAACTGAGAGAGATTTAAATGAACAAAAACAGTCTTAAACAATGCTCGGCAATGACGGGAGACTTATCTTGATTTGATCGACGTTATCAGTTTTGGCAAAAAGCAAACCGACAGTTCGGATGGAGGAGGAGGAGGAGGGAAAGTCCAACACAATGGTCTGTGAGTAGTACTCAATTTGTGGTAAACCATATGCCGCAGTCAACACCGCGCTAATTATATTCATCGGCGAGCCCCCGAAAACAACACTTTTGTCATGGTGTCAGGGGTACTCCTTGAGCTTCCTGATGGTGTTTCTCATCATGAAGACACTAATAATGAACTATGTATAGTCTGGGGCTATTCACATTTTTCTGATGGTAAACCGAAAGTTTTTTTTTGTATGAGAGGGATTAAAATCTAGAAGGTCGTAAAAATGTAAGAACGGAAGTCGAAATTTTGATATCATGGACCAGGAAAGTTGAGTAGAATAGTTATAATACTAAACCTGAAGAACATCGGCTGAGAGGAAGGGACAACTTTTGATATCGTACCATGAAAAACCAATGCAGAAGTCTCAAAGACCCATGGACTAAAGCTCTGTCTCTCAGCCTACGCGTTGGCAAAAAAGCTATGCTAACTGATACAATTGAACAGAACGCGTGGACTGAAATCGGATATACCCACCGAGAAACTACATGTATTGATAACACGTGTTGAAGCTGAAGATGAAGAAAAGTGTATGTTAGAGATGTAGTCAAATCTTGAAATATTAGTTGTTTGGAGATTTCTTATGAGAAGTTTGATGAAACAGAATTGTTGCCTGATTTTCAAGCTTCTAATAAAAATACTGATGCAATAAATAAGCTCCAAGTAATTCAATTCACATTTTCTATGAAGCTTCGAGCGTGAGAAAAGGATGGGTAAGACATTATATGCTATGTACGACAAATGACCGGCATAGTTTGTAAATTGAAAGAAAAACCACTTTGTGTGTTCATTTTGCGGTTACAAGACAAAAATATTGTGAAGAGTAACAGGTGATAATGAATTCACTACAGATAATGCATGTCAATTGTAGGACACAGTTACCGGTGAATTGAGTAAAACCAGTCACCCCAGTGACTTCATCAGAGACAGACAAAAAATAGTCAAGCCACATGAAAAGGGATCAAGACGTGTGGGCCTCCATTCAATCCATTAAACCATCATAAAATCAAGGATACTTTTTGTTGAAATTTACACACATCGGGCATACTGCTCGAGGAACTGCTCATGAAATGATCTCTTTTCTTATCTTCAAAACTTGTATGTCAAGTAGTATTTGTGAGGCTATTTTGGGCGAGAGACGTTATCGCAAGGAAACAATACGTAAAATTGTAAAGCAAACTGATAAAAAGTAGGGTGGCGACTTGTAAGTGTGAACTGACCGATTGCCAATTTGTATGAATTATTTGAAGGGCTTCATTAAAGTTCAGAAGGACGTTTCATTTAGAGAAATAAATATATTGAGTTCATTGATCTGCCTAGTTCGATTGTAGTCGTTGAATGATATAATTGACGACAACACCTCAGGATCTAGAAGTAACCTAAAGAAGGATGGTTCACTCTGTTTATGAGTTGACCAATCAGTTTCACTGAAAATTCAAAGTTTTGCTTCAAGATTAGAAATATGAATAAAAATGAAATAGATTTCACGAAATAAAAATCATATTAAATAAATCTTTCGGTCGGCTGAAATAGAAAAAATGATAATTTTATGTATCTACAATCTTTTGAAATCTGAAATTTTAAACAAAAGATGAACTCGTGATCATTCCATCTGGCTCAAAGTTCTCACTCATTGCACAACGTGAAAAAAAAAACAAAAATGTTCAAAAACACGTGAAACAACACAAAACGCGCCTTTAAAAGTATTTCTTCTTTAGTAGAAATTTAGAAATGGTTTGTTTTCTTGTCCATCACTCCAAACTACGGTTCCTCTGTTGCAGTCTTTCAAAGATACTGATGCATTATTTGGAACCGAGAAAGTGGGAGATTATCACAAAATTCTGAAGAAGGTTGGTTCTGTAGTCACGAGCTGAGAGTCCTTGTGAATTTTCTGTTGGGTACGACTGTTGCGTCACTAGAGAAGTTGAAAAAGGCAATGTTGCGCGGGTGTCGGTATCTGACTTTGTATTTCTTACGGTAGCTTCAAGAAGGCCTTCAGGCACAAACAAAAAGCGAAAAGGGCGGCACTTTTGCGATATTTGGTTTTCATAGTGGGTGGTCTCACGAGATTAAAAGGAGAATCTTCGAGAACCATTGAGCTGAAATTTGAATCCTACAGTAGTCCAATCATCCCGGGCCACTTGAATAGTACAACTATTTCTATTGTATAGCGCGTACTTCCTTCTATTCATCATGCCCGCAGGTTGATTGACAGCACAAGTCTTTGACTGTCAACTCTACTCCCAAGCTCGCCATTACCCCGCCAAAATTTGAATTTGAATGTTTGATCTACACCTCCCTCCACTCCCTCGGCATGAATAACAAGACCGCGCGAGAGGTGTACGGTACTCGTGTTTGAAGATGCCGACAACCATGTTACTCACACTTGTTTCTCACATGTGGTACGGTATGAGAAAGTGGGAATTGGATAACAAAATTCAAATTATGCAAACATAGTTGTTTGGGTTATTTTGAACATTGGATGAAAAAAACAAAAGTGGATAGTCTTAGTTATTGCTTTCAGCGTTATGATGCAGGCGAGAAATCCGTGGAGATCTTATGGCGACTCTGCAAATGTTGTTATGAAATGTAAGAAAATTCTTTTCGGGTCGTGTAATTTTGGAGATTTAGTGGTACCAGAGCACCGAAGGGACAACGTAAAGCTATCATTGCCGAAGGTTTGATATTTTCCTGTTCACAACAACTCGAATTATACCAGAAAATTTGCGTTTCCCGATTTTTCCGCCTGATCATTGTCTTTTTTAATGTTCCACACGTGTATCTAGCTAAATTGGCTCTGAATTTATAGGAACAAGAGAATTTTGAAAGATTCGTACCCAGTTAGTATGAGATTGACTTAGAAATCGTGTTTTCAATGTTCTTATGCGGTTTCAGGACGTTCGTACGGTGAAGAAGCAGTGAAAATTGACGACAAGGACTTCAACGGACTGAAGTGGGCGGCGATTATGACAGGTCAGTACACGAACTATCTGGGAACCAAGGAGAAGATTGAGACTGGATGCAGGTTCAAGGTTTGCTTTTTATGTTGACTCTAACAGAAATTTAAAACTTCAGGTCCTACTTGACAAGGCAATTGCCATCCAGAAAGATTACACGTGTTACCATTTGAGAGGGCGTTTGGCGTATTCCGTAGCTACTCTATCTTGGCTTGAGAAGAAGGTATGATCTCTCTCTCTCTCTCTCTCTCTCTCTCTCTCTCTCTCTCTCTCTCTCTCTTTCTCTCTCCCTCTCTCTTTCTCTTTCTCTCTCTCTCTCTCTCTCTCTCTCTCTCTCTCTCTCTTTCTCTCTCTCTCTCTCTCTCTCTCTCTCTCTCTCTCTCTCTCTCTCTCTCTCTCTCTCTCTCTCCTTCTCTCTCCCTCTCTCTCATTCTCCCTCTCTCTCTCCTTCTCTCTCTCTCTCTCTCTCTCTCTCTCTCTCTCTCTCTCTCTCTCTCTCACACACACACACTCAAAGTAAATGTATCTTTCAGCTAGCAGCAATAGTCTTCGCCAAGCCTCCAGAGGCAACGATGGACGAAGCTCTAGCAGACTTCATCGAATGCTACAGCTTACAAGCTCAGTGGCATGAGAATCTGGTCTACCTAGGAAAGGCGTATCTCGCATTGAAAGACAAGGTAATCAGTTGTGAAAACAACCAACTTATACATATTCGTAGGAAAACGCCAGAAGATTCTTCCAAGAAGCGATTGCCGCAGAAGTGAAAACGGAAAATGATGCCGAGTATGTAGCTGAAGCGAAGGCTCTACTCGCAAAATGTTGAATAAATACTTCAATCTAACTGTTTTATTCACTGAATTTAGTTATAGAAGCATTAGGGCGCACCCAGGAGTTGTTTTGAATACTCTAGACCACCCAGAGCATTTTTTTTGAATATCAAAAACTGGCTCCTGGAGAATACGTTCACACCGAATTTCGAAAAAGTGGGCGGGATCTTGGTCACCAAAGGGGTGGGGTCATATGCACCAAAGGGGCGTACCGAAATGGGTATAAAAGGGTAGGGCTTCTCATTCTTTAACACCTTACTCCTTCCTCTCCTCACTAGAGTTGGGCGGAGTTCCGCCTTTACCTTTATGTTTTTCTTCCCTTTTCTCAAATCGCCAAAGTTAATATTCTTGTTCCTACTGCTCTCTACCTTCTAACACTTTTTTCTTAATCAAAAAATTACATAGAGTAACTGCTCCGCTCAAGACTGCCCATACCATCATCCTAACTCAAACTTGAAAATCAACAGTAGTATACTAAAATTGCTACTGGAGATAAAGTCTTAACATTAGACTAGATCAATTGTCTTCATCGCCAAGAAAATTTTATTTTACTACGAACTCACCTCGTTCCTCAAAATCTATTGAAAATCTATTTCCTACTACTACGAGTCCTACCATCCTTCACACCAGCAGACTTGCTCCGAGTCTAAAACTTCAACGCCAGTATACTAAAACTGCTTTAGTACCTGCGAAGAAATTTTAGACTTTGAAAAAGTATTTTAGCCAACAAGAACACCTAATCCTACTATAAACTCACACATTTCTACTGAATCTTCTGAAATCTATTATTCTACTACTACGACCTCAAACCTTCTTTTCTCATCTCAGACTTGCTCCGAGTCTAGAATTTTATCGCTATGAGTATTAAAGTGTTATATACAACCAGGACGATGAACTTCTAGACTTTGATCGAGTATTTTACCCAGTTATTCCACTACTCAACCCATAACTACACCTCACACTTGATCCGAGGCTATTTCCCCGAACTTTATGAACAGTTCATGTTCTTGTTCATGAGCTTGGGGGAATGGCCGCTGGTCGAGTATTTTATCACTTCAGAGAATTAGTTTTTCCATCATTCCAAAATGGCCGAGCCGAGTCTTGATAATCTAGGTGTTTTCAAGCAGATTGTTACTTGCTGAGATCAATAGATTATCAGGACACAGTCGTGTTCTAATCCAACTTCTTCAATTACTCCTGACTTTTACTAGAAATATCCTTACTACTAACACTACTACTATCGTCACTACCATCAGCACCCCCATCAGCACTTCCAATGTCCGAAGTTCTACTACTCGTCCCCCACTCTGAACTGACAAAGTACTACTACTACTGTATTACTACTACTTTTACTACTACTACTATTATTATTTCTACTACTATCATCACTCCCGATGACCGAAATTCTACTATCTTCTCCCCACTCTGAACTCCCAAAGTACTGCTACTGCTATTACTACTGCTACCACTTCTACTACTACCATCACCACTACGACCATTTCTAATGTACGATATTCTACTATCCATTCCTTACTCTGAAACTCCACAGTACTACTACTATCCCCTACACCCACTTCTACTACTACCACCAACACTATCATAATTCCCGATGACCGAAATCCCTCTACCCGTTCCCCACTCTGAACCCCAATTGCACTACTACTATCACTACTACCACCACCGCCACTCCCGGTGCCCGATATTCTACTGCTCATCACCCTTTCTGAGACCCGAAGCTGTACTACTGATAGTGCTCTTACTACCCTATATTCCACCATACCTCATCCTTCCTGAACCACATTACCACCAACTATCACTGGTTCTACAAAAAACACTATTCGGACCATCCCACACCACCACTCCCTCTCCTCTGAGCCTCGCTCCGAGGCTGCTGACCCAATGTGGTGCGAACGAGGCCGGATATCGTTCGCTACATTGATTCCGCGGCCGCTGATCGAGTTCTTCCATCCCACCCTCTCCAGACCGAACCGAGTGGAATATTCGACCTACGAGACATAGAGTGTACTTAGTATCGTAGGTTGGAATGTGCCAGACACGGTCGAGCTGTCTTCCAGTCCTGGTCAGTTGGGAATTAGTTTAAAAGTTAGGAACTTTCATCTATGATCCCGCCCGTTTTCCTAACCGAACCGAGTTTAGGATGTCATGTCTACGGGACAGAGAGTGCATTTTGTACCGTAGGTATCGACACCCCGAACGCAGTCGTGTTGTTTTCTAGTCCCTGAATTGACATTACTTAACCTTGAAAAACATTCCATTGATTTAACCAGCTCCTGGGAGCTATTGCAAAAAGTTCCTACTTCATTCCACTCGACCAATCTAGAGTGAATTTTAAAAAATTTATTTTCGACCAGTTAATAATAACAGAAATAACCTATCACGCCAACCAACTGGATAAACCTCGGAAAACTTCTCCGATATGTCGCTTTCTACCCCTCAGCAATAAGAAAATCAACCCATCACTACTACCGACTTGATGAACTTCTGACTACTCTTCCAAGAAGTTACTTTCGCCACTCGTACTGACCGAATCGCATTTGGAGCAAACGACTGGTTTCACATCGAAGTGTTTTTGTGTGAAGAGTCCTTTGCTCTAGACGTGGTCGTGTCTTTTTCACACTGCTACTGACCACATCGACTTCTGACAACAACTCCAAGAAGTTTCCTCCCCTACCGGCTCAGACCGATTCGCGTCTGGAGCAAACGATAAGCATTACATGAAATGTCACTGTACTGGTCTCGTATGTTCTGGACGCGGTATAGTCTTTTCCGAATCCATAAATCTCTTTCTCCTGCTATCTCTCTCTGTCTCTGACTCTCTGTCTCTCTCTCTCTTTCTCTCTCTTGGAGTTAAAAATCAGTGATAATAATTCATCTTTGACTACAACTACACGCTTGTGCTTGTCATCTTCCCGCCGAAATATGAATTCAAATGTTTGATCTACTCCGGCGGTCCCTCCACCCCACGGCATGAATAACAAGACCGCACCGGAGGTGTACAATACTCGTGCTAGAAGATCCCGACTGCCTTTGTTTCTCACGATTGTTTTCAGGGGTACGGTATGAGCGAAGTAAAGCGAAAACAAAATTGAGGACGTGAGAGAACTGCTTCCGAGTGAATGCATATAAAAGGAGGGAGCAGGAAGATGCGTGGGAAAGCCACCTGTATTAGTACGGATTATAATCTCACGGGACTCCTGGACCCACTCAACAATAATTGATCTTTATCGCAATTACGATCTGGAGTTGAGACAACTTCATTTGGTCCACAGAGAGAATGAAAAAGTTTTCATACAGAAAATTTTCCGCAAATGTTTTTTTCTGTTTCAGGCGGAATATTTCAGTTCTAAAACTGACCTTTCAACTTTCCTGACACAGTGTTCGGTAAAAAAACAGATTCTCATGCAGTTCATCACAGCCCATTTTTCTTGAGGACGAGTAGCGTTCTTCAAAATTAAAGCTTATGTTCTTTATTTTCTGTAGACAGCGATCGCAATCAACACAGACTTACTCTAATCGTCAATAAATTATTTCTGACCTAACTTCACTACATTGTCGTTATGGTTTATCAAAAAGTGAAAAAAATCTGATAGATCTTACAAAATTCGAAGCTATAGCACCTTGTAAAACCCTTTCTAATCTATCGAAGAATTCGTCTGTTTATTACATCATCATGAAACCTTGAAATAAGGCATTTTGAATTCTCAAAAATCCCGCCAAATCGGATGTTTACAGCGGATTACGGAAGATGGGCGGATCCATCGCGAGCCTTGTGAGAGGCGTACCATAATGTGCACATGTAGAGAGGATTTCTCACTCTTCAGCTACCTCGCCTTACACAACATCCTTCCCCGTCATCCGCATCCCCTCCTCCATGGACTTGCTCCGAGTCTGAAACTTCATCCACGTTCGACTAAAAAAGCCACAGTCATATGTGATGAAGTTTTAGACACTGATCGTGCGTTTCACTACCTTCTTCAATCAAACCCTTTATATTTTCATAATTTTAGCCCCGTCCGAAATTCGGATGTTGAACTTCAGTGACTACTACAAATCTATTTACTACTAGAAATTCCTGTTCTCGAATCCAGTATTACTACACACATATCACCCATCCCCCCCCCATCTCAGACTCGATCCGAGGCTGAGGTTTCATTTGGCATCATACTGTGCATTAACAAGTAATGCCTTCTGAAATCTCAGCCACTGGTCGAGTGTTTTACCTACTACCCGCCTATATATTACTAATAGTTTCTATATTTTTAAAATGAGTGTTTCTACACACATTTTACCCACCCGTACCACCTTAGACTCGATCCGAGGCTAAGATTTCGTTCTTCGTGACACTGAGCATGAACAAGTTTCACAGTTTGAAATCTTGGCCGCTGATCGGGCATTTTACATCTTACAAACATCTATATTACTAGAAGCTTCTATATTCCTGGAACTCACGTTCCACTTCCCTACCATCTCAACCTCGATCCGAGGCTGAGGTTTCATTTGGCATCATACTGAGCATGAACCAGTATTGCCTTTTGAAATCTTAGCCACTGGTCCAGTATTTTACATCCCACAATTCTCTGTACTACTATAAACTTCTATATTTCTGAGCCAAGCCTATTTCTACACACATACCCCCCCCCCCTGTCCCACCTCAGACTTGATCCGAGGCTAAAATTTCATTCGGCATCATACTGAACATGATCAAGTATTGCTCTTTGAAATTTTAGCCACTGGTCATAGATTTCGAATCCCACGAACCTCTTTATTACTATGAACATTCTATATTTCGAGAACGGGTCGTTCAATCCACGTACCACTCCCCCCCCCCCCCCACCCACCTTGGACTCGGTCCGAGGCTGAGATTTCATTTGGCATCATACTGAGCATGAAACAGTATTTCCCTTTGAATTCTCAGCCACTGATAGAGTGTTCTGAGTCCCACAAACCTTTTTATTACTAGAAGATGCTGCTGAAGTATTGTACATCCTACAAAACCATATATATTACTAGAAGCTTCTATGTTCCTGGAATCCACGTTCCGCTTCCCCACCACCTCAGACTCGATCCAAGGCTGAGATTTCATTCGGTTTGACACTGAGCACAAACCAGTGTCATAGACTCCCTGAAGATGGAATTATCCCGATCACACAACCAACCCTCATTGCCCGAATCAGGTCTAGAACCTAAACTTGGCTGAACATCAAATGTGATTGTACAGAAGGTTGTAGGTTCTGGACGTGATCGAGTCATTTTTGTGTCCAGGACCCTTCTGATGATCGAATTCTCTCTCTCTCTCTCTCTCTCTCTCTCTCTCTCTCTCTCTTTCTCTCTCTCTCTCTCTCTCTCTCTCTCTCTCTCTCTCTCCCTCTCCCTCTCTTCCTCTCTATCTATCTCTCTCTCTCTCTCTCTCTCTCTCTCTCTCTCTCTCTCTCTCTCTCTCTCTCTCTCTCTCTCTCTTTCTCTCTCTCTCTCTCTTCATAAAAAAGAACACAATTTATTTCCACGCCAAAATGAAACCGTGGAGATCTATGGAACCATTTCTACTCAATAATGAATCACATTACGAGGTTTTTCGGAAAACAGTATTCAGCTTCATAAACTTGGTTCAGACTGGTGTTAAAATCCAATATAGGCCGGTGCTCGACTAGATCAGTTTCAAATATTATACATGTTTGTGGTTGGTGTGAGAATTCCTAACGCAAAGTTTCAGAACCCTTCCTCAACAGGATTCGGAATTTTATTGGATATTGATGGAGTTCTGTTCCGTGGAAGAAAATTACTTCCTAGAGTGAAAGATGCTTTTAGTAAAATTATTGATAGTAATGGCAATTTCGTTGTACCTACGGTAAGATTCTCTCTCTCTCTCTCTCTCTCTCTCTCTCTCTCTCTCT
The DNA here is from genome assembly GCA_963978915.1 of Caenorhabditis parvicauda. Taxonomy (NCBI): domain Eukaryota; kingdom Metazoa; phylum Nematoda; class Chromadorea; order Rhabditida; family Rhabditidae; genus Caenorhabditis; species Caenorhabditis parvicauda. Next base: position 8,491,879 of record OZ022253.1, on the reverse strand, counting down.
CTCTCTCTCTCTCTCTCTCTCTCTCTCTCTCTCTCTCTCTCGCTCTTTCTCTCTCTCTCTCTCTCTCGCTCTTTCTCTCTCTCCCTCTCTCCCCTCTATCTCTCTTTCTCTCTCGTCCCCTTCCAACTTTGATTAAGGTGTTTCTAACGAATGGAACTAACAGTACTCAGAAAGAAAAGGCTGAAAAGTTGGGAGAAACTTTAGGCTTTAAGGTAAAAGCCTCAAACGCTCAATGAAAATAGTTGACTCCAGATAAAAGAAGAGTGTATGGTCATGGCCTATGCGCCTCTTGCAGATTTTAAGGAGCTCCATAAAAAGCAAGTTTTGGTTATAGGTCAACAACATGCAAAGGATATTGCTCACAGGTTAACATTAGTTATATCAAAAAGTCATATTGAACTCGTACAGTGTTGGATTCAAGAACGTCACGACCATTGAACAGCTCGGCAATCATTTTCCCCATTTAGACTGTACAGATTTCCGACGGAAGACTGTGCAGCCAGAAGAGATTGAGACTATCAAAAAAGGGTTCAAGAACATTGAAGCGGTGGTCATGTTGGGAGAACCTGTGAAGTGGGAGATGTCACTACAGTTGCTCCTCGATTGTCTTCTAACTCATGGATGTCAGTTCGAGTCGTTATAACCATAGTAACTATAGTCATTCGGACATCAGCGTACTTGGCAGAAGTTTAAATCCTGTACCACCATTAGTCGACCCAGTCATGATTGGTTGAATGGGAAAAGAAAGGTCAAAGAATCTACTCATATCTCGGAGATATTATTTTGAATTTAACTTAACTTTGAATTCAGCAATTGGCCATTCTGCCAGTTTCTAAAAAACCATAAATTTTCGTAATGTCCGTGTTCAAAAGTGTAACTTCATCATCAAACGTTTCCGTTCAATTTCGTGTAAACTCCAAAGTTTCTTGAAGTTTTCACTTTTTGTTTTTCATGGAAATCGTCTCAAACATGTAATGAGTGTAAAATATAGAAAACATTTCAATTAAAAATTCCCAATTAAAAAAATCTCCAGGTATGGACATGGCAGTAAGAGCATCAAACAATGCCAGAAAACCACACATCCCGATCGTCGCGTGCAATGTTGACTTGGTATGGATGAGTGATGTAGTTTCTCCATTACCAAGGTTTATCGTAGTTATGAGGCTTTGTTTCTAACATTTTCTATCAGAATCGGTCACGGTGTCTTCATCCACATACTGGAGACGTTGTACGAGAAGCTCGCCGATAGAAAACTGCATTTCCACGCAGTTCTAGGTAAACCAACAGAGGTTTCCAAGGGGTTTGAACAGTTAGTTTTCACTGAGTGCTCAGGTAACTTATCTACACGCTACTCATATAATCCAGAAACAAGCAAGAGAAATGGGAATGGGGGAAGTCAACACTTTGTACGCAGTTGGGTAAGAATATGAGGAGAGAGAAGGGGAGGAGAGAGGGAGAGAGAGAGAGAGAGAGAGAGAGAGAGAGAGAGAGAGAGAGATAGAGAAAGAGAGAGAGAGCGAGAGAGAGAGCGAGAGAGAGAGAGAGAGAGAGAGAGAGAAAGAGAGAGAGAGAGAGAGAGAGAGAGAGAGAGAGAGAGAGAGAGAGAGAGAGAGAGAGAGAAGAGAGAGAGAGAGAGAGAGAGAGAGAGAGAGAGAGAGAGAGAGAGAAAGAGAGAGAGAGAGAGAGAGAGAGAGAGAGAGAGAGAGAGAGAGAGAGAGAGAGAAAGAGAGAGAGAGAGAGAGAGAGAGAGAGAGAGAGAGAGAGAGAGAGAGAAGAGAGAGAGAGAGAGAGAGAGAGAGAGAGAGAGAGAGAGAGAGAGAGAGAGAAAGAGATTTTCAGTGATAACCCTATGTCCGACGTTCTTGGAGCAAGCTTATTCAACCGTTATCTCCGTCGTGGCGGTCTCGGAAGATTTGACAATCAAATTATTTCGACGCATGAGAGTGAACCGGTAAGTAGTTTGATAATTCTGATAATATTTTTTGAAGGTACGAAACGTGGTCAAAAGCTGTGTCTCCATGCTGGTTGAAACAGGAGTTTACAAAGGTTTAAAAGAGAGAAAAAGAGAAAGAGAGAGAGAGAAAGAATGAGAGAGAGAATGAGAGAGAGAGAGAGAGGAAGTTATTTCTAAAATTTCAGAAGGCTGTAGCATCAACGGAGTTGTAAGACATATCAACTCCCTGTTTTCGAACATGTCTGTAATCGAGCAAGCTCTCCTGCGACGGGTTTGCTAAGAATCGTATCAAAAACGTTTTTCTCTTCAGCCAAACTTTGTCGAACACGATCTGTACGATGCGATTGAAACGATACTCAGCAGAGAGAGATTCAGACATCCTTTGAAATGAATTTTTTACACTTATTCTCTAACTTCTTTCCTTCATTCTCAGATTTCGGTCTCGAAATGTCGATTTGAAGCAATTGATGCACAAAAATTCAAGTTTTCATTATCAATGTTTATGAAAAATAACACAGATTTAATCGTACATAAAATTCGATGATCACATGAATGGCACAATCTCATTCTAGGAATGAGGTCTACAAAATCGGATCTCAATGTCCTATGAAATGATAACTGGGACTTCTACAATACCTCGTATTGAATCGTGCTTGGCAGATTTATATTATTATTATTTCTTCCGGATAGAATCCAAATGAGATAAATAGCTAACAGGAAGATGTTGGAACAACGGGTCTCGGATTCGGGCCAGTTCTGATCGGAGTTGCTCAACCTGAAAAACAAATTTGGATACTGTAACCATTGTTTCTGTGTACCTCAAGCACCAGCTTATTGTACTTTTCCACATTGAAATTGGCTTTCCTGGCTTTCTTGTAGAACTGCTTCGTGAACACTCGTTCCTTTGCCAAAGGGTATTCGAAAGGCTGCAAGATTTGAATGTTTCAGTGTACAAGTTCTCATAAGCCTAAAAATGTTTGACGATTATGTTCTAGAACAGAATTGAAGTGGTTTTGAAAAAATTTTATTCACGAATTTTAATACTGTTACTTTTTCAATTTCGAAAACATGGGATTAAAAATGAAAATAGTCCTCTAAATTCTGAAACTCAGGGATGTGTTGAAGAGAACATTGTTATTCACTTGGAAGATCTATTAGGTTGTCGATTAAGTCCCCGAATTTTTCGGGGTGTTTTTGAGTACACATCCTGGCTTTCCAAGACCACAACCGCCCCTCTCCTTCAGTGGATTATTATTGTCGAGTCTTCCCCTTGCTAGTAATCTGAGTGAGTATTCACTCAGTTCCATTGATTGGAAATGGTAACGCTTTTTTTCCGCGGACATTTTTGCGTCCGTCATGTTTTGCTATTTCTTCACATTTCTGACTCCAACCAAAAGGGAGCCAGGGATGGTTTTCACTAAACGTACGACTGAATACTCCTTTCTGCTGGTACATTCAACAAATTTTACACATGAATAAATGAAAAGAGCTACAACCTCGAACATGTCCCAAGGTCAGGTCGTCGGTCTGAGATGATTATTGACTAGCTACTTGAAGCCGTGGAGGCTGAGCCATTTGTGAGTATTCGTGAACTGGAGCCCACAGTTGGCTTCAACCATTCCACAACTGCTGAGAGACTCAGGTCTATCAACAAGAAAGAGACGTTCGAAAGATGGATAATTTATGGTATCACCGATTTTGATCAAATTTGGAGGGTCGATATGCCAATGTCTCTGCTCACCTCTCAACGCCGTCTTCAATGGCAGGATCACATCATCACTAGAGATAAGAAGTGGATAGTCTACTCTAATATTGTACGGAAGACCGCTTGTTTAAATGCCGATTCCCCTGCTCCAGACGTTCCCAAAGCTGATTTTCATGGTAAAAAAGTGATGCTCTCCGTCTAGTGGTCCGTTCGTGGCATATAGTATTGGGAGATCTTGAAGGCTAGTACTGTTATGAACAATGAACTTTATGTTCGTCAGCTACGAGTCCTCAAAGCTCATCTCATTTCTACTCGCGGAGCCGATGCAAAAATCTATCTTCAACATGACAGCGCTCAACTCCATGTTAGTAAATTCACCAAAACTGAGCTACTCGATTACGGTTGGACCCTTCTACCTCACCCACCCTACAGTTTTGATCAAGCTTTTTCTTATTTCAATATGGTTTCTGGCCTCCAACGATGTAAAGATGGAAATAATTACGCTGATGTAGTCGAGGTCGAATCCCACCTCCGCAACTTCTTCCAGTCATACTGCGAGACCTGGTGTCGCAATGGCATTGAGAAGCTAGCCCAACGTTGGTAACAAGTCATAGATGCTGATAGCCAATATATATAAAATCACCATTGTACATTGTTAAGATAATGATAAATGAAATTTTCTACAAAAAATTCGGATACTTAATCGACAACCTAATACCAGGACCTTTTCTTTTTCCAAAACTCGAAGAACCTTCTATGTACCTATATACTCAAACTTCACGATTTTTAAACATTGGTACTGATTCCAATAAAAACATTCAATGAAAAATGTAGAACTCTACACTCATAGATTTTACAGTGTAAGTTGTCTCATACCTGCTTAGTGTACATGTAGTACCCAAACGTGGCGATGACAGTCGAGTACGTGGCAAAGTATGTGACAGGCTCCATGATGTCCCATGAGTAGTCAACCCACGTGAGTCGGGCAAACAGGCCAGTTTGAATTCCACAAGCTGCGAAGCCAGCCCACATGACTCTCTCTGAATGTTTCTCGCATTCTTTTTCGATTCGGAGCTTTTCCTGAAATCAGTGTGTCAATTTTATTAAGAGAATGTAACGGGTAATTCTGTCTTTTCTCAAAGATATTCTCGATTTGTTCAGAAAACTTATCAAAGCAGATTTCCTTGCTTCAAAGCGTTTATCATGTTGAGTGGAAAAATATAAGTGTCTACATTAGATTGAATGAAGTGAAATCCCCCAAATGGAAAGTAACTCGTGGAGGAAGTGAATGTGAACATGCAAACGGAGTGGAGTGGCCATCCGTCAAACTGTAAATCAAACCTGGTGCAGAGGTGTCAGAAGGGTTTCCGCCTCTTCCAGCCTTCTTATTATGTCCTTTTCTCTGCCAAGTTTGAACTCATCAATGCATAAGATGGCGTGCAAGGATGCGACTGTTGCTTTGAGGTCGTCAAGTTTTCGAACACTGAAAGAAGCATATAAAAGTCAACGAAAGAGAGAGAGAGAGAGTGAGAGAGAGAGAAAGAAAGAGTGAGAGAGAGAGAGAGAGAGAGAGAGAGAGAAAGAAAGAGAGAGAGAGAGAGAGAGAGAGAGAGAGAGAGAGAGAGAGAGAGAGAGAGAGAGAGATAGATAGATAGAGATAGAGAGAGAGAGAGGGGGGGGGGGGAAGGAAACTAACACGTCCGTACTAATATCGACCTCCTCGTGAATACTAGGCACTTCCACATCGTAAAACACATCGTTTAGACGTATTCTGAATGCTCCGGTTTGTAGTAGGTGCTCGATTGGCGTCGTGATGGCCAGTTTTGTACCGTCTAGAATTCGATTGTTAACTTTAACATAAAACATGATTCAGAAGTTTGTAAGGTGTTTTAACTCTTAACTGTCATACACTAACACTGTAAGCTTTTGATTCTAGATAACAGAAAAACTTGTCCAACCTGGAAATCGAAAAAACTAAACACAAGGAAATTTCTACTGGTGAAAACATTTCCTGATATGTGCTGATCGATAGCAGTGGGAAAGGCTTGGATCTGACATGCCTTGTGCAAGGTCCAATTATGAAATTCCTTGAGATCGTTCAAAAGCAAACCTTTAGAGTATACAGACACATAGTCCAACCCAAGATCTTCCAACTGTAGGTTCTGACACAACGTTCCTACCGTATCAGAAAGCGGTCTCAGTGTGAATTTGCACTTTTCTTTTCTAGACGGCAGTGGGACACTAAGTTGTGGGACTCCGTGTTCAAACTTGACGTCGAGCAGCTCCTTCGATGTGCTGAGCTCGGCTGCGGGGCTGCTGGAGCTCGGCTGGAAACCAATTTCGACCAGGAACAACGGAGAAATTAAACCCTCCACTGCACTCTTCGAGATGCGGCGAGAATTGGCTCGGTGCCAAAGGTTTTGAATAGTGTTAGACCAAGTTTGTGCCGATTCATGCTAAAAAAAAAACGAAGTTTGAGGAGAAACATCACTCCAGTTTACATGTAGGTTTACTAGTTGGAGGTGGCTGACAAAGTATTTGCAGTGACCGCGATATGAATTAGGAATGTAAATTACGAAGTAACATACAAAATCGATATTTTGAATTAAAATGAAATATTCTTATGCGTACGAGTAAAATGAAATCTATGTTAAAATGAAGAAATAAAGTATGGAAAATTTTACAGAAAGTTTATCAGAGATAAAAAATGTAAAATACTTGGCAAGATACAGGAAATTATAACAAAAACTTTGAAGTTCTCGAAACGACAAATAAAAGCAAAACAAACAAAACTTCCGAGTTCTTAACGTGCCCATTAAGGGCTGTTAGTGTAGTCGTTAGAACAAGTTTTGCCCCGTTCGTGAGGTTCTCTTTGATGTTAATTATCAGAGGAAAAAGTTTACTGCCGAAAGGCTTTGCCGGCAGAAAAATAAGAGCGTCAGGTGTTCGCTGAGAACCAGGAAAAAACTATAAATTGAATTGTTTACACGGGTTAGCTCGATGTGGTAACTAGTTTGGAGGATTTACTAAAGCTAACTTCATTCGAAAAAGTACAAGTTTCAGAATGGACAAGGATAAATGTACTGAAATCCTGAAGGTTCAGCTGTGATCAGAGAAACATTGGGAAAAGAATATTATATGTGAGTCACTGGTAGGATAATACTGAAAACATAAAGTGTTACTCATACCAGAGAAAACATGTTGGATTCACACAATCGTCAGAACGGCAGACAGCAAAGATCAACTGATACTGAAGTTTGATTGAGTGACGATCAAAAAAAACCGTTGATCCATCACAAACTACACAGGGAAGTTTACAAAACCATTAGAAAGAACGTATCGAATGAAAACAGGAAGTTTAATAGATTCTCTATAAAAAAAATGGACAGTTCTCAAAAAATTCAAAGCAGGATGAAAAACTGTAAAATAGCAGGAGAAAGGAACAATAGGGTTACACATATCTAGCAAAAAGTCTGACCGATTTCAAACGCGCGCCAGTCGCATTTTTGTAAAATGAGTACGGTAGGCCTACCCTAGGGTTGGGACTCTCACAACGAACAGCTAGATCTTTGTGGATTTAAATTATTATTCTTACTCTCAGTGCATTGAAATTAAAGGCGCATTACTTAATCGTTCTTGTGTTTCAAGGCGAAACTGCTACAGTAATAAGTAACCGATTTACGGAGGTCAGACTTTTTTACAGGTTGAGGAAGATATGTGGGTTACTGTAGTAAATAGAACATAGAACCTAGTAGATTTCAAGTTCTTTGTATGAATTGATTATCACATTTCCACAAGCAGTACCAAATGTATCCAAAGTGAACTCGAAACTGAATCAAAAACTTTCTCAAGTTAACTGAAAACGCTTATTCATGTTCACAATGATGTAGGAAGTTCGAATCAAGACATCGCATCGTTAGACTGAGACGGAAAAAGTTATCAATCATCCTTCTTGATGCCTCCTTGTGACACGTGAGGAATTCTACCTAGTTCTGATTGCGATAAGTCTTTGGGCTTTGGTTTTTCCGTAGTAACTTTTTAATAGTACAACTGGTTTGCATTGGAGTAGAAATTTAACAGTAAAAATGAAAAAAAGGAGAAAAACAGGGAAAGCTGATTTCAATTTTTAGGTAAAATTTCCTGCTGTTACTCACAAAGCAAATTCATTCATATCAACACTGAAGAAAACATAATTTATATCGAACGAGACTAAAAACGTAATAAAAAAGACGATTTTCTCATGGTGAGAATATTTGATTCACTAAACAAAAAAATCATTCGCTTGCTGTTTTTTTTCTGGGCAAAAATGACCAATGTAGAGAAGAGAAGAAAGCGGAAATTCAGCTTGATCGGTCAAGTCGGCCTTTGAAATGGGCGTTCCGAAAAACGAGCCGGCTCGTTACATATTGACTAGCTCATTCGTTATGCCACAAGAGAACAGATGTGGGAAAGTGTTTAGAAACAATTATTTGATTTTCTTCCAAGTGTTTTGAGTCATATTGTCCTTTGATTAGTCTTGCCTTTGAATTGAAGAGAATAATTTGAAAACCTTATGGTTTTGGTTTTTTGTATATATTGAGCACGACAGAGGTTACGCAATGATGAGGAAATTGCACAAATGTATCGGGTTGGATTAGAACGGCCGGAAACAGAGATAATCACATTTCATCGATTGAAGAGCTCTCACAAAGAAAACTATTTATGTTTAAAAAACACTATTAAGATAGAGAGATAGTGTGGGATCCTTTGATGTTCACGGGGAACACAAGCCGAAAATTTTTGACTGAAAGAGCATCGATGTGACGTTTGATAAACATGTCATGTATGATTGTCCTATTTTTTCACACAGAGCTTGAGACAGGTACAAAGTTTCTCATATAAATTCAATGCATCTGAATAGAATGCGAATCTTACGGGACGACGTTATTATGGCCAACTTTCTCATACTTCGAGTTTTCATTTAACATATGAATTTTCAACATCTAACTACCGTATTATATAAGGGCGTGATTAGATTCTGAAAACATCAAAAATTCTATCGATGACTCAACTTCGTGGAGTTATTTTTGAGTTTATCACAAACTCCGTTTACGCGCGTTAATCCGAGTGTGACAGGACTAGGTAACTTCACCAACAAGAGGTAAACTGTGCACTTGAAAGAAAAAAAAGGATAGAAGCTTTCTGAGAATATATGAAGGATTAGAAGAAGACCCATTGGAGAGGAACTCATCCAATTCGATGCTTTCGCGGAAGAAAAAAACGATGAGAAGATTGGAGTCTGATTGGCACGTTCAATGGTGGCCTACACATCTGTTCTTCACACTATTTTAGAATTCATGGTGGATTTGTTCATTGAAGGGGTTGAAGCTGAACAGGGAGTTTTGGAGCGGGCTATTAGTCAATAGGTTTCCAATTGAATGCATAGTAATTAAATAAAACTCGCTGCGAAAGAGGCAACAATTACAAAGTCGGGAAGCTTCCCACAATTTTTCAGGTTAACTTTCTTGTGAAAGTCAGAAAAAGTGTTGGAGACGTTAAAAAATATTGACAGTTAAAGAATAAAGAAATCAATTTCAAAAAAATAAAATACAAAAACGAGAAATAACAAGATTTAACCACGATTGAGAATGAAAAGAATTCTCTCCCCACTTTCTCTCTACCATTTCTCGGAATAAAAAATAGTTTCTATAGATCATATATGAGAAGTGGGACAATCAGGCGAGTCCACACCACACCTCGCAGTCTCTTTCCGTCTAGTCGTGTTTCCTTTATGAAATTTCAATCTCGTGTTGTCATTCAAACCAACTGACTGCTATTTGATATGTTGGAAAGATTGCTGACATGTTTTACATAAACAATAAAAACAATAGGAAAAACGGTCACTAAAACTCGTCTCTTCTCGCAACTTTTGGAGTCGTGAGTTTCTTCTTGAAGTAGGAAAGAATTCGACGTACTTGGATTGTTGTCTTCTTCTCCTGTTAACGTTAAATTATTTACCTAAAAAATGTGGAAATTTCAAAAGCCATGAAGAAATTTCTCGCAATGTTCTGAACAATGTCTCTGGAAAAAATCCGTACTATTCTTTTCAAAACATGAAAATGAAAATTTTTTTAGTATTACATATGCTACTAAGTTATCAAATTCATAAAAATGTGTTTCTTCCTCACATAAATATCAGTTACTTCAAAGTTATACAAAGATTCGATAATTTTGATGTCACAATTTTCCGACTTCTACAGTAAAATTCACGAAAAATTTGCAACCTCCCAAAACAACATTAAAATTAGCCTAATGCGTTCGGGGCTGCAAGTCCTTTGGGAAAAGTGTGAACCGAGAAAAGTATCTTTACTCTTTTATCAGTCTCCATCTCAACACGTTTCTGTTCCTTGAGCTTTGCACGGAAAGACTCGTCGAAGGAATTTTGCCTTTATGTTTGGTGGCACTTAGCCTGACAGAAGGCTTTTCTTCATCAATTGTATCCATTTAGGTAAACTTTATTCACTCAAAGAATTACATAAAGTTCATTAGTAATCAGCAATAATTGTCACAAGGAAAAAGTTTACCGTGATAGACGTACAAACAACCTGTGTTTAAAACTGCTACGGTCAGGACAGTGGAGAAATATTTCCTCGAGAACTTTGAATACAATCAGAGAAAAATAACTGGATACAAGAAAGTTTAGTGCGTCTGAAAACCATAGAACCTAGTGAGATCTCTCACAGTAGGTTATATATTTTGAATTTATTGAAACTTTGTTATAAACTTTGTAGAAGGGCTAACCTGGTCAGCCTGAGCTTCCAACTCTATGGTTTTTGAAGAACATTCCAACTTTTTTTGTATTCACATTCAGTAACTTTCATAGTGAAACTCGAACTGCTTTGAAACCAGTCTCAAATGTTGTTCTTTTAATCTCGGAATGTTCTCACTGAAGGATTACTGCTAGTTCCACTTTTACGAAGTTCTTTTTACCCTTTACTCTGCAGAAGTTCGTCGTGATTCCTATCTTTTTCTGTTACTGCTGAGAATTGTATAGCAGTAGTGATTGTATAGCATACCAATATCATCTCCGTCTCGAATTATTCCCACAAGCAGTTAATCTTCGTTAGGTCCAGACCTCTCGTCGTTTAATTTTCCACTTCTCTTTGCGGCGAGCAATCAATTGTAAATGGGGATATTGTATTGAAGAAAAAGATTATAAATCTTTCAAAAAATGCTTGGAGATATGAATTCTGGTTTGATTGAAGTCGTCCTCTGCTTAAACCTATCGTCTGAATATCTTGTTTCTTAAAATTCTCCAAAAGAGAACTAGTCAGGTGGAATTTTGATATCCTCCGTTTTCTTCGGGAATTTTGAAAATATCTGAATTTACTAGTTCAAGCAGGAAGGATGAAAACAGCATAGAATCCCAAATTCACTGACCTAATGGTACCTTTCTCATTATTTTTTGTGAAAAAAATTAGTGATAGACAAAGTGGGACCACTTTTCGTACCCCACAACCGTCTTTATTGTTTTTCCTCTATCAGTTCGACCGATAAGACGTTTGGCGCCAACCGTTTCAACTCCAAATGAATCAGAAACGTTCGGTTCTCTGAGAGTAACACAAACACTGAGAAAATGAAGTCGGTTGTTAAAATTCATCGAGAATTACCCTAAATACTCTAATCAACATTGTTTTGACTCAAATTCAACCACCCGGTCAAATCTTATCAGTTGTCAAACAGTAGTCCCTCACCATCGTAAATATACTGAGAAAAAGCTGTTATCAAGAATCTTGCTGATAAAATTTCTGTATTCTGATATTCATTCATACCTAGTTTTCGACCTTAATCACACTAATTTTAACCTTATGGTAGTTGAAGACCCTAGTTGATTGGTTCTCGAATAAGGAACCTTGACCGATTCGAAGAATGGAAAAAAAGTTTGTGACAGGCTATAACCCATTTCCATAGGGGATTTTATGTCTACAGATGGTACACGATTATTGGAGTACTTAAATTTAGTAGGACACTAACAGTGAGTGTCCACAGTTCGTGTGTTCAGTTGATAATGAAACTGAACTTTTGTGTTTCGAAGTTTCTCATGTAAATTTTCACAGAATAAATGTCATTTGTAGTTTTTTGATGAGCAAATCCCAAGTTTGCAAAGTTTTTCACATATTTCTGTTCTAACCAGGTAAACTAAATTCCTTTCTGTTTTTCAACCAAAGTTATTCCATGTGAAACAGTATCATCATCTTCACTTCGGTCACTAACTGTTTGTTTTGACACTTCAATTCCTGAGGCTAATATAAAGTGACGAACAATGATGCAGGCGGATGATGATGATACCGGTAGGACACAACAACAACGGTGAGAGAACTGGCAACTTGAGCGCTGATTGCTGTGAACAATCGGCCAAAAAACAACCAAATCCAAACAGTAAACACGGACGGAAGCGCTCTCCGATCTTTTTTGTGGACACCGCAGAGGCAGACCACTTGGCACTGTTTTCCAGTCATTCCTTTGAAAAACTGACTTTCGCAACATCTCGCTTACTCAGCTTTGAAGTGTTGTACTTGATGTACTCATAACTAAGCGGGATTATGGTCCTGGTTTAGTGAAAAGTGACACTAGTCTAGATACAGATCATAAAACTTTGGATGGACCGGCATCGGACCGTACTATCGTCCCGGACATACATATGTCGCCCATTCACAGTCCAATGCCGGTCCATTCACAGTCCATCTGTCGCCCGGTCCGTCTGTCGCCCACTTACGGTTCAATGCCGGTTCGCGAAGAAAATTTGGATACTGACGACGGATTGAAATCAAATCGTAGTCGAGACTCGATGGAGCTTTTAATTCATGTTAAGACAAAAAACCCCCGATAGGACTACTAACTCCAACATCATGTTATTTCTGACACTGATATTCGATTTGTTGTGTTCAGTGATCTGCCGATCGTTTTTGAAGTTCTCGTAGAAAATAACTTCACAGTGCTGACCGGAGCAGTTTTCAACACACATTCTCTATTCATTCCTTCAGCTTGTGTTAAATATTGCTGTCTCTCGAGGAAACATATTTCAAACTCTCACATTTTGATGATCCAGTGTTTAGTTTCAACATTACGCAATTTCAACTAACTAACTTCCCAATTTAAGACCCACCATAGTTCTTTTCCACGTTCAGAATCTCAAAAGAGCTTGACACCCAGCTAATGTTCAACCAAGGTTGCAACAATTCTGTCCTCAACACCAATTAATCTTAGTTTTTTCGTGGTGTTGCGCTATTTTATCGACCTCATTCCAAGGTTATGTATGGAACGTGGCTATAAGAGTACGAATATACCCCGCCGCTTCGCATGTGCCAGATGTTTCCAGTGTGCGCGAACAAAAACTGACCCCCAAAATGAGTCCCTACTCTTATGTCATTCGAGTCAGTTTTTGTTCTTTTTTCATGCCGATGATTAATTGTAACGGTTCCAGGGAGAATCTTCCGGTCCGCTAATGTAATGAAAGTGCAGTCGAACGATTATCGAAACAACGCATTTTTATCGGTGAACTACACTTGTTGCCATTCCCTGCTGTTCTGTACACTTTTCACTTTTCTGATCACGTTTTGCTTCTAAAGTGCTGAATGAAACGTTACTAAGGGGCGTGGCAGACCAGTAAGTCCTGAGATGCTAACCTGCTTTCTTGGTTTATTACGATTTATTTTGCCATATTATTGAAAAACTCTGCAGATTGATCACTATCCCAGTCAAGAAGGTTCCAAACATTTTTTCTCTCTACTCGTGTTGTAATTCAATGTTCTTTTGTCCATACTATAACGAGATTATTGGTCACTCTTCCACTTCTTCTCTGGGTTCATCTCCATGCAAATTTTTATCCAATTTTTTCCTAGAATTTTCATCTCTTTCCAAAAATTCATCCTAAACTAAACTATCAAAAATGTTCATTCTGTGATATGAAGCTTTCGAATTCTAGAGCCTCACCCAACTTTGTATGTTCTAGATGAGTTCCATTTTCACATAAACGTTGGGTTTCTCTTTTTCTCAAAAAAACTTAAGATAAATTATTTAAACTGCGTAATATTTCAAACATTTTCTGTGACGAAGTGACATGAATTTTTTGAAACTCATTATGTTTTAATGAGCAAAAAAAGTTGAACTTTTCAAGAACTTGGAATTCCGAAAAACGTCTAGAAACATTTTTCCCATGAGCAGCATGTGTATTTGTAAATAAGTGGATTGACAAGCGGCAACATTTAACTGGCAATAAAATTTCAGCCGGACTGATATGACGTAAGACGGAGGTGATGATGAGTAAGAAACGGACATTACTGATGGTTATCTCCCTATATCGTTTCTTTATTATGTACATATTGACCCTTGGAACTATTCACTGTGTCTCTTCTGAATTCTATCAAGGAGGTTTTTTTTCACAACAAAGATTCAAAAAATCTACCTAGCTTCTCAACGATGATTCAAATCATTTCCGACTGAAAATATTTTTGAAGACATTTTTCTCACTGCTACTTTCTCTCTCTCTCTCTCTCTCTCTCTCTCTCTCTCTCTCTCTCTCTCTCTCTCTCTCTCTCTCTCTCTCTCTCTTCGTTTCCTTCCACTCTCTTTTGCTCTGTCAACGTCGTTGTCTCAATGTTTCTTTGTGAATCAGCATGTTAGCGACGTGTGTCTCTCTTTCTATTCAATGACCAGCGTCTTTCTTTACTTTTGTTTTTATTTTGAAAGCGCGCGGAGACCGCAAAATTTGTTGTTCCTCCTTCGTTCTTGGCTTCGCTCCAAGCGGTGTTCACAAATTTCTCAGTTCCTCTTCAAGTATGACATCATTTCTGTGTACCACTGTTTAGTGAAATCTCTTCTATGCCTTCACTAGCTTTCTCTCCAAAATTCACTAATAGCTCTGAAGCTCTGAATGGCTGTTTTAAGTACACATTTTTCCCCAACAGTTCTCAGGTATCTGAGTGATTTCAATAACTTTGGTGTACATAAACTCATTCAGAAGTGAGGTATCACCACCGAAACAACGAACGTCTATTTAAAAGATTATCTTACTTCTCAAGCATAACAGTTCATTCCAGTAATCTGATTTCAAGTTAAAGTCTTGGTTAAAGTTAACCCTTGTTAAAATCAATACAAAAACCGAATTATCACTAGGGTTGAAATCAATGAATGAATGGAAATCGAAATAAATGCCTTCTCGACAAAGAATTTGAATTCCTCACTTATGCCCCAACTTGTCAGGAAATCAAAAGTTAAAACCATTGTGTGACCTGAACATTTGGATAAACGAACTATTTATTAAATTAAATTCTGACCATTCAGGCTATAGTCCACAGATTTGACGCTAGTATCAAACTTCGGGTATTATCATTTACTGACCATCAGTTAACACATTATAATTGAAGTGGAACCGTTTTATTTATAGACGGTCAGTTCACTCGAATTTGTTGTTTTTGATCTATCAGAAATTGCAAACAAAGTTTGGGACAAAAATTCCAAAATAGTTACAACTCTGACTCACAATAAAACACTAATAACTCTTTTCTTAAAAATTACTTCCAAAACATGAAATGAGTTTTCCTATGAAAAACGGTTTCAGTGAAGATGTTTCCATTTAACAGAGAAGCCCTGTCAGTGCCACGAAAAGGTGTTGCGATTTATATTGGACACTGCAGTTTGTGTTCAAATCGGCATAAATCTATCCGGCTCGCCCCTTTTGGTCTCAAAGAAACTATGCCGACTGTGTTTTACAACCGAAATTCGAGCTCACACGTGTTGTCCAGCTGCGCCTTCACTAGTAAACTACTACCACTACCGCCTTCCCCCCTCTCCTTCCTCTTCCTTCCTGCCTAACGGTCTGAACCTGTCTGGGAAATATAGAGATGGTGGATATGTAGCCGAGGTCGATCCTTCAATCAGTAGTATTACACTTGCTTCGTTTTTTTTTGACGTGAACTCCTGCTCTCCTCTCGGTTCTGAGTGTGTACGACTGTGCATGATTAGTGTTCGGGTTAACGGCTCTTAGGACTATGCTCACTTAACAAGTTTCTCATTCTTAGGCATCTCCCTCTTTGTAACACTTCAGTCTTTTCTATAGATGTGTTCTAATTTCCTGAAATATTCTCCAGCAAATTCCAGAGTTTCCGACATGTTTACCCTTTTTTCTTTTATGCTTAGCCCAAAGAAATCTTCAGAATATACCTCATGTTAGGAGTTCCCAGATTAGGGTATCTTTTCTGTTGAATTCGAGCAAAATTCGGTATTTTCTATCACATTTTGCGGTTTTTCGAACGAGCTGAAAAAACTCCTCCTAGGATGAACTTGAATCTTTGAATAAATCTTCGACTGTTGAAATCGTCTTACCTCGCACTCTACTTCGTTTCACGTTTATGGAATTTATCTGCGAATCCTCATTCTACCGGAACTTTCCTAAGCTTTTCCTAATTCCAACTTTCTCGGTTATTCATAGGCATCATTTTTCTTGAAGATACCCGAGTATTACCCTTGGACTTCTGGTAGTTATCCTGGCTCAACCTAGGTGTGAGCTCGTTTCTAACGACTATTCTCCCCGGAAACTAATATCCGCCCATTCATCTCAAAAAACATGACCAAGAGCACTGACCATCTGGTTTCGTTCAGCAAGACAAGATCCCAAATGTGCTCGCTCTCGGGTTTTTCTGCTCTTACTTTGACCTTTCGTTAGTTTTTTGAATTATTCGAATTTTTAATGAATTTCCAAACCTGCTGAATTCATTTCTCATTTTCAAAACATTTCTTTGGAATTTATCCGTTCTATCTAACATTATTAGCGATGTTTTTGAAAAGTTTTTGATAGAGTTCTCGTCCTTCCTTTTCATGGGAATTTACTGCAATATCAAGGTTCATTAAAAGTATAATTCAGAACTTGTAGATTTAGGTAACCTATATAATTATGTGAGCTGGAAAAAAACTTCTAAAGAGAAAGATAACCGACACGGAAAGTTTCACTCTGTCACTACGTACCTGTAATATGTACATAATTCTACCCAAGACATGGGTAAGTAACTCGCTACGCTCATAATCTCCCCAATTTTGTCCCCTAAATCTTATGCATCTCTATTAAATGGCTGTACAAATGTTCAAAGTGTTCATGTGGCGATCGCCTTTGGTGTAAACTTCATTGCTCACTCAAAATCCCATTAGCGATGTTTCATTTTTGCACCATTGACCGACACCTCTGGTCAAGTTAACGTTTTAGCGTTAAGGTGAGAATTGACTATAGGAAGTTTAGTTTGAAGACCTGGAAGTACTACTCATCACCATCATGACCAATAAGGGTCTGCGCACCATCGGAAAACTTCTTCTGACCCGTGAAGTTTTTAACACAACACTCCAGTACGCTTTTCCCCAGCTCATGTTTTCTCAACGATTATTACTAGTGGTTACTAAAGGTTATGTAACTCATTCTTAAAATTCTACTAATAAGACTCTATCTAACAACTTAATATTCACCCTTTCGTACTTTACTTCATTTCTGACAAAACAGTATGTAGCCATCTTCACTTTTGTGATTTCTCTGTTTCGAATTGTTTTTGTTGATTTTACAACACTATTCCTCTGCGAACCGATGGTCTCGAATTTCTCACAGCTTTGCTACAAGCCCATTAGGTCTAACGACCTTCTGATGGTATGGGATCCAGATTTTATTTTCCTTCCCAATGGACAAGTTACATGGTTGAATATAAGAAATCTGAGAGGTTCGGAAGTGAGCGTTAAATTAGGTAAGGTAAAAGTGACTGGAGCGTAAGGTGTTTCAGTTAAAGGAACGTAGTTTTGACTTAAAACGTAAAAGTGGCTGGAATTTTCTGAAAATTTTTAAAAACTATAGTCAAGTTTTAAGATTGAAGTTCAGACAGGTATCTTTGATTTTGCGTAAAGTATGTACTCTTCTTGAGCTCTTTTCAAGAGTTGACAAAGTGATAGAGACAATCTGTACATGTTTTGAAGCGAGATTGATGTCAGTCATGCCTCTTACTCTAACCAAGTTCGTTAGCAACTAATCCTCGAAAACCGAACCAAACAGTGTGATGAGAGTGAGTACGCCTTTTCATACCACCACGTCTCCCAAAGACGACTCTTCAGTGCACCTGCGAACTAGCACATCTGTGGTGGTGATGGTGACCGCTTCGCGGCTGTCAGGTGCACGCGGTCAACTCAGTTCCCACCAGCAGAGTGGTACAAGTTCATCCAGCTGCAAGTTTTTCCTTATGCAGGTGTGAGTTACGTAACCAAAAACTTCTTCCACCCGGTACTGGATGGTGCGCAGCTGTGGCCACACCATTTCGGGTGTACAGATGTGTGCAGTCGACGCCACCACCACTCACTTTTGTCCTTTTTCTCCTCCAGACTGTTCTAAAACACGGAAATTGGAACCATTTGAAGGGAAGAACACATAGTTCCTACTATGTTGTTCTGAACCGATTGCCTCTGTTTTGTTTTGTGATCTACTGTTGATCATCTTGCCTGCAATCAACTTGTGAATACTGTACAACAGTCTCTACAAAAAGCCTATTTCTCCTTACTCAAAATCGT
>OZ022253.1:8442872-8473449 GCA_963978915.1 Caenorhabditis parvicauda | reverse complement strand
TCCATGTTCTCAGGGATGTTGGCCTCCTCGGTCATCATGGACCAACAGCCGTCTCCCTCACCTACACTCTCCTCATGTTGTTTCTTTTGATTTTTGGTAGGAGTCTCTGCTAGTTTTGCAAGTACAGTGAGAACGCTAAAGTGTGTCGTTCATAAATATACGAACGATATCATTTCTTCTCCCAGTTTGCAAGATCCATGAATTGTAGGCGAACAAGAATCTGATTCTTCTACTTCACGCTTTTTTCAACTTTTTCAATATTGCACGAAACTGAATTATTTTCAACGGAAATCGGAAAACCTCTATTATTTTATTTTCAAATTTAGGTAGAAATCGAAGCCAAAGAACACGTTCGGTAGTTCCAGTACCATAAAACTTTATTAGTGGCTAGTTGTAACTAGAAGGTAAAAATAAATTTCCAAAAATCATATCGTTCGTTTCTTTATGAACGTTAATGGTTTTCACTCCATTTTCAAATGACGACTACAGAATTAGTGGGTAAAACCTCTCTGTTCAAACTACTCGAGTAATAACATCTTCCAAGCTATTGATCTAAGCGGGGGCATATCAACGTTAATCAAACAGTATAGGATACAAGCAAACATGAGTAATTACTAATCGCACATCCTGTCTGTTTCTGTTTCTACAAGAACGCTATTACTCATTCGCTATCTCCAGCATTTTTCTGGGGCTTTCACAGGGCGGGGAACGAAGCAGCCACCTCCTGGACCGTTTCGCGCCATGTATCATAATTCTTATTCTGAAAACAAAGAGACACATCAAGACATTCCTGACAGTTGAATACATGTGTCGAAATGTAGCGTTCGTATCTATTTGGACGTTACTGCTAGGTCAATTTCCAATCAGACACTGAACCCATTACAGACCCCAAGGTCCCCTGACTGAAACCCATCAATCATCTTTTAAGTTTGCATCAATGAACAGGTCAACAGGGACACTGAGAGGGAGGACCGTATGCTAATACTCATTAATCCTTTTATCTCACCGCGGCTACTGTCTGATGCCATATTCATGTTTTCACTTCATTTCTTATTTTCTGGAAAATATGTTTTTGTTCCCATGAAAAATCTTGTAAAGGTCAATTCTCTGTTTTTGTTGTTGGAATTGTTAGAAAATTTATGTTAAATTTGTCTGAATTTTATTCAAAACCATCTTCTGTCTTGAATACTGAAAAATAGAAAGAAATGAGAGAAAACACTGAACATCTTTTTTTTATAAAAATGAAAGAAGAAAACTCAGTCGATTCCATTCAAACATTCCCTTTCCCTCACTTTTTGTTTGAAAATGAAACATTTTGTAGCAGAAACCAAGAGTAAACATTGTTTTCTGTTGTCTGATTGTCTTTTTTTGCTTTTGCGTTCTTCCTAATTGCGATTTGGACTGACGCGTATGGGATGGAACCAAAATGAGACAAAGAAGTTCCCCTAATCGGCCAAACGCGAGGTTTAATCTTGTTACAAGTTTGAGACCAACTTTCTGGCCGCTACAGAGTTTGTGCTTTTACGAAATTGCATATTCTCTCTCTCTCTCTCTCTCTCTCTCTCTCTCTCTCTCTCTCTCTCTCTCTCTCTCTCTCTCTCTCTCTCTCTCTATCTCTCTCTCTCTCTCTCTCTCTCTCTCTCTCTCTCTCTCTCTCTCTTTTATTTTTCCATCCCCACCTCCAACAGTGCTTCAAATCGCTACCAACATTGTTGTGTAAAGAGTTGATAGTGAAATATTGTGCAGCCCCAACACAAAAAGCTTTCAACCCCTATAAAATCGTACTATTGGAACGTCCCACGTCCAAATGGTCGAAGCCTCTCACCTCCCTGTATCAACCAACTATCGAAGAGATTGTTTCTGAAAGTGCTCATCTCGAGAAAAAAACACACACTGATAATAGAGATCAGACATGTTCTTGAGAAAACTGTGTTGGACTCTGAGAAAGTAACATTACGATGGGTTTGATAACAAATTTTCGAAATTCGATTGTCGGAAAGATAAAGCTTTTTGTGTTTTCCTCCAAACAAGTCGGAAATCCTCTTGTCTGTGTGTTTAGTTGTTTTTCATCGTTTTCTTCTGTAATCAAGTGTTGTGATGACGGCAGGCAGTTTCCTACTCTTTCTCTCTCTCTCTCTCTCTCTCTCTCTCTCTCTCTCTCTCTCTCTCTCTCTCTGTCTCTCACTCAGTCTCTGTCCATCAGAACCCCGGAGTAGAGAGTTCATCATTCCGGTGTGCCCTCGAGTGAGTGATTCTTCCCCTTCTCTCCCCCGTGTTTGTTGTGCTTACGTTTGGCTTGTACGTACTACAAAACCAACGGCCACCTGCGTCTCTTCATCCGCCACACTCTCTCGCTTATCCACTCTTTGAACGGTGCCGAAGCACGTTCTTCTCTCAGAGAGGCGAGTGCGCAGTCCAACAGGCGTTTCCTTATCTCGAGCCAAGAGAGAGAGAGAAAAAGACAGAGAGTGGAAGCAGAAGAAGAAGAAAGCTCTTTCCAAAATACAGGCAGAGTGTGTGTGTGTGTTTTTCACAATCTACTTTAGTCGCATCCCTGCTCCCGACTAAAGTGCCTGTAGAAACGTATAGTTTTGCCCTATCCCGCTGCCATTCTCTAGGATCAGACCTAACAATGCCTTAAGTCATTAAAAGTGTTCATTAAGCTACTTTCCTGTACAATCATTCATCTTTACTCGTTAATTCTCGCCTTTTCTTAAGGTTCCTAGACCAATAATAAAAAGAAAATTCATAGGTTCCTAACTCAGAAGAACTACACTTCAACTACATCTCTTTCTGTATTTTTTCTCCAACCAAAATGAGGAAAACATATGTAGTCTGCACTATTACAAAGGGCGCCGGGTTAACATCCAAACCTTTCCCATTTCCATATACCAAAAGTTTCCTCATCCAACCTCTCTGCTTTCAAAACTTATTATTTTTTATCACTGTCAATTGATAAAACCATGTTTTTATTTGTCTTATATTCACCACTTGATTGCAGTTACACAAGGCACTCCATCAGCTCTCTTGTGGTTTTGATTTTTCCACTTCGCATCAACATCTTCGAATATTTGTGAGTATTTGGAATTAATTTGAACTTTTTCGGTGAAAACTTTTTCTTTCACCGAATTCACAAAAACTATGGTATGAGATGTGAGAGAGAGAGAGATTTTTATTTAAGTAAGGAGTGATATACTACTTTTTGACAAATCGAAAAAGCGCAGTTTAGTCTTTTTTTCAGTCTAATGAAGATACCAGTGAGGTTTGAGTCGTCATCGCCCATCTGATCATCATCTACACACATCTTTGGCTGTCAATAGTGCAAAGCCAGCACTACGAATAGAAGTGAAAAGCCACGTGGCCACGGTGTGTGCCACGTTAACCGGTTATGCGACCACGTAGCCGGCCAACAACCGTCGCGACACACACGTTCCATAAGTCGACGTTACTCGTCTACTTTGTCGCTTCGTTGTTACTCGTCGGCATCGCATACTTCACCTTTCATGAAGCACACAATGACGGTTAGTTCTTGCATTCGCGTCCAAAATGATACGAACCCAATGAAATAGAAATATTCGGATGGTTTGAATAGTGCTGAATTCTTGAAATTTCTGATGTTCAGGTGAAAATCTTGCCGTTTCACCCTAGAATTTCAGTGAAACCATTTAGACGACATTTTTTTTTAAATACATTCACTGTGGATTCTCTGAAAATACTTACAGTAGCGAACAGAAGTTTAGGAATTTCCTTTTTTAAACATAACTCTAGTTAAATTTGAGCAATCTTCTCTGAATAGTTCTCACAACAGTTCGAAAATCACGATGGTGAATACAAATATAAACTAATGACAATGAGAACAAGAAAGTCTCTATGTAGGAAAATTAAATATTTCAAATTCACCTACCATATCACAAATTTCAGACTACCAGCAACAACGATTGTCACCACGCCGGGCCAAGTACTCTGGTGTGCCAGTGTCATCAGCAGACCACGTCTTCACCCTCGATCGCCATTTCGCCCGTCGACGTCGGAGGTCTGCATCGCTTGTCGCGTCGCGTGCCCGATTACACGGAATCGCTCGAGACTGTGGCCACGCGTGCAGAGTGCGATTACGATCAGGTGACACGGTCTACGTTGTGCATATGCACAGATGGAGTCAAATCACGTCTGAACATAATGGGTTAGTCTTACAAATTATTTCTGTGTTCACTATTAGTGTGTACATTTTGAGTCGTTGTTTTCTTGAAACCAGAAAATTTTTTATCCAATTTCGAATTAAAATTCAGTTTTCCTTCACATTTTTCCGAAAACTGATTTCGAATTTATTGTTTCTTATAGACTTTTTTAAACGATGTATGTGAAACAGATAAGAAAGAAAGAAAGAGACAGAGAGAGAGAAACAGGGAGAGAGAGAGAAAGAGAGAGAGAGAGAGAGAGAGAGAGAGAGAGAGAGAGAGAGAGAGAGAGAGAGAGAGAGAGAGAATAATCTACAGTACTGTTCATAATCTTAGTCGCATTTGACTTTTTCGTCATAATTCTTTTCAAACTCGATGAATTGATCTGAACTGCTCAAAGACAGTTTTGGAGTACATTACACGTTTGTGGTACAAGTTTGGTCATGATTCACAAAGAATGAACATATTTTTGGAATTGAAACGAAAAACATGAATAATTGAAAAAATTTAATTCATGATTCAAAGGCACATAACTTACTAAAATGAGTGCTAGATGTTCCAGACCAGTTATAAAATGCTTGAATATGTTGTCTCAACTCTTTTCGTGTCAGTCTTAGCCTGACATCTTTTTGGCCTAGAGCACAGAAGTTTTACAAAGACCAGCACCTTGAAGATCTGCCATGTTTTTAGAAAACGAGTGATCTGCAATGAATATCGCGGTTCAAATTTGCCACAAATCACTCCACAGTTTTTTACAGTATCGAGGTACATTTTTCAAATATTGAAATGGTGTTGGACAAATCATAGAGTTCACACGACATCGTTGAATCCAGGAACCCAGATTGCGCACCCTGTGTTCGGCGGCATTTTTCTCTGAAATGTCATACTCAATGACAATACTCTAGAAATTTTATGAGCGTATATTTGTTACACATAAATTTTCGTTATAATCCATGATCACGAGCACACTGCAAGACCCGAATCTCCAGAAACAGGAAGTACTGTCTTGCATGTTGTAGTGCTCCAGTCATCTGAACATGTCGGAACGTGTCACATAACGACTGGAGTTCTGGAATCACGTGAACAGAGTGGAATGATGTCGTTCATCTGGAATATTCAAAAAAATAAACTGAATACGACGAAAAGCATCTGTATCCAACCCTGAAGTATGGAGAGGGTAACGGTATGGTCTATGAGTTATATTTGGACGGTTATATTTTGCTATTGAGACTTTTGGGTGTGCTTATGGCAAGTCAATAGGATTAAAAATTATATGAGACCAATAATATTTTTAAAAAAACTCATGAATGTTGACTTCGGATACGAGATTTCAGAGGAAAACGCCACCGAACACAGCGGGCGCAATCTGGGTTCCTGGATTCAACGATGTCGTGTGAACCCGATGATTTGTCCAACATCATTTCAATATTTGAAAAATGTACCTTGATACTGTAAAAAGCTGTGGAGTGATTAGTAGCAAATTTGAACCACGATATTCATTGCAGATAACTCGTTTTCTAAAAACATGGCAGATCTTCAAGGTGCTGGTCTTTGTAAAACTCCTGTGCTCTAGACCAAAAAGATGTCAGGCTAAGACTGACACGAAAAGAGTTGAGACAACATATTCAAGCATTTTATAACTGGTCTGGAACATCTAGCACTCATTTTAGTAAGTTATGTGCCTTTGAATCATGAATTAAATTTTTTCAATTATTCATGTTTTCCGTTTCAATTCCAAAAATATGTTCATTCTTTGTGAATCATGACCAAACTTGTACCACAAACGTGCAATGTACTCCGAAACTTTCTCTGAGTAGTTCAGATCGATTCATTGAGTTTGAAAAGAATTATGATGAAAAAGTCAAATGCGACTAAGATTATGAACAGTACTGTAGATTATTCAGAACTAAAAAGGAAATGCCGAACTCCATGTACGTGCCCATCGTCATGTACCTGGAATCCGACGAGAAAGTCAGTGGACGAGTGTCACGCGCTTCAGCAGACTGCATCTACAAGGCGATGGTCGACGGAGCAGCAGAACACAGTATCGTCAACCTGTGCGACTCCAACGACGGACTGGTAAGAATCCTCTTACTGTGTTCTGATCGGCTCTTTATTCGAGAAACATTCAATTGTTCTGCCTTTCATACACGTTTGCATCATCCTTTCACTTCTTTGTCTCTCTGTCTCATAGTGCATCGGGTCAGTTGAGTGCTTTTGCGAACAAACAAAATGCAACATCAGTCTGGGGTTCTTACCGGATGCCAAAGAGCTTGATGGTTTACATGGATATCATGATTAAACAGAAGCAGTTCGAAAACTTGGGAAAGCTGAAAAAATCTAGCAGAAAACAGAAATGGAAAATCAAAGAAAAAGAAAGAAACTCTTCTAGAAATGTCAATTTCAGTACGGAATGCTCGCTCTCCCTGACGGAATCTACACAGTCGAACCGCTTTCCGAGCAAAGTGAGACATTTTCATTGATATGCCATTTTATAACATGTTCAGGCTCGAACAGCCGCCATAGACATCATATGGTCCGCCCCTTCGAGTCTCACACCTTCAAAGCCTTCGATGAACCGACTGAAAACCGGACGGTTGAGGATGAAGGTCCTAAATCGTACACAGACAAGTGGGAAGATATCATCGGTTTGTTTCTTTCTGAATCTAGTAGGCTCGAACTCCCGCTTAAAGGGAAACGATACCACTACATCACCAATTGTTTTTTTCTTAACATTAATTCAAAATTCGGCAGGTTTAATGTAATTCTCTCCTCTCTATCTCCCCCCCCCCTCTCTCTCTCCCTCTCTCTCTCTCTCTCTCTCTCTCTCTCTCTCTCTCTCTCTCTCTCTCTCTCTCTCTCTCTCTCCTTCTTCATCCTGAATTGTTCCGCAACGTACGTGAGAATCATCAGCGCAAACAAACACACCGCGTCCAACCGTCCAGTCTGTTCGTCCACCCATCAGAGCATGCTCTTGATCCTAAAACAGTGGAAAAAGCGGGCTCGGTTTGCAGACCCAAACCACGCCTCTCTTCCTGTTTCCACCCACGTTTGTTTGTGATCTCTAGCGACCTGATGGCGTAGACGACCGTGAGAGTTTTTTCAAGTGGCCTGGTGGAAGTGAAAATTTGGCAAAAATACGAAGGGCATTTTTTTTAGAAAGAAAAGCGAGGTCCAGACGATCGGCGAACTCCTGGGATCACTTTGTTGAGGTAGGAATGTTGATGAGATGATATGGTAAAGAGTCAATATTTACTGATGCAAAAACTTTACTTTCAAAATTCTTATTTTTGTTTTTAAAACAAGAAGAACAATATCATTAAAAAAATGAAATCAGTTCTGACTTCTTACAAGCAAAATCACAACTTCATTATCTTGAGTACGAACATTCTTGATGTTCACGCATCAGGTTCTTGTGGTCGCTGACACAAAAATGTACGAGTACCATGGGCATGCTCTCGAAGACTACATCCTTACTCTTTTCTCCACGGTAGCCTCCATCTATCGCCATCAGTCTCTCCGAGCATCCATCAATGTGGTGGTCGTGAAGATTATCATTCTCAAGACACCAGAGGTTGTTTCATATGGCTCACTTCTCTTACTTGCTCCGATTTCAGTCCGGCCCAGCTATAACTCCAAATGCTCAACAGACTCTGCAAGATTTCTGTCGTTGGCAGAGCTATTACAACAGTCCTTCTGATGTGTCAACTCAACACTACGACGTTGCGATTCTACTCACTAGAGGAGATATTTGCAGGTAAAGTTTTGAAGGTTTTTTTTTGTATACTGTGGTATATTCTCTATAGTTAGTTGTTCTATCTGATAGTTTATCGAACTTCTAATGTGAAAAATGGTGAGCAGAAACGCTGTCCACTACAACCACGTGGTAATATGCTTTGGTAATTCAAAATTGTTACCAAAAATTTAAAAAGAGTACTCCAGATCCCGGGACAAGTGCGACACTCTGGGACTAGCGGAGCTCGGAACCATGTGCGACATGACCAAGAGTTGTGCGATCATCGAGGACAACGGTCTGAGTGCCGCATTCACCATTGCTCACGAACTGGGCCACGTGTTTGGAATACCTCATGACGATGAGAAAAAGTGTTCCAACTACATGGAGTTGAACAAGGTGAGAGAGTGGACGGCTGTACAGTCCACAGACGAAGCGCTGCAGGGTTTTGATCAGGTTGGACTTACTATACTGTTAGAGTACATGTACTGTCATCTGTCATCGGGATCTTGGGATATCTTTATCTGCTTTTGTCCGCATGCATGTTACAATGATGTTCATAGAGATACGAACGCGATCAGTTCTTGGAGTACAGTGTATTAGACAGCTCAAGCAACACACATACAAAAGATATCAAGAATTGAGTCGTTCGTCTCTCAAAGGACACAACTGTGCATTGCTATCTTCTTCTTTCAGATTTTTCGTCCTCACAATATCTGTGTTCCCCATCATGTTTCTCATTTGTGGTCACCACAAAGGGACTACCGATGTGACACGTGACGGGTGCAACAAGATTCTCATTCAACCTCTTTCAGTCCAATTTTCACATCATGGCACCAACGTTGGAGTATAACACACATCCATGGAGCTGGTCACGTTGTTCCGCTGGTATCCTGGAGCGCTTCTTGGAGTTAGTTTTGATGTTTCCTGAAGAATATTGAAAAAATTGAAAGCCAAAATTTATTATCAGAAACTTTCAAATTTGTGTGAATATTTTGAACACTTTCAAAGCTTGATATTTTCAGAAATCGCGGAAAAATCCAATGCCTGTTTGACCAACCAGTAGAACGAAAGTACTACGACGACATGTTCGGACGGGTCGAGCCAGGCAGGAAGTACGACGTCCATCAGCAGTGCAAATTTGTGTTCGGTCCGCAATCAGAACTGTGTCCCTACATGGTACGTGTAGTCTGTCCATATTGTAATGTACCCTTCACATTCAGCCGACTTGCCGAAGACTGTGGTGTGCGACCTATTACGGGTCCCAGATGGGGTGCAGGACGCAACACATGCCTTGGGCGGATGGAACGAGGTGTGATGAAGCTAGGAACATGGTGAGTATTCTTGACCTTGGGTCACATAGATAGTTGCGATGTTTTGAAAAGGCCGTTTTGACTTTTTATTTGAAAAACGATTCTGAAATTACCAAGAAGTATCATAAAGAATTTTTTCACCATGAAATTGGTTTGGTTGTTAAAAAAATCCGAAATGTATCTGGAGACAAGCTATCTTCTCACGTTCAGAGAAGAAAATACAAGAAGATTGGGAACACGACAACAAATCACTTTCAGTACTGTCACCGTGGAGAGTGTGTCCATATGCAACCAGAAAGTCGTCATAAAGTCGACGGCAACTGGGGTGAATGGCAACACTGGCAGCAGTGCAGTCGAACATGTGGTGGAGGAGTCCAAAAGGCCCTGCGCGATTGTGACAGTCCTACGTGAGTGTTGCACTTTCACGGATTCAATCAGAGTAATAGTCTCCCACTATTCGCAATAAAACTTTCAGAATTTATTCAGAAAAAGACCGGCAAGTTTTCTCCTTGGCTTCTTACCCTATTTTTCATTGTTTCTTGGTCGTTCGGTAGAGTAGAAAACATCTTTTTTCGAACTCTCCATTAGCCAACGGTAATTGCTCACACCGCTGTATGGAATGTAACCAAAATTATGAAATTGAAGAAAAGGGTTCCTGTGGCAGGTCGGACACTTACTTTTACAAGAATCTTTTCTCATCTAGCATACAACGGTGTGGTCTCCTTTTGATTTTGTGGACGACTTCATTTTTCCAATCCTCGTTTCCCCTTGAGCAATTTTTAGAAGGAAAATTTCAGACCTCTAAACGGCGGAAAGTACTGTGTCGGACAACGGGAAAAGTATCGCTCGTGTAATACACAAGAATGTGCTTGGGACACACCTGGATTCAGAGAAGTTCAATGTGCTGCATTCAATGGGAAGGTGAGGACATCTCTCTCTCTCTCTCTCTCTCTCTCTCTCTCTATCTCTCTCTCTCTCTCTATCTCTCTCTCTCTCTCTTTCTCTTTCTCTCTCCAACAGTTTCAATTACCTTCAGGACGTGGGAATCCACGGAGTTCCGATCAAAGACACGAACTGGGTTCCAAAGTACGCCGGAGTGGCCGAAAACGAAAGATGCAAGCTGTACTGCCGTGCATCTGGAAGTTCTGGCTTTTACCTGCTCAAGGACCAGGTAATCGACGGAACTCCCTGCGACCGAAACGGAGACGACATCTGCATAGCGGGTACTTGCACGGCCGCGGGTTGTGACCACACACTGAGCTCCGACATAAGAAGGGATAAATGCGGAATCTGTGGTGGCGACAACAGCTCGTGCCATGTTGTAACTGGAACGTACAATGAAGTCGGAGCGTATGGCTATAATGCGGTAAGTTCAAAATTAAAAAGAAGTTGCCTACTGCTGGAATCGAACCAGCGTCGCCACGGCCACAACGTGGAGTACTAACCACTATACTAAGTAGGCCGAAAACTTTCAAGAAAATTTCCGGCCATCATTCGTTATACAAAACGTTGCAGGTGATGAAGATTCCTGCTGGTTCGGCTAACATTGATATTCGTCAGAACGGGTACATGGGTCAGAAAGGAGATGATACGTATCTCTCACTGGCGTATCCTAACGGAGAATTTATTCTCAACGGATACTACCAGGTCAGTCGGCAGCCAACCTTCGTGCATGTGAGTGTTACTAACCTTTGTAACCAAATATAGCTAGAAACATAGAATACACATTAACACTTGTAGATAGCAATGTTTGAAGTCCGTAATATGTTTTAGAGTCTAATAAAAAACTAAAATCGCCTAATCTCACAATACAACATATTACCCTGCACCAGCCGACACCTCACTAAAAACCTTCGTTAGAGTTTCAACTCAAGAACCTCAGGTCTCTGTTTTCCGTCAAACCGTCCCAGTGCAAGACGTTGTTCTCGAATATTCCGGAAGTGATGTGGTTGTTGAGAGAATCAATGGAACTGGACCCATCAGGTTTGACTTTGTTTCTTCTTCTCTCTCTCAACGGGTACTTTTTCCCTTTTCTTCCAAATCAATAGAAAACTATAAAACTTGTCTTATCTAAGCAAAAGAGACTTATCCAACTCGCAGTTAGAAAGTTCTGCAAAGAGGAAACCACCGCGTGTCCGCGTATCACGATCCTCTCCAGCTCCCCAACTCAGAGAACATGGTTCATATTTCAGAAGTGACATTTACGTTCACATCCTGTCAGTGGGTGAAAAACCACCAAATATCACCTACGAGTACATGACGTTCAACAGGCCAGCGGACAACAAGTCCTTCTACTGGCGACCAAGTCATCAATGGGGAGATTGTAACAAGATCTGTCAAGGTAATCATGCATTAAAACTTGAATCTGAAAAAATCAACTGGAATTTAAAATCGAAAAGGGAAAGTGTATTTCTCCTCGACTTCGTATGTTTCACTATTTATAGTAAAAGTACAGTAGCGGTCAGAGTTCAAAGTTTTGATAATTTCTTCTGATTTCTCATAAGAAAACTTTCTTATTGAACCAGTATATGATTCCATACACCGAAAATTTAAAGACTCAGTAATTCTGAATTTTTGGAAGATAGAACAGTACAAAAATGAACACTTTCTAATTGAACACATTACAGTTACAACATATTAGAGAATTTTCTGTAAGAAAGTATTCATAAAGCTATGGAAAACGTTTCAGGCCAACAGTACCAACAAATGATCTGCTACGATGCCACTGCCAACCGTCAGACTCATGAGAAGAACTGCCCAGCTAACCGAACAATGCCCAAGTCCCGTCATTGCAATACTGGATGTACCGTCAAGTGGCACACAGAGGATTCGAGCAGTTGCTCTGCGCGATGCGGTGTCGGACAGAAGCGACAGAGGGTCACTTGTGTCAAGATGGAAGCTGGTCATACGCAGCCGATCAATGAAGGCCATTGTGATAGGAACAAGTGAGTTGTATCCACATTTTGTACAGAGAGAAACAAACGAAATTCTCTAATGTTTATTCTTCCAAATCTTGAGATAATGTTTTTAGCTGTGATCAAGCATTTCCAGCGACCTGACGGTGGGACAGAGATCTAAGTCCTGTCAAAATTTAAAATGAAGCTTCAACAATTTTCCTATGTTGAAGATAATGCTGATGTGATAAAGGACATTCTGAAAATAAAAAAGGAAAACGTACTGAAACAAAATTTAACACATTCCACTCTATATTCCATTCATTCACTGACAATTACCCTTTCAGAAAGCCCAACGAAGTTGTCACCTGTACATCAGACTGTTCCGGACGTCGATGGAAGTATTCGGCTTGGACGACGTGTTCTGAATCTTGTGGTACCACCGGGGTCATGGCAAGATCAGCGACATGTGTTGACCAGTACGACCGTCCCATCAACGGATGTGGTAGAAAGGATGAGACTGAACGAGAATGTAATAGGGTTCCATGTCCCAGATGGCATTATGGTCATTGGTCCGAATGCTCAAGGTAGGTCTCTAACTCCCTTCCAACCCCCCCTCTCTCTCTCTCCCTCTCTCTCTCTCTCTCTCTCTCTCTCTCTCTCTCTCTCTCTCTCTTTCTCTCTTCTTTCATAAGTATCTTTAGATCATGCGACGGCGGTGTCCGAATGCGTCACGCGCAATGTCTGGACGCCACAGACCGTGAAACCCATCAACATCTGTGTGGCAAGAAGCACACTCACGAAGCATGCAACCAGCACGCTTGTACCTGGTGGACCTTCGGACCATGGAGCGACTGCAACGTGTCTTGTGGAGACGGAGTGCAGTATCGACAAGCCAACTGCACCGATAGGAGCTTATCTGTTCTGTCTGAAGGTTGGTATAGCATTTTTAGAAAATACAACTTTGTATGTTGAAAGCTCTTTTACACATCAATGACAGTCAGTTGGAATCAGCACAGTAGATGTGTATCATGGAATATTTTTGTTTGTAGCGTCTCTGACCTTCTGAACCAATTCTAACTTTGAGAATTTCCCAATATTAAAGCCGGTAGTCAAATAATGTATTCTGAACGGAAGTATGATAATCACATTGAACATTCAGGGCGATGCAACAAGAACGAGAAGATCGTGACCAAAGCGTGCCACAAGAAGCCATGTCCGTCTTACAAGCTCGGAGAGTGGTCGCAGTGTAGTGTAAGTTCTGCCTGTCCTGGCCGAATCCAACTTTTGTTTGTAGGTCAGTTGTGAAGATGGTTGGTCCCTACGAAAAGTGGCCTGTGTTGATGGAAACGGTCGAGAAGTCGACCTGGAGCGTTGTGGACTGCCCCAGGACAAGCCGCCGACACACAAGACATGCAACAACGGGGCCTGTCCATTCTGGAGAACTGGTGACTGGAAAGCGGTGAGTTTAATAGAAGAGATTGAACGATTGTATATTCCAGTGTTCTGTCTCATGTGGTTACGGAGTTCGAGAACGTCAAGTCGACTGTGTCCATCGCAACCAAGTTGTTGACGCATCCTACTGTGGTGACGCTCGTCAACCGGAGAAAACTTCGTCTTGCTCGTAAGAAAACGCGTTTTGTGTACGCATCGCAACACAATGTTTTATAGACTGGCTCCTTGTACAAACTGGGACATGTCTCCTTGGACTCCATGTTCCGTTTCATGTGGAACCGGGTATCAGACAAGAACTGTCAGATGTGTCAGAGGAGCTGATGCCACGAAAGTGGATGAGTTCTATTGCAATAAGGTGAGAAAGTTGGTAAAATTTCTTCGGTGATTACCCAATTCTTCATTACATTCTCCAAAAACATGAAAAGTTCTTCGATAAAATTTTCAATTCCATTAATTTTCCGGATCATGAGAGCACATTTTCTGATTTTTATGCTTTTCACTTTTCCAGAATTCAGTAATGTAAACTAACTTATTGAGATTCAAAAATAAGAATAACCAGGATACGAGAAAAAGTAAACAGAACTACCTAATTCAATAGTTTTAAACGTTTTCTTTGCAACACGAAAAAAATTCTATGTCTGTCGGTTAGATGATTCAAGCAGACAACTGAAAATTTTGGAAAAATTTATGTTAGTGGTTTTTGATTATATATAGTTTATTCCGTAAGGCGGAAAAAGTGAGAATAAGAAGAAAGTTGGATAATAAATAAATAAAAGAACGAATAGGGTATCAATTGAAGGAGAAGTTATCAGGGAAATGATCAGGTGAAGGGAGGATAGGATAATGCTACTTGGGGGTGGGAAACGGCGGGAGAAAAAGATAGAGGGTGGGAATAGAGAGTAAGATAGAAGAGAAGTTTAGAGTGGATAGAGAGGAGGGTAGGTTACTACAGAGGAGGGAGAAGACTACCTTTTGATAATTTGGTGTGATCGATACATATTGCAAGGCACGGGGGCCTATTGCAAGGCACGGGGGCCAGGATTCTTTACATACGGTGACTGGAATTGATGAAATTTTCAAAAATGAACAGAATGCACCAATAATTTTGAAACATTTTGATCAAAACTTAAATTACAGAAAACCAAACCACGAACCGAGAAGACATGTGAACGAGACATGTGCACCCAAAGGGCGTCAGTTTTCGTTGCACCACAACAGGATGTTCCACCAATCAGATGGGCGACGGGTCCATGGACCAAGTGTTCAACAACGTGTGGACCCGGGGTTCAGAGAAGACTCATCAAGTGCAGAGACCATGTCCGAGAGTTGCCCGACAAGTACTGTCAACACCTGGAGAAGGTACCGCATGAGCAGAAGTGCGAGTCGCGACCTTGCAGCTACTGGAAGACTGAAGCCTGGAGACCGGTAACAAATTATTCGTAACACTTTCATGATACGTTTCAGTGCCCTGCAACTTGCGGAACCCATGTCGAGCAACTCCGGAAAGTTGCGTGTATCAGCGCAGAAACCAGGAAGGAACTGCCGGACACGGATTGTGACATTCAAACTCGACCCGAGTCGGCAAAGCACTGTCGGCTTGAGCCGTGTCCGAAGGGTGAACCTCCACTTGGCAATTGGGTTATTGGAAATTGGTCTGAGGTGAGAGAGAGAGAGAGAAAAGGAGAGAGAGAGATAGAGAGAGAGGGGGAGGGAGAGAAAGAGAGAGAGAGCGAGCGAATTAGAGAGAGAGAGAGAGAGAGAGAGAGAAAGAGAGAAGGAGAGAGAGAGAGAGAGAGAGAGAGAGAGAGAGAGAGAGAGAGAGAGAGAGATAGAGAGAGAGAGAGAGATAGAAAGAGAGAGAGAGAGAGAGAGAGAGAGAGAGAGAGAGAGAGAGAGAGAGAGAGAGAGAGAGAGAGAGAGAGAGAGAGAGAGAGAGAGAGAGATAGACAACCAATTTCAGTGTTCTGTCTCATGTGGCGGAGGTTGGCGTAGGAGAACAATCGATTGCGATGGAATTCTATGCGATGATCTCAAGAAGCCAAGACTCTTTGATAGATGTGCGGAACAGAACTGTCCTCCTATAACCAACAACTCGTGGCAGATTACTCCTTGGACTCATGTGAGTTGGCAGACAGTTCAAAATACCGTTTTTTTTAAATTCTATTTTCACCAGCTAGAGGATAAATTCGATAAAGTAAAAAAAAGAAGGTATAAAAAACTTGAAGCGTAGCTTTTGAACTTTTTCGAAAACCTGAGTTTTTACAGTAGTTCTATTCCTGGACCTTCGACTAAGCTGTCACATTGATTCCAATGCTTGGATCAATACCTGAGATAAACAGAAGTT
Source organism: Caenorhabditis parvicauda (assembly GCA_963978915.1). Classification (NCBI taxonomy): domain Eukaryota; kingdom Metazoa; phylum Nematoda; class Chromadorea; order Rhabditida; family Rhabditidae; genus Caenorhabditis; species Caenorhabditis parvicauda. The sequence continues at coordinate 8,457,535 of OZ022253.1, read as the reverse complement.
TTCAGTGCTCTGTGACCTGCGGAATGGGTGTTCAAAAACGATCCGTTTGGTGCGAAGATTCGCTCACAGGCAAGAAGCAGCCGGACACAGAGTGTGTGGAGAGAAGACCACTACCACAAAAGGACTGCGAAATGCCGCCGTGTGCAGCCCTAGAGGCCGCCGTACTTCGGGAAAAAGAAAGGACCAACAAGCTGAAGAATACAACACTGTGGCAAGCGTCAGGCTGGTCGGCGGTACGTAGACGACAGTATTTGAATTATAGACGGCGTAAAATGCGTCCTCAAACGAAAGTTAGCAATAACAGGAGAACAGAGAACCTGCAAAATAGACGATATTACTATAATTATTCACCGAGTTAGGAGGTCGCTTAAGCATCTTTAATACGCGTAAAATTACTTGAATCAATAAGCTCATATAATACAAATCTCGTATGTTCTGGTTACTCAAAAGAAACAAAAACGACAGTTCGATATTTTGTGTAGTTTTCTTTTAGTAAGTTACCAAAAAGTATCTTATCATTTCCGTGCTTTCGTTATGTTTTCTGATGAATGTTAAAAAGAAGAAGAAGAAGAAGTTAGTGCTTTCAATTGTCCGCTCAACTTTGGTAAACGGGTAACACCTTGATTGTTACATTGCTCACTGTCACTTCGTCCACTGCATGTTTTGTCCATTGTCTTTTTTCTGTTCACTTTCATGTCAATAAATGTATCTCACAAGGTGTTTCGTCTATTGCATGGTAAGGTAACACATTTATGTTTCTGTTGGTGCTGGGTTGTTTTAGATGAAGATGGTCAGGCATGCATGTGAATTGGTTTTCGCCTCCAGGCTTTCATGGGAGGACACAGGGCGCGAAACAGACCTGGCGTTGGTGGCAACGCCTGGTTAAGCTCTGTGTGCAGCTCGAAAAAACCACAGAGTGGTGCGAACTGGTGTCTTTTGAGGCACCCTGTGTCCGCCCGTGAAAATATTTGGAGCGATGTGGTCCTTGTTTTTGGTTTGAAAAATAGTCGTTCGGGATTTTTATATTATCGTTTCTTAAAAATTAAAAACTCAAATTTTCCACAGAATGTTTTTATCGGAATTTTGTAAACTCTGAAAACATCAAGCAAAGCTTTAGATAGTTTCAAGTATCACATTGCATAAGCTGTTTCAACAAAATTTTATTGAAAAGTTATACTAAAATGAAACTTATACAAATCTTCGAATAATCTGTGCGATCTGAGTTCTTGATTCGATAAATATCGTTAAGGTGATAGGATCGTTCTTAAAAGCTTCACCGGCCAAATTTTCTTTAAATCCCCGAAATCTTTTTTTTCGCGCATATGAGAGTTCTAGTTTTGCTCGTCATCCTTGTAAAAAACTGATCACAATAAATGACTCGCATCTTTTAGTGTTCCGCTCCATGTGGTCGAGGATCGAGGACTCGAACAGTACTGTGTGTAGATACAGTAGCCAATAGTACGGTAGCAAGTACACTATGCAATTCCACGACGAAGCCTGCTGAGGAAATCCGATGCAGAATATCAGTCTGTCCAAGATGGAGAGGTCTTGCTTGGGGATCTGTAAGTATTTTTTGTTTCAGACATTTATAGGAGATTATTTTTTCACACTAGTCCTGAAAATGTTCAAAACCGAGGTGTGGAGAAGTTACAATGATCATAGTGTGTGAATTGTACGTAGCTAGTTTTTACAGGTTTCTTTTCAAAATTTTAGAAAACTTACAACTTATCATGAATAAGAACAAAACAGACTAAAAACTTCTACACTTCAGTGCTCCGTCACATGTGGAGAAGGAGTACGAGAACGCCAGGTCTTCTGTCAACGAGGACGTCGCCAACGTGTGTCAGACGATCAATGCGCAAAGATCCCGAAACCGCAAGTGCAAGCAAGATGCTTCCCGGCTGCTTGTCCAGCATTCAAGTGGACTGTTACTCCGTGGAGCAAGGTTGGTATTCTCAGTGAGAAATTTGTACGAATTTAGAAGAAGATGAAATTTGAAAATCCTAGAATTTTGTACATAGACGATATTCAAAACATACAATCAGTCAGAGAGTTCTGTACAAATTGGAAAAAGGACTACAGCTATATTTATACACAAAAATGGGTGCCGTAAATTAGAATAGATTATTCAACTCATATCAAACACTGTAGATAACTGAAGCTCCATTCAAGTTTAAAAGAATATGGTAGGAAGTGTGAATTTTGTGATTAGATTCGTGGAATTGAAAAAAAAATAGATGCATGACTTGTTGTTCTTCGTTAGATTTGTGCCAAAAAAAACGTTGTTCTACAATAAGAAAAACTTTTTCACTTTCTTTTTCTGTTGAATCATAAAATCGTTTTTGGAACGCTTTCGAAACGTTGAAGAAACGTTTTGTTTGATACCGTACGCTATTCTGCACGAATTTCACTTGTCGACGACAAAATTCACAACTTAAATGGATATTTCAGTGCAAAGATGCGTGTGCAAACGGAGAACGCCAACACCGAAGGGTGTTTTGCATGAATAACAACGGCAAACGGGCGGCACCAAGAATGTGTGAGCCTGCAAAGGCCCCGCCCACTTCTAGGATCTGTGATGTGACCAAGTGCCCGTATGAGTGGGTGCCTGGTGAATGGAATACTGTGAGTTGATAAGAGAGAGATATATGTATAGAGAGAGAGAAAAAAAAGAAGATGAAAATAGAGGGAGAGAAAAAGGAAGAGAGAGAGAGAGCGAGAGAGAGAGAGAGAGAGAGAGAGAGAGAGAGAGAGAGAGAGAGAGAGAGAACAATCACTAAATCTTTCAGTGCTCAAAATCGTGTGGTAACGGAACTCAACTGCGTGAAGTCGAATGTCGTCTGAAAACTCCTGAAGGCTCAAAGACCGGCCAAAGTGTGCTTCTCCCAAGAGAGAAGTGCGAGTTATTCCCTAGACCTAAGGAATCTCAACCGTGTCTTCTCAACCAATGTGAAGCAGAATTCATCTGGGTTTCTGGACCCTGGCAAGAGGTATGGCATCAATTGAGAATTTGTCAGGCTGTCGGGAGAGACTGTTTTTGAAAAAGAGAATGTTAGTATAAATATCAATTCGTAAATTCTTCAGTGTTCAAAAACCTGTGGCCAAGGTGTACGTCGTCGTAAAGTTCGTTGTCAAGACCGCAACGGGAAGCGTGTTGTGAGAACCAAATGTGAAGCCATCACAGTACGACCAAGAAGAACTCAAGCTTGCTTCGAGCGGAACTGTAAGTGATAACTTCAGTATACTGTAAGTCAATCACTCAGGCCTCCCCTCAACCTGTCAAGAAGTCCGAGCGATGACCGATGCAACGAAGGACGGGAACTATACAGTACTGCTAGATGGATTCCCGATTACTGTCTACTGTGACCGTATGAATCAAACAATCCCAAGAGCGTATTTGAACTTGAATCCGGAGACGAATTATGCAGAAGTGTTTGGCAAGAAGTGAGTTTTGTTGTGGCTATCAAATGTCACGCATGGATCATCCCTTTGTTGTGTCGTCAACAGTCGCTTGTGGTTCAGTTAATTCAATTCACTTGCACTAATACGCATAATTCAATGATTTGGAGATGAACAATTGACAGGGCTGTTTCATTACAGCCCGTATAGATTTCACTAAAGATTTTCGAGATATGTAGAAGTACCTATGAGAACTATTAGGATGTTGGAAAAGTCTTGGTGTTCTACTTCGATTTTCGTGCATCTCAAAATCTGAAAAAGTTCATCGTTATAGAGTTTGTGCTCATATTTATCTCGTGTAGTTTGGAACTGCTTTTGCTTTCAGAACAATCTTATTTTTGTGAAAACTGTAAAATTTCATAGAGTTCACTCTCGCACGGTGTACCAAAAGTGATACACCGTGTCTCGGTAAAAGCAGAAAACAAGAAAATAGGAAAAATAAAGCTATAGACATGGACATGAAACATTAATAAATTAGTGATCAAAAATCTGAATTCCTACAAAAACAGTGATCATAATCATCATTTCAACTTTGTGTTCAACCTTAGCCTCACAATTCACCTTAAGACAGCAAAAGGACGATGTGACCTAAACAAGAGTGCACACCCTAACCACCCTAACCTTGCTTATTACACCTCTGTTTTTCAACAATTGGATCGTACACATCGTGAGCTAGTTTTTGCTTTTGCACTTGTTCTACACTAGAATAATGTTCATTGACCCTTCTCAGACTTATCTACCCTCATACTTGTCCTCATAACGGCGAAAGAAATGAGTCTTGCCTGTGTACTGATGATGGTGCTGCTAATGCTGGTCTGACTGCTTTCAGTAAAGTCAGAGTGGATCTTCTACATCATAAAATTCATTGTGAGTTTTTCTTTGGATATTGTATTTTTTTTTAGATAACTCCTCAATCTCATTTTACAAAGTGCAATGGTGACTACCTTCAAATCTCAAAAAAAAACATTTAAAAAAATTCGAAATCAACTTTTTTGATTCATAACTTTATATTTTAAATTCTTAAATTCAGAAAAAACTGCCGATAAATCAAAAAAGTCTTACTCAAAAAAAAGTATTGAAATTTACTGAACAAACAATGATCTTGAACAACAGTCAGTGAAAAATGGTTTAATCTCAACTATTTTCAGTGACCGACTACAAGTTTGCTGACAAGAAACACGGTCAGTTAGTACCGTATGCAACCGCTGGTGACTGCTACAGTATGCACGATTGTCCACAGGTGAGAAATTGGTTTCAGCTAAAGTGTTAAGACAACGTTCAGGGCATTTTCTCACTTGACTTACGCGGTACCGGGTTGAAAATTGTGAATGATTTGAAGTGGGAAGGACAAGGACATCGGTCTGCGGTCTCATTGGAGAGGACACATGTGAGTTTTACTGTTTTTTTCTCAAAAAGAGATGATTTCAATTGGTAGTTAGCTCTTCACTGAAAACAGGAAGAAGAAGTGAAAAAAGCAACAAAAATCATCTTTGAGTAAAAGTGACCGAAACCAGCCGATATGTAGATTAATAAGCCTCCGCGAGTTATTTTCATGTTTACTAATTGCAAGATCCTAAGCCAGGTAGCTGCGTTTTTCCCAAAATTTAGGTTGGATGGGAATTTACATTCCAGATCGTTTTTTTTTAAATATATACTAAAAATTTTCCAATCTTTGGTTTTACCCTTTTTCACTAAACTCGGCAAAAATCTATAGAAGTTCGAGTTATAAGGTTAAAACCTTTCACTGTATTATTGGGTACGAATAATGATTTTCAGAACAACGCGAAAATCGAAGGACGATGTGGTGGATACTGCGGAAAATGCGTCCCTGAACGGTACAAAGGTCTCATCTTCGAAACTGATCCTCAACAAGCCAAAAGAGACATATTGTCGACGTCGCTGGCCAAGTTATTGTAGAATTCTCCTTCTTCTTCTTCTCATAATCAATTTGATCTACCACAAACCACAGAGTTCCCTTCGTTTAGTTACTTTTATGGGCTTTTTAGGGTCGTTCTGTAGCTTCTAGGTTAGAAACTTTCTAGAGTTTCTAGGTTAGAGAATTGTAGGTAGTTTGTCAGAACGATCCTTTGATTTTATAGTTATGAGATTTGTTACATCCATTTTTTTTCCATTTCCGTCTTTCAAACCAGTTCAACACTGCCGATATTGTTTTGATTTTCCCTATTACAGCTTTAAACCCATTTCTTTCTCTCCTTTCCTTCTCTCTCTGTCTTTATCGTGTATTTCAGACTAATTGTGATCATGTTTCACTCATAATAAAGTCTCTTTCTGTTGTTCAAACACAAGGGTCAAACAATTCAGTTGTAGACACAAGGTCAAAGTTTCAAATGATGATGTCTGTTTTAGTCGGAATAGATCAAACTTGATTCATGGTTTTTACACTAGATTTCATTTTTTATGAATGAATCAAGGTGCCGTACTGAAAATCTGATGAAACTTCAATCTTTCTTCTCTGAGAAATTTCGTGAGGAATTTTCAATGAATTAAAACTTTCCATTTGCTGTATGGTTGATCTCAAATATCACAAAATAACTACATAGTTCTTATGTTTTATGCAGATCCGCATAATTGTGTTATGACATTTCACTTATGTTCAGAATTAACTTATTGAAATTTGAAGCAAGAGATTTAATCAAGAATAGTGACTTAATATCGAACGTATAGAGAACCTTGCTCATCGAGAGCACATTATCTTGTCTTGATTAGATCGTCAGCAGCTTCCGATCGGATTCGATCACCTAATGATTCATCTCATCAAATATTTTCCCAATAAACATCATTTGGTGGGCGTCATACTAGAATAAAGTTGTGTACAAGTTTGAACATGCGGTTTCGGTCGCTGTTCAAACATGTCGGATCAGAAGTATAAAATTGGTCGGATGGGTTGTGTCAGGCAGGGTCATGAAGCTAACACTTCTCTCCCTTTTATTCTTGCCCATCGTCGCAGGACTCAACGCGACCGTTGAGAAGTACGTCGAGGATGCTGTCGCAGAAGCATTGGAGGAACTAGCTCAAGCGTCAACCCAGGAAGTCACCGCGAGCAATGTTGTCAACTCTCAAACGGCCAACAACGATTCCAAGGCTGTTCAATTCTCTGCTGAGGTCTTCCAGAGAGTCACCATCATTCTCATTAACAAGTACGGAACGGTGGGTATTTGAATACATAGTTTCTGACAGAAAGTTAATCTCCAGAGTATTCTCGACCAGGCAAACGATGTCATCGACGCGTGGTCAGCCGAAGCAGCCAATTCAACTGACAGTACCGACAATTTTCTGTTCAACAGTGAAGGTTCGAAGATCTTGTTGTTTAGTTTAAAAAAAAGTTGTTCAGAAGAACAGGTAAAAAGAAAGAAGAGGTACGCTAGTGAACCAACTTCTACCTGTAGCATTCTTCCAAGACCATGCAATGATCCGTTCAAGTTAGTTTGATAATTACTGAATACAAAATCAGTTTCATCACTATTCCTGTTAGAATTGAAGACTTGGACAGTGTTTTACGATGGCGTGTGGCCTAACCCTGTCCTGATAGAAGATAAAAATTAATTTTTAAAAGATTGCATTATTATCTATTAAAACTTATCATTACAAGCAAAGATGTTTAGAAAGATCACCGGGGAATCTGTATCGAAGATGTTTTCATTAGTAATGCTTTATTTAAAGGGATAAAATATTGGTGAATACTTCTGAATAAATCCCGACATAGAAACTTAGAAAATACGGTAACGACCAATAATTACAGTATGCAATGGCGTCAGACCTCAGGAGCCTGTAACAATCAGGCTAACCCAAGACAGGGACAGTCCGTTACAGTCACCCATAAGCTACTCGGAACTGCCTCTTACAGTGATGGAATTCAGCAGATTATCTCAGTTTCTGCAACTGGTAAAGCACTTCCTGGAACGAGAGCCATATCCAATGCGCTTTTTGACACAGTGAGATTGTCACTTTATCCTGTAAAGAAGCCAAATTTCAGAAGAATACAACAGTCTACGACACAAATCTGAATCATTTTCACATGGCCTATGGACAGTTCATTGCTCATGACACAGTTTTTCTTCCTTCTTCTACGGGTAAAAGGATGATATTAGAATGATGAAGACTGACTTCAGCAACTAATGGCAACGCCTTGAACTGCAGCTTGTGTAGTTCTGGATCCACGTCATCCAACTGTGTTCCGATCCCGGTTCCCAGCAATGATAGCTACTTCCCTGGGAATTCGTAAGTCGTTTTATTGAGAACGGATGTTCTTCTGAGTAGTACATCATTCCAAACATACCATCAGATCGTTCTGCTCATCACTTTTGTTTTCTATTCTATCCGAATTCAGTTGCATCCGATTCACTCGAACACTCAATGGGCAAACTCGTCTTGGCGTTAGGATGCAGATAAATCAGAACACCCACTACCTCGATGGATCAACCATCTACGGTTCTGACGACTGCGAACAGAGAACGGTCAGGGCATTCGTCAATGGACTCATGGGGACCTACACCGGTAATGGATACGTTTTGCCACCACAGAATCCTGCTGTAAGTTGAATATTCAATCAATCTTATCCAATTTTTCCTTCATGATGCAAATTGTCTATCCACCAAACCGAGGTATTGCTTCTATGCTGGTGACTTCAGGAATTGTCTTCAACCTGGGCTTCCTCCAAGTAAGTTGATCTCTCTCTCTCTCTCTCTCTCTCTCTCTCTCTCTCTCTCTCTCTCTCTCTCTCTCTCTCTCTTTTTTTCAGTGAATGGAATTTTTCCTCTAGTTTCCTATCAGTTCCTAATGAAACCCTTCAGTCCACACATTATTCGTGAAAGGACACAATAACATCGCAACTCAGCTTCTCGCTGCGAACCCGAACGCAAACGATGAGACCATTTTCCAAGTGAGTTTCCTCCATCAGTTGACTCATTTTTGAATTCAGGCAACCAGAAAAATAGTCACAGCTCTTCATCAACACTTTGTGTACAACGAGTATCTGCCAAAGATTCTATCGCCAAAGTATATGACAGCTTTCGGGCTGTATCCAGGAGCAGTGGGATCTGGTCCGTTCAGAGGATACGATCCTACTCTAGACCCTACAGTTACGGTAGAATATGCCATCAGTGCCTTCCGGTTTGGCCATAGTCAATCGAGGAATGACTTTCCAAGGTTATTTTATGTTTTACCTGATTTTAAGAAAGAGTCATGTTTTATCCAGTTTTTTTTTTCGAAACTCCGATAACAGTGAGACGTTTCACAAGAGAAAAGTGCGCCAGGCTTTGTATAGATCGTTTTGGTTAAAATGCTTTTTCAGAGGACTAATATATTAGTTCCCTGAAAAAGCAGTACCCCGCAAAATAATATGGTTCGGCTCCATGCATAACCGCTGCCACATCGTGTTTGTAAATTGTCTCATACACAGAATCGTCAGACATTTTTATGTGACGCCCCCGCTGAAATAACAGGGTAGTCGCTTTTTGGTTGTACACAGCTTATGGTGCAGATGTTCTTTGTTAATTGCACCACTAGGAAGATGAATTTGATTCAGACGCACTACTAATAACGGCTCCAGCAGTCTGGGAGCAGTCGACCTCGGTACTAACATGTTCTATGCCGATGCTGCATATAATGGCTCCCTTGGTCAGACGGAGACAGTCCTCATGGGAATGTTGACAACGGCATCAGAAACAGCGGACAGATACCAATGCTCAGCGTTGAGAAATCAAATGTTTGAAGTTAGGGGACAGAAGGCGTCTGGAGTTGATCTTGCAGCTGTGGACATTATGAGGGCTAGAGATGCGGGAACTTGGCCGTACTACAAGTACAGGTAAATTCGTGGGAAAAAGGCATTCCGAGTTTGATGTTGGGAACAGATTTGAAATTATGTGACTCTGAAAATTAGGCAATCATGAAGCTCATAAAACCATTCTGAAAAAGGATTTTCTGACTTTTCTTAGAATTTTCTTTCAAAAACTTACCTTTTGATAATTTCTTGCTCAGATCCCTGGTAGGCCTATCGTCAATCTCTTCCTGGTCCGACTTGAGCTCTCAATTCACCGCAGCCAACATTGCCGCTCTCCAATCAGTTTATGCTTCGCCTTTGGATATCGACTTGTACACTGGAATTCTGATGGAAATTCCGGTTTCTGGAGGGAAATTGGGTCCGACTGGAAGTTACATCATAGCTGAACAGTTCTCGAGGCTGAAGAGAGGAGATCGTTTCTACTACGAGAACGATTTGGATGGGACCAAGGCATTCACTGCGCGTGAGTTAGATTTTCTCTCTTATTGGTTTTTCATTGCTTTTTCTGAATATGTATAAAAAGAAGACTCTCTCTCTATCTCTAAATTTTTCCTGCACTTTTTGAAATTGTCTAATTTCAGACCAACTCGACGCCATCAGACGAACTTCCTTCGCGAAATTCATTTGTGATAACACTGACATAGCATCTTCAGTGAACAGTGATGCCTTTAATGTGTGAGTTGAATTTTTAACAAAAGATACCTGTCCTATGTTTTCGCGAAAGCGAATGTTTCATTCCAGAAACAGCACAATCGTGCCCTGCTCCAGCTTAACAGCACTCAACATGTCCCTTTTCCTTCAACTACCAACCAACAAGGGCACCACGAGGCCACCAAGAAGGAGGCGTGGGAACCGAATAGGAGAAATGTTGAACAATGCTGCGGGAAGATCAATCCGACGACGAGGAAGTAATGAAAGAAGTTGAGAGTTCGTCATTTTTGGTGATGATTTGTACGGTTAAATAAAGTTTGAAAATTGTGAAGTTGGTGTTATCGGGTCGAAGCGATTTCAGTATGCACCCTCACTCAACCACGATGGCGTGAGTGTGATGGTGAGTAACTCAACCAGAGACACGCTGCTGGGCAGAGGTGACTGACTGTCACTGCGCATTCGCACATTCCTTCTTCCTTGTTTCACCATCTCTAACTCCTACTTTCACCAAGCCATTTGCATCATTCCTGAGACTTTGCCACCAATGTTTTCTATCACACGCGCTCAATGGGCGAAATACTGCAGAACCGAGTCGATCTTTCAAAAATGAAAGTGATGGAGATGAAATTGTACACAAAGATTGCTCTCATTGAACTCATACCAACAGAAGAATCCCCTTCCTTGTTGTTCTCTCATTGAGCAGATGGAGATTTTATGTGTCTAACATTGTCTCACCACGTGCAAAATCACCCAAAGACCAGGATGGTGGGAGGGTGATGGTGAGCAGCTCATGCGAGTCAGAGACGTCGCTGGGCAGAGGTAGCCGACCGACAGCGCACAGTCGCACGTTCTTTCTTCTTTTATTCATCTCCCATAACTCTTAGGCGTACCACGCCAATCGCATCATTCACACTCAATCCGTGTTTTTTTTTTGAAATCTGTGACTCTCATATTCATATGCGCCTTCAGTTTTATTCAAACATAGCCTGATGAGTGCCCTTCTCCTAATTTTATTCAGTTCACTATTTATCAAGCATAAAAACCTGTCCGAAATCAGAATCTCAGTCCAATGTGCTTACATTAGAAAGAAGGCAGCAAAGATTGTGGTCTGCTGTCGAATCAATAATTTTCCGTCACCCCATTAGATGATTCATAACGACAAGGGTACAACGAAGAGCCACAGGCACACGCGCGTTTCCAACCAAATCACATTCCTCCTTTTTCTAACGTAGTGAATCTTTCGTTTTCTGACTTATTCTGACCCACAACTCTGTTTATTTTTTTAATATCAAAAACATGATCACCTCAAACCAAATATTTCATCATCACTTAACAATAATTTCCGTTGTGCTAGATAGCTCTACGTTGAATTTTCGTGTAGTGAAGTCAAAATCTCATGAGAACATTATGCGGTTTACAAACGTTTAGAAAACTCGGATTACTTCCTCGCTCTGAATTTTTTAATTACTGGGGGAAGTAGTACACTCCGCAAACACCAAAAGCAAAAAACACGAACAGCAGTTGATCGGAACCTCTCTCACTCTTCCACAAACTCTTTCAATTATGCTAAAAGCATCATATTAATACAGTCCTCTTGTGATGAAAAACGGCGACAATTGTTCATCCAAGGTGGGAGACCTGCTGTCGAATCGATAATTTTCCGTCACCCCATTAGATGATTCATAACGACAAGGGTACAACGAAGAGCCACAGACACACGCGCGTTTCTAACTCACATTGCTTCTTCTTCTTCTTCGTGCATTCGTGCATTCTTCGTATTCTAACTTGTTCTCACTCATAACTCTCCTCATTTCTAATAGAAAGAAACATGACCACCTAACACCAAATATTTCACCATCACTGACAAAAAATTTAGTTGAGCGTCTTGAAAGTCTCGTGTAGTAACTAGCGGGACAACACCACATTAGATCTTTAGAAAGCTCACATATACAGTATCACTCACTCCGACTTTATTCATCATTAGGGAAGTAGTAAACAACACCAAAAGCAAAAAAATGAACAGTAGTTGATCGGAACCTCTCTCACTCTTCCACAAACTCTTTCAATTACGCTAAAAGCATCATATTAATACAGTCCTCTTGTGATGAAAAACGGCGACAACTGTTCATCCAAGGTGGGAGACCCATTGAACATTCTTCTTCCTATTTTTGGAAAACGGTCGCTGCTAATCAAGTGAACCACACAGCTTCGCTATCTCATTCTCCGATATTTCTATTCCTACTTTTTTCTCACATACTGCCAACTGAATCCTTCCACACTCTGGTTTGGTAATCGGATCCACATAAACAAAGCGCGAACAATGTCTTTTCTGGATATAAAAAACAGATATCTTGACGGAGCTTTTTGATAGGCGCCGCCAGTCTGTGAGAGGGCAGTTTCTCTTTCTTTCTCTCTCTCTCTCTCTCTCTCTCTCTCTCTCTCTCTCTCTCTCTCTCTCTCTCTATCTCTCTCTCTCTCTCTCTCTCTCTCTCTTTCTTTCTCTCTTTCCTTATTATCGACCTTTGCACCCTAGCAATCAACAGATGCTTAAGCACCACAAGTATCAATGTGAATAGAGTACATCGTCATGGAAACGCAATTGTTCTGCGGCGCTAATTTAATTGAAGTTGTGTTGAGTTTTGGCGATTTTTGATAGCTTGAGCTGTGTACCAAAGTAGCTCACACGAAGAAGAACGAATTCTCAATCTTAGATCTTACAGAAAGTTCCCTCAAGAACGTCTCATTTCTGATAGTTTGTTTTTTTACATTCGAAATCACCCTCAGAGCACGATGATGGGAGGGTGTGGGTGAACAACGATTGGTGATTTGGTGGTGATCCAGGTACGCTGCTGGGCGGAGTATTCGCACATTCTTTTTTCCTTGTGCCACCATCTCTAACTCCTACTTACACCACGCGATTCTCATCATTCCTAAGACTACGCCACCAGTGTTATTATCACACGCGCTCAATGGGCAAAATACTGCAGAACCGAGTAACGTGATCGATCTTTCAAAAATGAAAGTGATGGAGATGAAATTGTACACAAAGCTGGCTCTCATCAAACTCATACCAACAGAAGAATCATCCTCCTTGTTTTTCTCTCATTAAGCAGATGGAGATTTCATGTGTCTAACATTGTCTCACCACATGCAAAATCACCCTCAGACCAGGACGGTGGAAGGGTGATGGTGAGCAGCTCATGCGAGTCAGAGACACGTCGCTGGGCAGAGGTAGCCGACCGTCAGCGCGCAGTCGCACGTTCCTTCTTTGTTGTTTCCCCTTGTCTAACTCTTACTTGCACCACTAGATTTGCATCATATCTAACACTTCTCGACTCACGGTTTCAGTCACTGAATCACTTACTGTCTTGCTATTACATCAATATCATTTCATTGATCGCATCATTACTTTGGTGAAAGTTCCATTATAAAAACCTAGCACATCCTCATGGAGATGACATTTCGCTTAACAATATCATATTCTCAATGAACTCGGGTCAGACCCTCAGAAACCTCTCCACCCTCTATTTGTTTTTTCTCGTCGAACAGATGTACAAAACACCCTGAGAAGACAATGGTGGGAGAAGGTGTACCACTATTGTGAGTCAGAGACACCGCCGGGGAGGGGCATGGGAAAGAAGTGACTGTGAGCACGCAGAGCGCATTCCTTGTTTGTTGTTTCACTCATACATTGTTCTCAAAAACATCATAACTTTTCCCTCAAAGAGAATCCATAGGAAGATAGTGTCCACTTCACATGTAAAGACACATCAGATCACATTAGTGAGAAGGTGCTGCGTGCAAAATTTGTGTGTCAGAGACGCCGTTGGGCAGAGGTGGCTGACTGTCAGCGCTTATTTTTCTTCTCTTTGTGTTTAACCCTTTCTAACCATTACTAGCTCATCCTTAAATGTACTTATTACTGTCAGAGTCATATACAAGTCCAGTTTATGAAAACACACGAGCTTTTGAGAGAAATGTTTGTCTTAGATACTGAACTCATCATAAAAATTAACTGTGATGAAAGTTTCACTATGGATAACTACACACGTTGTTGTGGAGATGAAATTGATGACATGATTTCTCCATAAGAGAGATGCTTTTCTAACGGTCGGTTGATCTCTGGCTCTTTTGGTTCAGGAGGTGTCCGTGGTGGTGACGTCTTCTCTATCTATATTTGATTGATTGTTGCTGCTCCACTAACCTTTTTCTTCATTCCTGATGTTATGCGTTTGTTCAATCACAGTCTGTACAGGACTAATATGAACATTCGATCATGGTAAAATAGCGTGCGGGCGGAATATATATTGAAAATTAGACGGTACAGTAGCGGAGCTGACAGTCTCCCACGCTTTATTGCATCGACGAGCCTTCTCTCGCGCGCCTTCTTCCTTTTGCTGTTCATTGATTTTGTAAAGAGCTTCGATTTTTTATCGTTTATGAGTAGCTCGTGTAGTATCTCTCTCATGACTGATATGTGAGAAAAAATAAAACAAATCCATCTATTTTAATGTGATCTATCTATGTAATGAAAAGACATCAGTTTGTCACTGTGTGTTCCCGGAATCCGTTTTCAGCTCTTGGGTGTCCGATCACTGACATCCTAACGCCACTGAAACGATGATCTTCCGACGGTGTTGCACGTCAAGTTTCAAGTTGATTTGTTTGCGTGTTGCCACAGGGCGATTTTTTCGCGAAGTCAAACTAAGTTTTTTCTACTGTGCAAGTTTTGACCAACAGGCATTTCCATTTC
>OZ022253.1:8415372-8437872 GCA_963978915.1 Caenorhabditis parvicauda | reverse complement strand
ATCAGGTCCAGCAAGTTGGTTTGCAAGTGGAAGAACGGTTGAGACAACAAATGGCAGCAATCATGAGATTAGAACAAGAGCAATTAGGAAATCAAAGGGCAGAACTACTAGCAGCACCACAACATCCGCTCCAGCAAGCTGGATTACAAATGGCAGAACGGGCAGGGCAACAAGTGGAAGCACTCATGAGAATACGTCAAGAGATAATCAGAAATCACAGGGCTGCACAACCCGCAGCACCACGTGATCCACAACAACCAGTTGCACCACGGGATCTACAACAACCAGCTGCACCACGTGATCCACCACAACCAGCAGCACAAAATCACGTTCAACAAGCTGGTTTACAAATGGCAGCCCAGATGAGACACCAATTGGCAGTACAACCAGCAGCACAGGTGATACAACAACATGTTGCACAGTTGGGACTACAAAATGAAGCGCAAAGAAGAAATCAAGTGGCACCACAGCCAGCAGCACCACACCATCCACAACAACCAGCACCACAAAATCACGTTCAGCGAGGTGGATTACCAATGGCAGTTCAGATGGGACTACGACAGGCAGAACAGCTTGGACTACAAATCGCCGCAGAGATGGTACAAGAACTTGGAGTACACAGAGGAGAGCAAGTAGCAGCACATCCAGCAGCACCACACCGTCTACAACAACCGGGTCAACAAATGATCATGAACCAAGTGGAAGCACAGCAACTTGAAGCGCGTCGATTTTTAGACAACCCGTTGCGACAACAACAAATGCAAGACGCTCGTTTTCAACAGGCAGCACGCCCGTATGGAAACCCCATGCAATTGGAACAGATTGTTGGTCAACAACGACAACCAATGGCGCCAATGGCACAAGGACATCAGCAAGAGTTTGAACATCCGAGGCTACACAATCTATCATCTGATGAGATACTAGGATTCGTAGAATTTTTGCTTCAACTAATCCTGGATCAACAAAGATTCCAACGAGCAAGAGGTGAACACGCCAATCAACTAGAAACGTTCTATCTGGGAAGAATGCTACATAATGCAGTAAATTGGGTACGACACATTCTTCT
This sequence comes from Caenorhabditis parvicauda, assembly GCA_963978915.1. Lineage (NCBI taxonomy): Eukaryota > Metazoa > Nematoda > Chromadorea > Rhabditida > Rhabditidae > Caenorhabditis > Caenorhabditis parvicauda. The sequence goes on along the minus strand of OZ022253.1, from coordinate 8,436,806 downwards.
TCGAAGAGAAGAAGTTGGGATGGATCATGTACGTGCCTTTCAACAACAAGTACAACAGATTGATCAGCTACCAAATGACCCGGAGTTTGCCAACCGACTGAATGAACTAATCGGGGTGAGTAAGATTTTTTAAAACTCAAATGTCCACTCAGCAGTATCGATTCTTAACACTTTCATCTTACACCTCAATCTTTCGTATAATGGAATTCAGTATTCGGAAAAAAAAACTAAACTGCAAAAATTGGGTGATAATTTTTGAACATCTGGTTCCGGAACAGAATCCAAAGTAGCTGGCTTGCTTCTAGAACTGAGTTAGCGTCGATATAGTTAATTCTGTTAGTTTTGAGTGACCAGGTTTTGTGGTAATTGTATCATCATCATGGTGAACTTCATTGGATTTTGGGCAGTGCTGTCAGGTTTTGTCCTTAATTTTACAGAAAAGTTCATGTCATTGTATAAAATTTTCAAATCGGCGTTGAAAATTTCAAAGAATTTAGAAAGTTTAAGAACCAGTTGTTACTGTTTAAGCCGTCTTTGTATTTTTTTGTGTTTTGACATATCAAAAAAATTCAGATGGGTAATGTTATGGGTCGCCTCCTGGCTCGAGATGAATTTCCCGAAGAAGGGGATCGGCAAGATGAACAGATGCGCGAGCAGCAAGTTCAAGAGATGCAGTGGAATGAGCAGGAAGATGATGAAGAAGAAGAAGAACTTGAACAGCTAGACGAGGAGCAGCTGGAAGCTCACCCAGAACAAGACCAAATTCAGCCTCATGAGCCACAGGTCAGTCCACACATCCGAAAGTTTTCTAGGGCTGACACAGGGCGCGAAACGGACCTGGTGTTGCCACCAAGAAGAGTCTGCCCGAGAAAAATTTTGAAGCACCAACATAAACTTTCACACTATTCATTTTCAGAATGATCAAGTTCTTGTCGAAAATGACGTTGAGGAGGCGCCGAACAGGCCAGAAGTAGAAAACCAGCCGGTCGCCGGTCAAAATCAGCAAATTCCATCCGGTCAAGTCGTGTCTCGAAACGATGATGCAGCTGTCCAAGCTAGACAGTTGTCTGCAGACTCAAATGAAGGGACATCCAGAAGTGCTGCCAACTCGTTAGTTCTTTGTTGCCGTTTTGATCTCAAAACCGACATCACTTCCCCGAAAATAGTTTTATATGTTTTTTTTCTAGAACCAACGGAGCCGACACTTCCGACGATGAAGCACCTAGATCGTCTCATTCTCCTATGGTGAGTAATTCTATGATTCAGAAATTCATTCAGTATATTTCACAGGAAAATGAAGAGAGAGAAGTTGTAACAAAAAACGGCCGTCATCATCGCCAAGCTCCCTCTGAAGATGCACGAACTGCGCAACGAAGAAGAGGAAGAAGAGGAAGAGCCGTGAACAGTGAGACTGCTTCCTCGTGAGTATACAATTTTCATAAGTAATTCACAGGATTCTTTTTCATTTTGTTTCAAAAAAAGATTATCTGGAAATTTCTATGTTCTGAGATTTAGAAAAGTTGATTCCTAGAACAGTTCAATTTTTAAAGAAATCTGAACTTAAACTTTCGATTATGGCGGACTAATCCATTACGGTTCAGGTGTAAATATGTCTCTTTACGGTATTTATATCAAGAACGCATAGAATATAGGCAATAAAACAAGTCATCACTGTTTTTTTCAGAAATCAAGGGGCCTCATCGTCCAAGAGACCGAGAGAAGAAAGTGGAAATTGATCCGATTATTCACTTCGTGTTCCATGAAGCTCATAAAATTGTGCCACGAAATCATGTTGAAAACGTTTGAAAATGTGTTCCATTTTTTTCAAGAATTTTCACGAGTTATGTTATGTACAATAATGAAATTTCTCCCATTCATTATTTTTGTCTTTCCAACAAGTTCAACACTTCTTACATTGTTCTAATTCTTTCCTATGGTACCTTTAAACCCACGTTTCTTTCTTACTCCCCATGGTCTACCCCATTATTTTTATCATGTGTTTTGTACTTCTTACTGAATGTGATCATGCTTCATTCATAATAAACGATCTTTGTCAAACATAGAAGTCAAAAAATTCAGTTGTGGACAAAACGGCGAAGTTTGGAATGAAAATGTATGTTTTAGTCAGAAGTGATCGAGTCAAAACTGACTAGTTCACACTAGAGTACTTGCCAATCAAATGAAAAAAATGACAAAGAGCTGGAGTCAAAAACAATAATATGGTGTGCACTACTCGAACCCTCTTGAATTTTTTGAAATTTCCTCGTCAGATCGGTACATGTGTTCTTGAAGTTTTTGCACACCATGAAGTTGATTGTCCATTATTGAACACGTTGGTTTGTCGTCTCTGTCTTGTCCATGACTTTTTGTCAACGAAATCATCTCGAACTTGGTTGATTTCATCGCTCCAGTTAGTGGGCTGTTAGCGTTTCTTTTGCAATTCTTTTCAGACGTTTCTGGAAACTTGCAGGATACGATCCTACTGTAGACCCTACAGTTACGGTAGAATATGCCATCAGTGCCTTCCGGTTTGGCCATGGTCAATCGAGGAATGACTTTCGAGGGTTACTTTATGTTTTACCTGATGTTAATCGAAGCGGTGGATTGTGATGGAGTCACCATTGCCGTTAGAGAAAAAATGACAAGTTGAAATTTTACAGAGGGCTAGCTGAAGGTTTTACGGATAAAATTAAAATTTTGTATTTTGATGCGTGTTTGGTAAGTAGGTTATTAGAGAGGTCACGTGTTATTGTAGTGACCTCTACGTGAGCTTGTACTTCAGTTCTAGATGTAGCGGCCAAGAAGAAGACGACCTCACCCGGTAACAGAACCCAACACACCGAAGCCCGGTGTTCCCTAACGTATCAATAAATACTTATAATTGCCGGACTTATCAACTCCCAAACAGTGGCGACCACGGATAATCGAACTCACGATGGAGGAAGAACTCAAGATGATGACACAACAAGAATTGTACCTCGTACTACAGAATATGAAAAAAAGGCTGGCGAAATTGGAAAAGAGGTTTGGAATAGAAGAATTTGAGCCGCCGATGAAGAATAAAGATGAAGACGTGGAGGAAATTGAAGACCACGAAAGCTATGTGCAAGGAGAGAGGAGCAGGAGGAGAAAACGTCCTCGACGTCAACGACGGAATGCCAGAAGATGCAAACGTCAAACCCAGGGCAAAAGTCGCAACCCGACGAAGTACACCATAATTCCTGGACCAACAAAACCATTACGAACATGGCAAGATGAGTGCGAGCTGGAGGAAGAAGTTCTCAGTAAGGAGTATGCTGCGAGCAGAAGAAAAAGGAGGAAGAAGACAGATGAAGAAGACGGATGAAGAGAGTCTAAACCACATAGTTAGGATCCCCAACCGTGCCATGTTACCACGTAGGTTTTGTAAGACTCTAGGTAACATAAGAAATAAGAATTGTAAACGTGTATCACGTAATTATTTAGATTCTTATTGTAGAGTAAGAAACATCTTCCAAGAGGGGGAGGTGTTTGGTAAGTAGGTTATTAGAGAGGTCACGTGTTATTGTAGTGACCTCTACGTGAGCTTGTACTTCAGTTCTAGATGTAGCGGCCAAGAAGAAGACGACCTCACCCGGTAACAGAACCCAACACACCGAAGCCCGGTGTTCCCTAACGTATCAATAAATACTTATAATTGCCGGACTTATCAACTCCCAAACAATGCGCGACGTGGATACACGCTTGACTCAAAGTGACGGACCCATACTTAATAGTCACCCTGTACACCTGTTTTTATAAAGTTTTTTTTTGAAAATCCAAATATAGTATACGAGCCCCGTGAAAAAGCAGTACCCCGCGTAATAATATGGTTCGGCTCCATGCATAACCGCTGCCACATCGTGTTTGTAAATTGTCTCATAAACAGAATCGTCAGTCATTTTTATGTGACGCCCCCGCTGAAATAACAGAGTAGTCGCTTTTTGGTTGAACGCAGCGTATGGTGCAGATTTTCTTCGTTAATTGCACCACTAGGAAGATGAATTTGATTCAGACGCACTACTAATAACGGCTCCAGCAGTCTGGGAGCAGTCGACCTTGGTACTAACATGTTCTATGCCGATGCTGCATATAATGGCTTCCATTTTCAGTAATGCCTTCAATGTGTGAGTTGAAGGAGGAACTTGTAAAAACCAATGCTCAGATTTTTACATAATCATAAATTATATTCTAGAAACAGAACACTCGTGTCGTGCTCCAGCCTAACATGTCCCTTTTTCCTTCAGCTACCGACCGACAAGGGCACTAAAAGACCATCAAGAAGGAAGCGTGGAAGACACATAGGAGAAATGTTGAACAGTGCTGCGGGAAGATGAAATCGACGACGAAGAAGTAATGAGAGAAGTTGAGAGTTCGTCATTTTTGGTGATGATTTGTACGGTTCAATAAAGTTTGAAAATTGTGAAGTTGGTGTTATCGGGTCGAAAGCTCCGGCTCTTTGACGTATCTATTCTCTTCAATATCATGAATAGTTGCACACCTTTCATTGTGCACCCTCAAACCACGATGGTGGGAAGGTGATGGTAAGCAGCTCATGCGAATCAGAGACGCCGCTGGGCAGAGGAAGCCGACCGACAGCGCACATTCGCACGTTCTTCCTTCTTTCACTCATCGCCCATAACTCTTACGCGTACCATGACATTTGCATCGTTCACACTCAACCCGTGTTTTTTTTTTGAAATCTGTGACTCTCATATTCATATTCGCTTTCAGTTTTATTCAAACAAAGCCTGATAAAAGCCCTTCTCTACTCGGTCGCTATCATTGTAATTCGAGCTTGTCGTCATGACATTCTCCTTTCAATATTCAAACACTCTCCTAATCTTAGGCCTTATCTGTTCAGTTCACTGTTCATCAAGCTTGTGGCATAGAAAACTGACTGAAATAAAATCTCAGTACAATGTGCTTACATTGAAAAGAAAGATCGTGGTCTGCTGTCGAATCGATAATTTTCCGTCACCCCATTAGATGATTCATAACGACAAGGGTACAACGAAGAGCCACGGACACACGCGCGTTTCTAACTCACATTGCTTCTTCTTCTTCGTGCATTCGTGCATTCTTTGTATTCTAACTTGTTCTCACTCATAACTCTCCTCATTTCCAATAGAAAGAAACATGACCACCTAACACCAAATACTTCATCATCACTGACAAAAATTTTAGTTGAGCGTCTTGAAAGTCTCGTGTAGTAACTTGCGGGACAACACCACATTAGATCTTTAGAAAGCTCACATATACAGTATCACTCACTCCGACTTTATTCATTATTGAGGGAAGTAGTACACTCCACAAACACCAAAAGCAAAAAAAACGAACAGTAGTTGATCGGAACCTCTCTCACTATTCCACAAACTCTTTCAATCACGCTAAAAGCATCATATCAAGACAGTCCTCTTGTGATGAGAAACGGCGACAATTGTTCATCCAAGGTGGGAGACCCATTGAACATTCTTCTTCCTATTTTTGGAAAACGGCCGCTGTTAATCAAGTGAACCACACAGCTTCGCTATCTCATTTTCCGATATTTCTATTCCGACTTTTTTCTCACATACTGCCAACTGAATCCTTCCACATCTTACAAGAGAATTTAGAACAGTTCCCATTCTGGTTCGGTAATCGGATCCATATAAACAAAGCGCGAACAATTTATTTTCTGAATATAAACAGAAGATCGTATCTTGACGGAGCTTTTTGATTGGCGCCGCCAGTCTGTGATAGGGCAGACGAGGATTAAGTGTTCCAGAGTTACCACTGTTTCCTCTCTCTCTCTCTCTCTCTCTCTCTCTCTCTCTCTCTCTCTCTCTCTCTCTCTCTCTCTCTCTCTCTCTCTCTCTCTCTCTCTCTCTCTTCTCTGACTTTCTTTGTTTATTATCGACCTTTGCACCCTAGCAATCAACAGATGCTTAACCACCACGAGTATCAATGTGAATAGAGTACATCGTCATGGAAACGAAATTGCTCTGCGTTATCTCTCGTACCCGTTTTACGCAAACTGAGCTCTCAGAAGGGTTTTTTGTTGATTTGGTTGCAATCTCGTTGAGTTTTGGCAATTTTCGATAGTTTGAGTGGAGTACCAAAGTAGCACACCATGAACGATTTCTCATACTCAGATTTCATGAAGAGTCCCCTTAAGTAACGCCGCATGTCCGATAGTTTGTTTTCTACATTCAAAAACTCTCCCACCACGATGGTGTGAGAAAGATGGTGAGCAACTCATGCGAGTCAGAGACACGTCGCTGTGCAGAGGTGGCTGACTGTCAGTGCGCGTTCGCATATTCCTTCTTCATGTGACCACTCTCCTACATACTCCTACATACTTGCACCAAACCACTTGCATCATTCCTAAGACCACGCCACCCGTGTATTCATTCACACACGCTCAGTGCACAAAACACTGCAAAATCTAATCATGTGATAGGCTTTTCATGAATGAAACTCATCGTGATGGAGATAAAATTGTACACAAAACTGGCTCTTATTGAACTCATACCAACAGAAGAATCCCCTTCCTTGTTGTTCTCTCATTGAGCAGATAGAGGTTTTTTCAGTCTAACATTGTCTGACCATGTTGAAAATCACCCTCACACCACGATGGTGATGGTGAGCAGATCATGCGAGTTAGAGACGCCGCTGGGCAGAGGAAGCCGACCGTCAGCGCGCAGTGGCACGTTCCTTCCGTCGTTGTTCCCCTTTGTTTAACTCTTACTTGCACCAAGCCATTTGCATCATACCTAACACTACTCGACTCGCGGTTTCAGTCACAAAACTACGTACGGACTGAGTTTGTGAAACCATACGAAGCCTTTGTGAAAAAAGGTTTTTCTCCAATTTTCCAAAAATCTGCGTACTTCTTGATTAGTAAAAATTTTCATGTCTTTCTGGCTATGTAAGTGAAATCATTACCTTGAATTGTGTCATAAAAGTTGACTCCGAAGTAATCAGTGAAAGTTCCACTATAAATATGTATCTATCATATCGTCATTGAGATGACATTTCTCTTCACACAATCACATGCTCATTAAACTCGAGTCAGACACTCAGAAACGTCTTCACTCTCAACTTGTTTTTCTCGAAGAGCAGACGAACAAGAACACAGTCTCATATCACAATGGTGGGAGAAGGTGTACCACTTGTGTGAGTCAGAGACACCGCCGTGCAGGAGACATGGGAAAGAAGTGACTGTGAACGCGCAGTAGCGCAATCCTTGTTCGTCGTTTCACTTTTTCTTGTGCATCATACCATTCGCATCATTCTGATCAGTACCCAGATCGAAATTCCACTGAAAAAAAAAGTCACACACTTTTGATTAATGAAGAATGCCTGAGCTCATTACTCATACAATCTTCACACTTTTCTTTTTTGAGGTCCACTTTTTCTAACCATCACTGACTCATCCGTAAGTGTATTAAACACTGGCGATATTTGACAGAATTATATACGAGTCCAGTTTATGAAAACACTCGAGCTTTCGGGATGAATGTTTTTTCTTCAATACTGAACTCATCCTTAAACTCAACTATGACGAAAATTTCACTATAGATAACTAGCACGTTGTCATGTAGACGACATTTTTCTTCACAACGTCGTGTGGTCATTAAACCCACGCAGTTAAAAAGGAAAACTCGATTCAACCTTTTAGAATGAGGAAAAAGTCGCAGAAAACTAAATACGAATAGTGATCCTAATATTTTTTCCGATAACAGGATTTTTCCAACGGAGAGAACCTTGTCTACCGGTCGGTTGATCTCTGGTTCTTTTGGTGCAGAAGGTGTCCGTGGTGGTGGTGACGTCTTCTCCACCTACTTTTTATTTTCCTAGTTTTTGGGGGCAACTTGTCTAATATTGTCTCTGTACACTTTCATTTCACGATGAGAAGGAGATGGTGAAGATTCATCGCCTCCCTTCTTTCCTCCGTTGTCTATTGATTTTAAACAGCGCTTCCATACTTCTCACTTTGAGTGTAGTAGTCATACCAACGATCATATTGGAAATTGTTCACCGTAAAACTGAGAATTGAACCGTCTGGACTGATTAGTACTTGTCTCGAACACGCCGGTCACAAGCGAAAGCTGCGTTCAGCTTTATTTTTATTCTCTGACCGATGATTAGTCAGAGACGCCCACGGTCATATGTGACTGTGCACACCCACTCTCTTTTTCACTTCTTTGACACGTCTATCTGATATCAGATGATGTATTGTTGAATCCTTTGTTGCTTACATTCCTAGGTATTTCATCTCTGCGCGACCTCTTCACTCCGTAATACTCATGTTCTTACGCGCTGAATTTCTGAAAAAAATTTTGGTTCAATTCAATTTTTACCGTAGTTGAATTCCGAAACTTCGCATTTTTCAAAACTCATAATCGGGAATCTTACGTTCTAAGGGTCACATGATGTGGTATACAAAGTCCCCATACAAGCTGTTCCTTATGGCCGTATTGAAGTCTGCACAGGACTAATATGAAAATTCGATTATGGTAAAATTGCGTGCGGGCGGAATATATATTGAAAATTAGACGGTACAGTAGCCGAGCTGACAGTCTCCCACGCTTTATTGCATCGACGAGCCTTCCCTCCTCGCCTTCTTCCTTTTGCTGTTCATTGATTTTGTACACAGCTCCGATCTTTCATCGTTTATGAGTAGCTCATTTTGTTTCTCTCTCTCTCAAGAATGTTTCACCGTAATTGTTGATAATTGAGAGAAAACATTACATTGATACCGGAGGGATTCACTTCAGATCAGTGCTGTTTACAAAATTTTACGAAATTTTTCGTTAAAATCGATTTATTGATGAACGGTTTTGTTTAAAGAAAAATAAGCTTTAGTTCAACGTTTAAGGGTTTTAATGAATCGGAAATTTCGTAAACAGCCCTGCTCCAGATTCAATGTTCTACTGTACAATTATGCACATCCAAAAAATGTATTATATTATTGCAGATGAACGCAAATCCTTTCCGTTGGAATGATCAAGTGGCCAACATGTCCTATTGTGAGTCTTGATTTATCAGAAATCGTAGCAGTAACGTTATCGCATGAGCCCATGAAACAGATTCCCTCACCTCCATTTATTAGGTTGTCGATTGAGTATCCGAACTTTTTGTAAAGAAAACTCGTTTAGTATTACCTTAACAATGCACAATGGTGAGATTATGTATATTGGCCATCAGCATCTATGACTTGTTACCAACGTTGGAGTAGCTTCTCAATGACATGGCGATACCAGGTCTCGCCGTATGACTGGAAGAAGTTGCGGAGTCCGGATTCGACCTCGGCTCCATCAGCGTAATTATTTTCATCTATATATCGTTGGAGGCCTAAGAACAGATAAAAATCAGATAGGGCTAGATCAAAACTATAGGTTGGGTGGGGTATGACGGTCCAACATTTAATTGACTGTACCATTTGTTGACTGCACTAGCAGAGGATACATTTTTGTCGTTTGTTTGGTCACGACTATCCCTGGTTCTCTGTTGGTTAGAGCCAGAAAGGTAAGGAAATAGAAAAAATGACGGTCGTGACAAATTTGGCCGAAAAAAATTCTACCATTACTAATCAATGAAACTGAGTGAAGAGGGACGTGCACTCGAAAACTCCCCAATAATTCGCGGACTTGATCGACAACCTAATTGGAATGCGTGTAGGCGGTCATTTGGTTCGACAGTTAGGCAAAAACTTGCTGTGCAGAAGCTCTCGCATGGCTCTGGATAATTGAATTCAGTATTGCCTACAATTCATATGTATTCCAGTTGGTTCTGACAAATTACCTCGTTACAGTGCATGATAGGACCTGTGACAAATGCGACACACCACGTCAGGATAACTGCAATTTGTGCGATGCGGTTGTCCGAACAGGACTGGCGTACGACTGCCTTAATTGTGGAGTTAACGCGGTGAGTTTCACTTCATCATATTACATAAAACGAACGCTCCGCCTAAGCCTCTTCTCTAAGTAACCACTATTTCGCTGTGTTATTTTTTTAATTGAAACTTACGTCCTTGATTTTTCGAATAGATAAAGAAAAAGAAAAAGAGAAAACGAGAAAGAGAAAGAGAGAGAAAAAGAGAGAGAGAGAGATAAAGTTAGACCAAACGTTACGGTGCGTTAGCATCAAAACCAAGAAGGCTAAGCATAGGGATAAATTTGTCCTTGTTCTTTCATAAACGACTGTAATTGACAAACTTTGTATTTAGTAAAAACACTGATTTTAGAAAAATTTGTTTTATGTTTGAAGAGTTCCTCGAGAGAATTTTACGACAAATTTTCAGAGGTTTATGTGCCATGCTTGCAAAACGCAACATAATAATCGCCACTTTATTGTTGAACATGACTGCTTTTTGGAGACACAAATTCAAGTGAGTTTATACAGAGAGAAAGAGAGAGAGAGAGAGAGAGAGAGAGAGAGAGAGAGAGAAAGAGAGAGAGAGAGAGAGAGAGAGAGAGAGAGAGAGAGAGAGAGAGAGAGAGAGAGAGAGAGAGAAAGAGAGAACAACAACAAAAAACATTTCAGAATCACCAAAACGTTATGGCAAACAACGTAAGACAAATCACCATGTGTCTACTTTTGATGGCTGTGCATGGAGCAAATAACTGGATTTGGATGGAAGTTTTTTTCACTCTGAGTGACTTAGTTAGGCAAATTGACGTCACTTTCGAGCGAAAACGGCAGGCAAGAGACCGCACAATGGTGGTGATAGTCCACAAGTCCGATAAACTTTTCGAAGCAGCCAAGATGGTGAGAACTTTGAAGTTAATTAGGACCAGTTTGCCGTAGGAAAAAAAACGTAAAGTTATCGAATAAAAAATCAATTGAATCATCGCAATGCCCATGGCAGACACGCGTCTCAATTTAGACAGGCACTCATATCAGTAGCAAAGTTTCATAGTGAGGCTAACTGAACTTCACGGAATTCTGACTTTCGTGTAGAATTTTCATTTTCGACAGTATCTTCTAGAGGATAACTCAACTTTTTTGTCAGTTCTACCTTCTGTCCGTTTGAGATAAACAAACATTTTCGTTGTTATTAATAATAATAACTTTATTCATGTTGAAAAAATAAAGTTTATAAGCTCCATGACGACCAGCATTAGCCGCCGTGAGCACAAATAATGAGCGTGAGAACCGTAGGAGAACCTTTTTAAAAAAGGTTATTCAGTTTTTATGTACATACAGCACTGTTCGTAATTTTTTCGCATTCATCTTTTTTTCATATTTTTTCACATTCAACCAATCAATCTGAACCGATGAGAGGTTGTTTTGGAGTGTATCATGCGTTTTTGATACAGTTTTGGTCCACAGACAGAAAGTGAGCAGATTTTCGAAAACAAAAATATTGGAAATTGAAGAAATGAAATTCATTTTTCAACAGCACATAACTTACTAAAATTTTTATAAAATTTTTGCTTACGTTGTCACATCTATTTTTGAATCAATTTCTGCCTGTTACATGTTTTGCCTGGGGCCGAGGAATTTGATAAAAAATTCTCCGTACACGGATTATGAACAAAATTGTATCGAAACGCAAGGCACACTCAAAAATAATCTTTGAACGTTCGAGACTAACTCAATGAGTTCGAAAGAACTATGACAAAAAAGATATAAGCGCAAAAATCGTGAACAGTACTTTATTTGTGACAAACCTTGTACAAGTACATAGCAACCCTGTCTTTCAGTTGATCGAAATGTTTCTCATAACTGAAGAAGACCTGTCCTGGGTAGTTACGGCATATCTGGTGAATCTAGAGGTGAGTCTTAACAAAATCTTCTTAATTTGGCAAAATTCTCAATTCAGAATAGTTTTCGAAGCATTGACCAGAACGCACTCGAGTACGTTGGAGATGACAATCCGACACTGAGGGCTGATTGGTTCGAAAATTTCCACTTCGAAGACTTTCAGCTGAACGACGTTAGTTTTTTTCTCTTATGTTTAACTGGAACATATCGAGCTCTCTAGATGTGTTCTTATGTCTTGAAGATTAAATCCTTTTATCTGATAGCTTTTTTTCAGTGGCTGAATGAAGCACGTCGAAGACCCTACTTGGCGCGACAAGAAATACGGGAAATTCGAAGACTTGCAGAGATGAATCGTGCCGAACAGGATGCGCCAGTGCACCCATGGCAATTAGTTCAACCTCCACATCCATACCAGCAGGCTGGGTTACAACTGTTAGCACAGATGGGACACTATTTCGCAGTATACATGAGACAACGACATGCTGAGCGAATGAGGAATCAAATGGCAGCACAACCAGCAGTACAACCAGCAGCACCACATCCTCCTCTCCAACAACAAGCACCACTACATCAGGTACATCATGCTGATTTACAAATGGCAGCACAGATGGGACACCAGTTGGCAGTACAGCCAGCAGAACAAGTACTACAGCAACACGTTGCACGGATGAGACGACAAAATGCAGCGCAAAGAGGAAATCAAGTGGCACCACAGCCAGCAGTACCACAGCCAGCAGTACTACAGCCAGCAGTACCACAGCCAGCAGTACCACAACCAGCAGTACCACAGCCAGCAGTACTACAGCCAGCAGTACCACGTCATCAACTACTACCAGCACTACAACATCAGGTTCAGCAAGTTGGGTTACCAATGGCAGTCCAGATGGGACTACGACAGGCAGAACAGATTAGACTACAAAACGGCGCACAGATGGTACTACAACATGGAGTACAGAGAAGAGATCAAGTTGCAGCACAACCAGCAGCACCACACCATCCACAACAAATCGGTTTACCAATGATGATGAACCAAAGGGGTCAAATTGTAGATAACGCGTTACAACAACGCATGCAACACGCTCGTGTCCAACCAGCAGCACAACCGGCAAATGATGGAAACCCCATGCAGCAAATTGTTGATCATCAACGACACCCCACGCCACCAATAGAGCAGCAACAGAATGAATATCCGGTCCGACGTAATCTGCAACCCGACCAGATACTAGAAAAAACAGCATTCTTGCTGCAACAAATTGTCATTCAACAAGGAGCCCCAATAAGAGTTGGACTAGCTAAGCTACTGCTACATATAGGAGCAAGTTGGATACGACAGATTATTGATCGAGGAGAACCAGTTCGGGCGCAGAATGTACTTGTCGTTCGACAACTTGTGCAACAGATTGCTCTGCCACCAAATGACCCGGAGTTTGCCAACCGGCTGAATGAACTAATCCGGGTGAGTGAATTTCTTGTTTCAACTTTTCCGTATCTTGGTAACTCAGAAAAATACTTTTTCATTCAAATTTCTCCTCAACAGTTTTATCTCTGAACAATCTTATATAACTGACTCGTTTCTCGTGTAAAATAATTAAGCTTGCAAAAAAAAAATAAAGCAGCGAAATTTGAGCATTATTTTCGAAAAAGCTGTTTATTTCTAGATTGTCGTGAATGTCGAAAAAGCTGATTCTGTCGGTTCTGAGTTACCAGATTTTTTTTTTGGTGAACGTATGTATGTATGTTCATCCTTGTCAGTTTCATTGGATCTTTGTCTGTTTTGTCGGTCTTTATCGTTCATTTGTGTTTCATACGGAAAATCTGGATTTCATGCCATTATATGAAATTTTCAGATATGATTTTTTTAATTAGGAAGAACAAAAACCAGCTGTCAGTGTCTATTTGTATTGTGTGTTGATTTTGAGAAAAAAAATCTTGGAATTTCAGATGATGAACGTTTTGGATGAACAGATTCGTCAGCAGCCAGTTCAACAGATGCAGTGGGATGAGCAGGAAGTTGATCAAGAACAAATACTCCAACAGATAGAAGAGGAGCAGCTAGAAGCTCACCCAGAACAAGAACAAAATGAGCCTAACGAGCCACAGGTCCACATCAACATAAACTTAAACACTTTTCACTTCCAGAATGATCAAGTTCTTGTCGAAAATGACGTTGAGGAGGCGCCGAACCGGCCAGAAGTAGAAAACCAGCCGGTCGCCGGTCAAAATCAGCAAATTCCATCCGGTCAAGTCGTGTCTCGAAACGATGATGCAGCAGTCCAAGCTAGACAGTTGTCTGCAGACTCAAATGAAGGGACATCCAGAAGTGCTGCCAACTCGTTAGTTCTTTGTTGCCTTTTTGATCTCAAAACCGACATCACTTCCCCGAAAATAGTTTTAAATGTTTTTTTTTCTAGAACCAACGGAGCCGACACTTCCGACGATGAAATACCTAGATCGTCTCATTTTCCTATGGTGAGTAATTCTATGATTCAGAAATTCATTCAGTATATTTCACAGGAAAATGAAGAGAGAGAAGTTGTAACAAGAAACGGCCGTTATCGTCGTCGCCAAGCTCCCTCCGAAAATGCACGAATTGCCCGACGAATAAGAAGAAGAGGAAGACCCGTGAACAGTGAGGCTGCTTCCTCGTGAGTATTCAATTTTCATAAGTAATTCAGAGGATTCTTTTTCATTTTGTTTAAAAAAAGATCAGCTGGAAATTTCTAAGTTCTACTCAAAAAAGCTGTGGCTTAGAAGAGTTCAATTTTCAAAGAAATCTGAACTCACACTTTCGATTACGGCGAACTGATCTGTTGATGTTTATTTGTAAATATTTCTGCCTACGGTATTTATATCAAAAATGCATAGAATATAATCCATGAGTATTTTTTCCAACAAGATAAGTTATTACGAATTAAAAAAATTCATCACTGTTTTTCAGAAGTCAAGGGGCCTCATCGTCCAAGAGACCGAGAGGAGAAAATAGAAATTGATCCGATTATTCACTTCGTGTTCCATGAAGCTCATAAAATTGTGCCACGAAATCATGTTGAAAACGTTTGAAAATGTGTTCCATTTTTTCAAGAATTTTCACGAGTTATGTTATGTACAATAATGAAATTTCTCCCATTCATTATTTTTGTCTTTCCAACAAGTTCAACACTTCTTACATTGTTCTAATTCTTTCCTATGGTACCTTTAAACCCACGTTTCTTTCTTACTCCCTATGTCCTACCCCATTATTTTTATCATGTGTTTTCAATTTCTCATTGAATACAGTGTGTATAAAAAAAACGTCATGTTGTGTTTTTTGCTGATTTTCCGGGTACTTCTGAGAACAAAAATGCAGATTTCGCTCTCTCTCTCTCTCTCTCTCTCTCTCTCTCTCTCTCTCTCTCTCTCTCTCTCCTGTTTATAATAAATTATCTTTGTCAAACATAGAAGTCAAAAAATTCAGTTGTAGACAAAAGGTCAAAGTTTGGAGTGAGAATGTATGTTTTAGTCAGATGTGATCGAGTCAAAATTGACTAGTTTACATTAGAGTACTTGTCAAAATAATGAAAAAAAATGACAAAGAGCTGGAGTAAAAAACAATAATATGGTGTGCACTACTCGAAACCTCTGTTAGCGTTTCTTTTGCAATCTCTTTTAGACGTTTCTGGAAACTTGCACTGAAAGAAATCAAATTTTTTCTCTTTTTCGTGGTATCTTGTTTTCCATTCTCGAATAGTTGGAAGATAGTCCTGATTCTTGTTTTCTTCACCTAAAAGTGATTGAAAAACGGACTCACAGTGAATTGAGCTTTATGAACTGGGTGAACCGATAGTCGAGCGATAGTCGAAACCAAGATTTAAAAAAACCAAGAAATGAGCGATAGTCGAAACCAAGATAAAAAAAAACCAAGAAATGAGCGATAGTCGAAACCAAAATCTTTCCCACACTTACAGTCCAATGGCGGTCCATTCGCAGTCTATCTGCCGCCGGTTCATCTGATCGAAAACTCTGAAGGAGAACAAAGAGAACCACTTTTAGAGTGAAAACTGTTGCTCATCACACTTCAGACAGCAACAAAAACTCGTAGAACTAAATTCGTTTTGAATAAAAAAAGAAAACGAGGCCATAAATAAAAATATTCATCCACAACAATTTAATACCCAGACCAAAATGGGAACTCATTTTCAGATTGAACGGATCAGTAGGAATTTGAAAACGGTTTATTTTAAGTGAGAGAGGGAGTGAGTAATTTTCCATTACCACAGTTCCATACTATACCGACTTTTTACAAAGTACGAATCTTTGCTTCTTGTCACAAGGATATTTGAACCAGACACCACGTTTCTTTCCAAACGTTTTTCCCTTGTTGATGATTGATATGGTCATCTGAATGAAGCGTATTAGAAAAGTAAGAAAGATTGAAAGAGGAAGGAGGAAAGATGGAGAGAGAGAGAGGGAGAGAGAGAGAGAGAGAGAGAGAGAGAGAGAGAGAGAGAGAAAGAGAGAGAGAGAGAGAAAGGGAGCGGGGAAAGATAGAGAGAGAAAAACTCACTGAAGTACACGAAGACTCATAAACTCCATTTTCCTGCAGAGGATAATCTGCATACCGGTTAGAGTACTCGACAACACTCGAATTCTGCCACTCGTAGCAGCCCTATCCAAGTTTGATATTTCTTCGTTCCTGTCGTCGGAGATGTAAAGGATTCTGTATGATTGGCTTCTCCCACTTTCTCAACGGCGTCACTCACTGATAATTGCATCTTCCTCTGCATCAGTCAGTATACTCACCATTTGAGCCGATAGCCGCCAACAAACCGTCTCGGCGTTTGAGAACGTAGCGTTCACTGAGATTTTCTGAAATGTGCAGTATGAAACGAGAAGAATGCACTCACCACGTAACAGTTCCCATTGAATTCTACCCATTGTGAGGGGCAGCTGGAAGTACAAGAACAAGACGAGAGTGAAGATGTGAATTGTATTATTGGCGTTGTCGTTGGTGTCGTTGTTGGTGTAGTTGTTGGTGTAGTTGTTGTTGTCGTTGATGGTGTTGCTGTTGGTGTTGTTGATGGTCTCGTTGTGGGTGTCGTTGTTGGTGTTGTTGTTGGTGTCATTGTTGGTGTCGTTGTTGGTGTCGTCGTCGGAGTTGTGGATATCGTGGTTGTCGGAATGGTAGAAGTGGTTGAGTAGTAAAAACTTTCGGGATAGCTCCAGTTTGTGTATGTCGTTGCACTCGGATCATACTTACATATTCCGGATGCTTTATCTTGATTGCAGTTATAGTAGTCGTCGAATTGACCTTCGTAATACCCAGATATCAGGTACAAACTTGCATATCTGGACACCTGAACGCAACGATTTCAAGGATTGTGGCTCCCTGTACCTTGCCACACCCTTGATTCGGAGGCGCCTGTGGAAGACCTGGTTGCCACCAAGTGTAGTCTAATGGAGTTCCATCAGACCATTGCTAGGTTTCATTATTGCACTGCAAGTAAAACTGTACGCGATTCAGGAGAGTGCAATGTTGCATTACGTGTTCATACTGCAGACGTCCGCGATAATCGACTGATAGATTCAATACCGTTACGTCCAACTTACCAAATTGTTCAACCCCATCCACTCCATGTAGACTAAGTACAACACTTGATAATTGTTGTAAATCCATAAGGCTTCTGCTTCCGAGTGAACAGAAGTAAGGTGAGCACCGGGGGTTAGGCTCTGACAATAGGCTTCTGCCTCCAGCCATGTGTATGTATTTGAAGTTTCCTAAGTTAACTTCGTACTCCTCCTTCTCTCTCTCTCTCTCTCTCTCTCTCTCTCTCTCTCTCTCTCTCTCTCTCTCTCTCTCTCTCTCTCTCTCTCTCTCTCTCTCTCTCTCTCTCTCTCTCTCTGTCTGTCTGTCTGTCTGTCTGTCTGTCTCTCTCTCTCTCTCTCTCTCTCTCTCTCTCTCTCTCTCTCTCTCTTTCTCTCTCTCTCTCTCTCTCTCTCTCTCTCTCTCTATCTCTCTCTCTCTCTCTCTCTCTCTCTCTCTCTCTCTCTCTCTCTCTCTCTCCATATTGAAACTAACCAAATAGCACATTCCAGTGTAGTTGTATTACGTCCATCCACTGATGCGAGGATCACTAATGTTAGTTGAGAACACATCTGAGAGATGACTGTTTTATGAAGAAACTAACAGAAACTCACAATTAATTGAAAATATAATGCATAATAGAGATACAGGGTACATTGTGAACATTCATACACATTCGTTTCATGTTCATATTAAACAGGTCGAAACCAGATCAAATCCTGTAGGCTACAGCCACAAACCATACAAAAAGACACATCTGATAACTCTTCAATATTAAAACAGATGTTCATCGTCGAAAGTAAAAAAATAAAACGAGGGTAGTCAGAACCGATCCTGTGACGTCATGAATTCAGAAATGATATTTTGCTGTAACACGGTGCGTATGTACAACATATTTCTGAATGGCTGAGTAAGAACCAAACGTTCCACATCATTGCCTTATCGCTCGAATTTTCATCTTCTCAGAAACAGGGGAAAAAAGTGAAAATTAATCGTTTTATGAAATCACCTGAGAGATGAACTACATCGTGGTGCATGCATATGTTAGATCCCCTTCTTATTTTCTTCTCACCCTTTCGACGTTGAAATGAAACGCACACAAAATTCTCGTTCAGGGCACCTGCGATACCTGGGGATTATTTACGCCACATTCACCACTTTAATTGGAAACGGAGCAAATCGATACCCGTTCGAGCTTGTTGACTTTCACATTATGTATACGCGGGTTAATTCTGTCAGTTTTAATGCTTTTTTTTCACAATCAATCAATAGCTGACAACTATGTAGAAGAAAAAAATTTCCAACTTTAAACATGGTTCGCAAAACAGTTTGAATGAAACTATCTTTTTCAAAGGCTTCATAACACCTTCTAATTTTTCGGGAAACTGCATCAATTGTTCTTGTCTCAAACAGAAGCATGAAGAGATAGTTCTTGTTTTTCTCAACCAAAACAATGATGAACAGATCTTGTGAGTCAGAGACTGTCAGGTAGATAATTGACTGTAAGAGCGTAGTCGCCCATTCCTCCTTTTATCTTCTGTCCATCTTCTCAATTCTTATGTGAGCTGTGATTCTTCAATCTTTCAGTGAGCTCATGATGAGTGCGCAAACCATGAATTCATTCGAAATATCTCTTTTTTCTAAAACGTAGAACTTGCGAGAATCGTGCGTTAGCTGGATCATTAATCGAGTATTTAACACTATAAACAGGTGATGATGTCGATTTATCCCACTCATAGAATCTTGAGAGTTTTCAATACACACGAAGATACGAAGTACGTGCAGTTCACTGATCAGTAAGATGGCGGAGCTTTGAGTCCCTGAATACACGACCACTATGAAACTGATTCCGCCGTGATTCGAGACCATCGTCATGGAGATGGTACCCTCATTATACATACGCTGAGCTCTCCGTTGTTCTCTTTTTTTGTTTAGTCCACGCATCACATCACTATCACTAAACTGATTTCGCAGTGATTCTAGCAGATATTCATGAACATGGTACCCTCATTCTACTATTTCCCTGAACATGAGATGTTCTTCCTTTTACGATTCTCTTCTCAAAAGACGTATGGATTAGAAAATTGTCGAGTATTAAAATCTCAATTTTATGTGTTTCTATCTAAACATGAGTGACGTTGTCAATTTGTAGAATGTGCTTCAGTCCGATGTCCTTACTTTACATTTCTACATGATCACCTTGATTGTCATTCGGACTTACAAGTAGTCTAACCACTTCGAACTTCGTATGAATATACTCTCATCAATAGTTTGAGTAACTCGGCTCTAATGACTCTAAATTGTAGTTTGACTTAACGTTCTATTGTTAAGGTGAAGGGATGACATTGAATTAGTTGAAAGTTTTGCGAGGTTCGAATGTTAAGAAAAAGCTACCTCCTGATCTTCGTTCATTATCATTAAAAATAACGAGAACACTCGAATAAGACACATATTAGAAGTTTATACATACACATACTCTCTGAGCATTGTTTATTACTTCATTCTCTGAGTTTTGTCTGATTATTCTTCTCTTGTGATCTTTATGAACTGCCACCAAAACCCTTAATATGATGATAAAAAAAGATCTGATGGCAATCTGACCCTCATAAACAAAGCGCTAACATTGTCGTTTCTGAATATAAACAGACACGGTCATATCTTGATGGAGCTTGTTTGACTCGCGCCGCAAGTCACTGTAATATTGTGGTTGCTGTGGACGAACCGCACTCTCTTTCTACACGCGCAACCTCTGTGTCGACAAATGGCTCACAACCAATAACCTCCCACTGATACGAGCTCATCGTCATGGAGATGAGATTTTCATATCTCACGCTCATTATACAGGGTGAGCCATAAATATATTAACACGAGAAAACCGTCATAACTTGAGAAGATCAAAGCAGAATTTCGAAATTTCTTCACAACATTTATTCAGATATTTAACAAATAGAATCCTTTTAACAATTCACAATTCTTCCTCCTTTCTATACGATGACAGCTCGAAGTCGTCTGGGGAACGCAACGACCGCGGCACGCAGGTAGTTGACGTCTAGATCATCTCATGCCTTCAGAATAGCTTTCTTCAAGCCTTCCAAATTTGAGTAATTGTTTGTTGAGATCTTCTCGGTGAGGTACCCTCAAACGTCATAGTCCATAGGGTTGAGATCAGGCGAGGAAGCGTGTCATTCTGAAGCTGCCAAACCTTGGGGAGATGCAGTTGGCACCACTGTTGTGTCAACTTTGCACGATGTGACGGTGCTCCGTCTTGCTGGAAGACCAATGGTCGATTCTGATTGTGCGTTCTGGATCAGGAAAAAACGACGGCTTCTAGAATTTTCTCCCTGTAGTATATTTGGTCGATTTTCGCTCCAGGATCAATGAAAACCAACGGACATCTTCCATCAGCGCATTGCCCGGCAAAAACCATCACGGATGATGGACGTGATGTTTTGTTGACAATATTCTCTTTCTCAATGGCAGATTGGAAGTCATTCGCAATGATCCTGTGGTTTTGACCGTTTTTGTTTCCTTCCACAGTGAAGATTTTTTCATCTGTAAACAGCATACTCAGGTGCGAACCAGCCGTCGTGCCTCGAATCAGTGCCTTCGCTTTCTCAACCCGCAACTTCTTGTTTCGCTCAGTGAGAGAAGCGTCAGTCTGCATATGGTAAGAAGTCAGTTTTGACTTGCTTTTGACAATTCTGTTGATCGATTGCGGACTGACTCGAGTTCTGAAGCCAACTTTCGCATGCTTTTCTCGGGGTTGCGACGAATCGGCTCTCGGACGACTTTCACCACTGAAGGAGTGGTTACGGTGACCTTACGACCGCTTCGTTGACGATCAGAAAGCATACCAGTATTTTGAAACCGTTTGACAGTGGGATAAACCTCTTCTCGAGATACAAAGAGCTCTTTCGCAATGTCCCCATTGGTCCATCCGTTCTTCCAATCGCAGCTCGATGTGAAGAAGGAGCCACCATTACCTGGAAACTAGACATAAGACAATGAAATTCTGCAAAAATATCAAGAAATACTTATCAAATAAAAATAAATGAAAAAATCGGTGTTTGCTACCGCACAGGAGCTGCACCGAAGACGC
>OZ022253.1:8400372-8410372 GCA_963978915.1 Caenorhabditis parvicauda | reverse complement strand
GAACTGAATATGCTTGTTAGTAGTGATAGAACGTTGGTGTCAGTTGTTCGACCACGATATTCAGATAAATTCCAATCAGTAGTCTGACAAATTGTATCTGACCGTAATTTAAGAAGGCTAACAGTTAATAGAACAGGAGTTAGTAATTGAAGACAGATTAGTAATTATGAGAACCGTAGGCGATAGAAGGAGGAAATCGTCTCTGCAGGCATCCAGAACTGCTGTAGACCATAGGTACCGCTGGTTGAATTTTCAGTAGTATGTCTAAATTTTAAGAAATGAGTTGAAGGAGGTGGCCAGACTTTGCCCCTCCCCCTCCCTCATTGTTTGAAGTTGATAATCATATTTTTAAATTTGAGATTCAGTACCCCTTACAAGCAAAACAATGTAATTTCTACCTCTGGTCGTGGTAATGGAACGTTAAATCTGTAGCTTTCGAGTTAACAGAGTACTTGATTGACAACTCTTCTAATTAATTTTTTCATACAGTGGCTGCAGCAAGCTCGTCAAAATCCGGAACTAGCACGAGATAATGTAAGGAGGTTACAAAACGAAAAACCCTCTGTACCACGTCTCGTATTTCATCGGCGAGAACTAAAGGTGGAACGACCACCGGTACGACGAGAACAAGTTCAACAACGGCCACCGTTCGAAGCGATTCAGAATCAAATGAGATATGACTTGGGAGCACTTGCGACTCACATTGTAAACGTCTATCAAAACCTGGTTTCCCAGGGATTGCCACTAGGATTTGTCGGAATGCCAACAAACGTTGGTTTCAATCCGCGATACGACTTTCTGAACCCACAAGTTACTCCGGATGTCTTGGTACAACAACTCATAGCACAAGGGCGAAGGCAGTTTGTCGATATTCGGGTAAATGTATGTATTTATTCTTCGGTGGTCTGTTGCATGAAGTTTTTCCAGTGTCTCGTCACTTTTTTTTAAAACGTCATCAGTGTGGGTTGTGTGTCTCGAAACGATGATCTTCTTCTTCCCATCTCTCGGACCTTCTCTGGATCTTCTAAAGATGATGGACCACTTCTGTGATACGTGTTCCGTCCGTTGTTGTCTCCTACATGTGTTTCCTCCAACCCTGTGTGCATCCTGTTGGTCCGTGAATTAATTGTCTTGATGATACCGTTTCAACAAATAAACATGCTCAGAAAATCATCCTGTGTCAAAGTCGTATTTGTGTTGTCCTATGTGCTTGGAATTTTTGGAAACTCAAAACAGACCGAGGTTTCAGCCAAACGGACAAGCGGGACAGAGAGAAGCTGGAGGTCAGCTGGGAGAATATCAGGAAAATAGAGATGGAAACCAGGCAGAAGGATCTGGAAATCAGGAAGTCGAGCAGAATGAGAACTCTGAGGAGTCTGAAGATGTTGAAAACGCTGCGAATCATGGAGAGAGTAACCAGCAAGACGAACAGATGCAGCAGCCGGAGCATCAAGTTCATCAACAACTTCAACAATTTGCCACCGACCATGCTAGCGTTGATCTAGAACTAGTCACTGCTGAACAGGAACAAGGTGATCACTCACAGGTTAGTCCTTACATATTGCAGCTTTCGAATGTCTCATTTTCAGAATCATAGTGCTGAAAACGAAATGAACATGAAAAAGCCACCACACCATCGTATTTATATTGATGTTGACGGTGAGGAGACGCCAAAGCGTCAAGAAGTAGCAGAGAATCAGCCGGTTGACGGTCAAAATCAGCAATTTCAATCCGGTCAAGATGTCGCTCAGAACAAGAATGCTGCTTATCAAACTGAACAGATCAAAATGGTGGAAACGACTGCAGACGCGAATGAGTGGACTTCGAGAGGCGCAGT
The DNA here is from genome assembly GCA_963978915.1 of Caenorhabditis parvicauda. Lineage (NCBI taxonomy): Eukaryota > Metazoa > Nematoda > Chromadorea > Rhabditida > Rhabditidae > Caenorhabditis > Caenorhabditis parvicauda. Next base: position 8,408,535 of record OZ022253.1, on the reverse strand, counting down.
CAACTCGTGAGTTTTTATCCTCAAAAGGAACTGACATCACTCCTCCAAAAATGTTTTAAATTATTTGTTTCAGAACGAACCGGGCCGACACTCCCGAAGAGACGCCAAGATCATCCAACGATCCTGTGGTGCGTAATGCTCTGGTACGAGATTCATTCAGAATATACTTACAGGGAAATGAAGACAGAAAAGTTGAAACAAGAGCCGGCCGTCGTCGTCGCCAAGCTCCGACAGAAGATGCACCAGCTGAGCTACCGAACAAGATCAAAATCATTGATGCCCCTGCGTGAGTATGAAAATTACACAAGTAATTAAAAAATTAATCCATTAAAATTATTTTTAATATCTATTCTTTCAATACTAATATATTGCGTTCAACGTTCCTCAAATTTTCCATGATTTTTTGTGAACTAATCAAATAATTTGAAAAAATAAATTGCCAAAACAGTTCTCAAACACTTTTTTCAGAAGTCAGGCTGAAGCAACGCCGAAAGGACCAACTACAAAGCGAAAAGGCAGAAAGTAATTTCTTAAATTTTTCCATTTCAAGATCTTTATCACGTTTTACTTAGTGACAATGCAAGAATTTTGGTATTTAAAAACTCCCCTTTTAGAAATTTATTTCGAGTTCTCACCTTTTTCGGTTTTCTATCAACATGACTTATAGGAACGATTTCTGGATTCTTTGACTCACCCTTCCACACTAAGTATTTATTACTGATGATAGTATTCCAAACCGTCTCATATCAAACTAACTGGAAAACTCACTTTTCCGGAACCCAACGGTCTTTTATCAACTGAAATATGAATTGTATTGCTTGGAATAATAAATACTGCATGGTTATACGATTTTACAACGATCTTGATGTTTTCCTAGCTTGCCTATGTATTGGTAAAGATCTGGCAAAAGATGTTAGTCAGCAGACCTTCTCTCTGGTTACTGTATTGAGAAGGGAATAAAAGCGTGGAAACGTGAAAGCTTATTTCGAAGCGGCAATTCAAAATGTTCATCAAACATTTGCCCTACCCTACTGGTTACGGTATTGAGATACAGGGGCAGGAAACTTCAATATCAAAATTCATCTCTTTTCGATAACTGAAAAATTTCAATTTGAAAAATTTTATTCTTGAGCATTTTTATGGACTATCAGCAGCAAACACAACGGAAGAAAGAAGCAAATCCCATGGCGACTGCCTTGACGAGGACCACTCCGAGAATCACCCTGAATCGATCAGAGTTGGAACTGTTGTACAAGTACGACTTACACAATCCACAGACGAACGTACCAGCAGCACTTGTTCGTGTCGTATTTACAAAGTTTGTAGTAGACAAAGAAGTTGTCTTCGCCGCATCTGAAAGCAAATTATGGTTTGGAAAAGAAAGGTAATTTGTGAACTGTTCTCTGAAGTTTTGGATGGACCGTAATTGAACAGCGATTTTTGTCCATACATACATAATGTCACTGTACATATACTGCTCTTTTACATTCAATTGTCAATTCGGTCTGATGACGGTCCAAAAATGACTCGATGCCAGATAGATATCAGTCCACTCGACATTTCTGCGTCATGATGTCAAAAAGTCTTGATTTCTTTCGTTGCTTATAATGCGAGCTGATGATGATTTTTTGGCCCACAGTGAGCGAAGAACAAGAGATGATTTATTCATACTTATATGATATTTTACTGACTTTACTGATTTTCAATTTTTTCTCACGTTTTATCTAATATTTTATCAAATTTAGTAGGAACCGTTGTTTAATCTCATACTTAAAAACAATGTTTTTAGAGTATTGTATGAAGATCGAAATAGTCGAGTGAAAACGGGGTTTTGAAAACTGCGTAAGTCAATCGACTCCAGTAAATAAATGCAATTTTGCGTTCCGGCAGAAAAAAAAACTGTGATTGGTTCATTTTTTATAGAGACCATCTACCATTGATACCAAAGTAAGTTGAATTCTTGCTTCAACAATTTTACAAATAAGAAAATTTTGGCAGACCAGCTGGACTGCCCTCGGTCATTCCGCTCCTGATACACTTAATTTTGGAATGTGCAAAAGTTCTACATTTTGAAAAAGACCCACAGAGCGTTCTTCCTGGACAGCCTTAACTTTCCGAGTAACAGCGAAGTATCATCGTTAGAAGAGTCAACGAGAATGAAAAGGAGGAAAAGTGTGATGGCGAGGTAGCCTATAGACATGTCATGCTACCTGCAACTCTTCCGATAAATGGTTTTGTGAAGAAGGAAAGCAAACAAGTAGAGTGCCATCGGTTCAACTGAGGGATAGTTCAATCGACAAACTCTTTTCTACTTGAGAACGCAAAGAGGGTATGAAACTGACGGCAGTTTTTGAGACACAATGATGCAATCACTTATTCCAAGCATTCCAATGAAACTTTTATCTAATACTTTTGCACGGGATTGATTCAAAAAATTTCAGTCAGAGTTTAAGAAACAACGAGAAAAACGTCCAGATGGAAAATATTCGAAATCGCATGGTGTTAAAGAGGAATAAACCACTATGTAGCCACATCTGTGTTTTTGAAAAGCAATGTTTCGATTCTAGTCACCTAACGCGATAGGTTCCATTATTTGGGTGATATTTTCCCGAAACCGGGTATTTGAATAAATCATTTAGGTAACATCCTATAACTAGTAAAAAAAGAGACTCAATGAGATAAATTTGAAAAACTGGTGAAAACTGAACGCACTTCTCTTCTAAAGGGCACTGGTGAAATGAGGATAATTGCCTTCAGAATGTGATCCATCATGTCGTTATTCAAAAAGAGCGGTGAAGCGGGCAAAGGTTGGCCAAAACGATTGACAAAGAAAACAACGAGAAAAGAATACAAAGAAGACGAAGAAGAGCAGAAAAAAGAAGATATGTACAACAATGTTGTGGCAATTAAATTAATTATTGTCTCAATTTTCTCGTTGCACCCTGAGCTAGGCAAATACGAGAGTAGTATTCTAGGGTAAAAGGTTTTGATTTTTTGGATATGGTTTGAAACTTTAATAGAATACAGTGAAAAATACCATAATTGTTTCGAAATAAAATTTGTTTTTTCATCAAAGAAAAAGCTATTCAAATGAAAACATCGGAGTTTTTGGACAACGTTACGGTAGAAGTGATCGTACCCATTTTCAAATCTGATGTATTAGTAAAACTGCCATTTTGAAAAAGCAAGCTATGTGATTACACCAGAGCTGAACGGGAAAAATCAAGAAGTTAACTGCTCAAGAACAAAAGAGGAAATTAAAAGTTGGAATTGTTCGTGTCTCCTACGTCTCTGATAGAGGCCCTCAATGTCTGCCAATACAATCAAACGAATACAATTTTGAGGTCTGAACTGCCATTTGATAACATTCTGAGAGGTGTGACACACTGGTGTACGAAGATCAGATGAGAAGCTCAAAATGATTCAGCAGATCAAAGAGGTATCAGTTTCCGAGTCAATATGTGAAGTTCAGAAGCATATGACCACTATAACTGTTTTCCTTTTTACTCAATGTCACGATGTCGTATCAGTCTGAAGATTCTGGACATGATAAACAAAAAATAAATAATTTAACAATTTCAACAACATACTGATGTTGAGACTTATCCTACGGCTACAAAACGATTTCTGTTCTAAACTTTTCGACCGGCTAAAACGTGTTTTTTTTTCATTTCACATCACACAATGATATGTTTCTTTCTTATTATCATTGCTGTTTCTGGAGTTTTTGACTCTTTTTCCATGTTTCAGATAAATTTCAGAGCCTCGATAGCGATTTCGAGGAATATGGACAATGTCTGTCAAGGAAAAATGTCGCAGATGAAAAGCATGTGGAGGTTTTAAAAACGAAGTTTTAAAAAAACGAAAAGTTCAGGTAATTTCAGTGATCCGAGGTTCTGATGTGATCATTCCATGCTTTGACTGGTAATACATAGAAGACAAATCCAGAACTCCACTGAGTTTCAGTATTAGTCCTGAAGATGGGATCGAAATCGACACAACTTACAAACCATCTTCTGGTACTGTTGGTCGTGCTGTGAAGAAAGCTTTTGACTACTTCAAAGAGGTTTTAGTTGTCTTGCAATGAAGCGAAGACCTTTCAGAAATTCCTATTCAAAACTCATGCTCTAGAAGACCCAGATAAGTGAGTTTAAGGGACTTTGACGTACGAACTGGGACTTTTTTCTTCTGTCCACACTGTATGTATAAAATTTCCACGAGATTCAAGCAAGTACGTGCAAGATAAAAATTCTAAATTGTACCTGCGGTTTCAAACACAAAGATGAATGTGTCATGTTTGACTTCAATGAACTGACCTAATCTTCAGATGGAAATTCGAATGGGAGTTTGCACGTACTGGGAAGAAATTCCAACAAATGTCGTTTATGCACTCAAAGTCGTCGGATAAAATTACTGAAAGAATAAGAAGGTTTCAATTATGAGGAAAATGTTTTTATTTCGGTGGCCAGATTTATGAAAAGAAACTCCAACAAATTTGACCTCGGTGATCGATATGAACTGATTCTGAATGGAGTGACAAATGACAATTCCGGCTTTTATAGGTAACATCTTCTCATTTTTCTATTTTCGACGCGTGAATTAAGATGCATCAACACCGTCGATCGACAAGTTATCTCCAGAGCATTCTTTCTAGACGTTATGAATGAGAAAAAGATCAAAACTGTAATGTTTTCGATGGATTTTCTTTAACTGAACAATTTAGACTGCCGGACACATAGGAAACCATACAACGGTAAACATACCTCTGAAGAATCAGAAATTGAAAGATTATGGGCTACAGATAGTTATGAAAGTGAGAAAGTTGTCTTCAGCGTCTGAGAATGATTTCCAGCAAAGTGAATGGTCTGGGTGTAGTCAATGCTCCAGTGAAGATGGTGAAGAAGTCAGGAATTTTGAATGTGTATTGAAGGTCTCTCTCTCTCTCTCTCTCTCTCTCTCTCTCTCTCTCTCTCTCTCTCTCTCTCTCTCTCTTCCTCTCTTCAAACTCAGGTTTCAGCCAGAAGGAAACACAGAACACGTCAGCAAAGAGTTTAAGTGGATTGCACTGTTTGGAGAGGTTAAAATTAGGTTGTAATTCTGAAAATTGTTTCTGCAGGTTCCATGTACATCAAGCATTGTTCCTCTGGATCTGAGGAAGAATTTGACAGAACAAGGTTACGATGAGATCTTCATGGAGTATAGAACTTGCTGGGTATGAAGAGAGAGAGAGAGAGAGAGAGAGAGAGAGAGAGAGAGAGAGAGAGAGAGAGAGAAAGAGAGAGAGAGAGAGAGAGAGAGAGAGAGAGAGAGAGAGAGAGAGAACTTTTAATAGACCGACTGTCATCATGAAGCTCTCGGACGCGAGGTCAACGGAACTGATGAACTCGGTCGCTACAAACCATTGGAATACATACCAGCTGGAGATTTCATTTTTGGAGAGCTTCTCCCTAGGATAACACCATCGGTTCTGAGAGTTTCTACTGTTGTTATAGAAGGTGCGAATTTCTCTTTTCATGAACCTCCGAGAACTTTTGAGAGATACTCCAGAATACATATTCAGGAGACAGTCTGGTCCTTTCATGTCACAAGCTGATCGACACACAGCTCGGAATCCACTGGTACTCGAGAAAGAACAGAAAGATTCTGTTCAGTACAGTAGACTCATTGTACAATAAGCGAGTTCACTTCGACCAAGACGTCAGGATGATCTTCAAGGAAGTCACGATGGAGGATGACGATGAGTATTTGTGAGATTGGATTCCTTCCAATCAAAACAGTACAATATTTAAGCTGTTACAACTCGGAAAACGTGCTCCTTGGAAGTTACCACGTAAGGATCCGGCAGAATGAGCGGCACAAGGAAATTATCGAATTGATCAGAATGATTGTCAAATTTGTCTCGTTCTTCTTAATCTTCTCGCTAATTCTTAATCAGCTGTTGAAATAAAGTATTTATTGGAACTGAAGACGCATGGTGTTGTTGAAAAAGGAGGCAGTTAGGAGACAACATACAGTAACGTTCAGAAGTATTTGCGATCTGAATTCAGTTTTTTTGTGAAAAAGAGTGCTGAGAAGTTCACTATAGTTCGGATTACTGTAGTTACCGTAGTAACCGAATGCCCGATCTCAAACGGGGAAAAAACGGTTTCTTTGTGGTCTGAACGGTGTCTCAATTATACACGGTGTAACACAATCGGCCATTCCAAGAGTGGGCGTAACGGGGGTGGGACAACCAAGGATGGTCGGTCAAAAATCGCTTAGTTACAAAAGTTTCAAATCGAGGCCTCAACTACATTTTCGATATCAATACTGGCCAGTCTCCCCAAAATATCTTACAACAACTTTAACAACAATTTTCTTATTCATTAGGGACTAAAATTGAGCAGAATACATGGAATAAATGGGCAAAAATACCAAAAGACGACTGCAAAGCGGTCATCCGGAGCGAAAATTTAAATCTATTGATTGGGATCGAATGATTCGCGCCTTTTTTTGAAACGCCACCCCCACTTGATTTTTTTGATCTTGGCACTCCGTGTTATACAAAACTCACTTTTCACAATTTTTGACCGAAATTTCAAAACGATGGTTGGTGAATCACTTTCTTAAACCATTTCTATCGTTTTCAGAATGGTTGAAACCGCAGAATACACTCAGAGATTACAAGTTCTTGGAGTCACCATTCCCAAGAGACATTTCTTTAAAAATTTTCTGAAAAAAAGTATATTTGTAATGGTAAAATGATCTTGTATCCTCAATCGAAACCGAGCAATTCGAAAGGATCAACGAGGTCAAATGCTGATCAGCTGTATCCTCATAAACAAATGGAGTGAAAATGACTGGCAGACAGCTGTTGGTGGTTGTTTCTGTTGGAACTACACAATGTTTCTCTTCTATCTCACCTTACTTCCCTACGTTTACTCACTTTGCTATCCAAATTTGGAACCATTGAAGTTGCAGCCCTTACAGGTACTCAATTAAACTTTTTTATTTGCAGATTTCAAGGTTTAGAACAAATAATGAACAGCAGGAAAACTTCTTCAATCTAGTGTTATAGCGGTAAAAAAATACTTTTCAAAGTTTGAGGAGTTATTTTTTAGTTTTTGAACAAATTCGAAAAGTTAAAGACTTCCCAACTTCAAAGTGTTCGAAGTTTTCGTAGACGTATCACTTCACTGTTCTCATCACACTTGAAGAAACCCTTTACAGTACAATGGCTCGTGGTTCCTTGTGGCTGAAAAAAGCACGAGCAACAATTTTCCACACGGATCGAACACAACTTCCAGCATGTTACGTTTATTGGTTCAGCCGGACAACAGCTCACTCTCTCTGTTGGAATATCATTCCATGTGAGCGACATGCTTTTATGACATCAAACTACAAAGTTGTTTAGAAATGACACATGTACGCCAGCAGTTCATGGGAATCTCACAAAGTTCAAGGATGGGTACAGCCTTAGAATCGCAATGGGGGAAGTCATACATGAAGGTAATATTGATTGAAGAGTTACAATCTAGTTGGAATGTTTTGATTCTAAAGTACGGATTCAACCTTATATTTATACTTTGAACATGAGCTGTTTTGATCAAAAATTGTGAAGAAATTCGGCCTGGAGTTGAAAAAACAATGTAAAAACAATGAAAATGAAGTTTGGAAAAAAAGTTGAAAAATAGTGTTTTTGATGAATTTCATCACCTTTTATCATAATGATTACACATCTGAATGGATGATCTGACTGCATCAATTATCATTGCAGCCTATGTCATTCCCATCTACCACGGTTATTCTGGCGAGAAGAATGAGGAGATGAACCTGGCTCTCTACGGATGTCAGAATGAACACCCTGATGGTGGGTCTTACACCAAATGCATGGTGATCATCGGTTTACAGGAGGATGTCCAAAAGGCGACGAGTTTGTCCTTATCATGAGCAACTCCAGACATCCACAGACATTACAACTCTTCAAGTCTGCAAAGATTATCGAGGACAATGGATGTTTGGATATTCTTCTCTTCCGCACGTTCAATACTTACAGTATGTTTTGGTTAAAATCTCAATTCGAGATGAACAAGCCACAAAACCTACAGTAACAACCAGAAAATTACATTTTTTTACTAAAAATAAGAGAATCGGATACTTGTATCTCTATCTGGAAGTGAGTTA
>OZ022253.1:8365372-8395372 GCA_963978915.1 Caenorhabditis parvicauda | reverse complement strand
TATTGAATCCTAAATGTGCAACAGTCGCATTGGATATGTGTCGCCCATTTGTGATCCTATGCCGGTCCACCCATAATTTTTGAGCAGGACCACTTAGACTCGAGATTTCCAGATCTTTCTATTCACGAGACCTCTACAGCTGAAATTTGATACATGACAATGTATAAGTGGCTTCTTGAGTCTGCTTTGGAAAGAAGACAAGAAAAAACAAGAGAAAAGCATAGATTGTGAAATTAGACCTCACAATGTGCATTATTCCGTACCGTATCGGAGAGTCAGCACGATCTTCTTATTCAGATGCATAGAGAAAGCGATCTACGTGATATCAAGACACGAGTCCATAGACCACGCGGAGCTGACTGTATTGGAGAAGGTTTCCAAGTCGGTCTGTGTTGAGCCCAACCTACTCTGGCATGCTGCTGTAGCAGGTAATCACAGAGAGTTGATGAACGAAGTTATTTTTCAAACTATCTTGATCCTAGGTAGAGGATTTTGTTGGACTGGAACTATCAGACACATTAAAAAGTTTTTTTGCTTCGAAAAAGACTATCAAAATAGTAGAAATAGATTTCATAAGTTGACAATTCGCTTTTTCAAAATTTGTCGAAATCGATATTCCCACTTCTTCAGTGATGATTCCAAAACGGTTCGATAACCTTGTCATTAGCAGTGTTAAAATCAAAAATTTACTATACAAAAGACCAAGTGGCACAATAGAAAGGCACATCAATTGAAAACGTTTGGTTAGATCGACCAAAGGCACATATGAAAATGTTTGTCAAATGACAAAATTGAATAGGAATTAATAAAAAGCACCATAGTTGAGATGTCTCACATGATATAATTTAGGATTTTGTGAAGGAAGGAACAAAAGTGATCGTTGCCCGTATATCTACAATAAACTGTTGCAGAAGAATGCGTAGTCGGCCATCACAGACTGAAGCCACCTCCGTGTAGTTCTATCGACGTTGCCAACAGTGAAGCCGAATGGATAAATCTGAATTCTACTGATATTGAGGTGATTATCTTGCTTTTTCTGTCATCAGGAGTGTCTGTGCTCATTCTCGAGAAGTGTTCAATTTTATCTACTTCATATTTATTGAAACTTTAGTAGTACATAGTTTCCGTTCATTCCAGTGAATCCCAATAGTCTAAAATCCCGCATTCGGTGGTTCCTGGAAGATGGAAAGTCTATAAATTTGTGAGGCCAAATCGAGTGCACCACATCTCAATGCATAGTGTCTACGAATAATTATGCGCGGGCGAGTGGAGCCGTAATCGTAGGCAGCGAGTCAAGACTGATGAATGACTGACAAGATAACTCGATTTTTTGGGGGCGGGGCTCGACACGCCCACTTGGTTAATTGTGTTGATTTTAGGAGGCGTATGGTCAAGTGGTCTATCATGTGGTCGCATCGTCTTCGAAAATTTCGAAACCGTTTTCTTTGAAGTTTGATGGAACAAGGATGCAGAAAATAACGGAAGAGTAGGTTTTCTGAAATGGAGAGAGAGAGAGGGAGAGAGAGAGAGAAAGAGAGAGAGAGAGAGAGAGAGAGAGAGAGAGAGAGAAAGAGAGAGAGAGAGAGAGAGAGAGAGAGAGAGAGAGAGAGAGAGAGGGAGGGAGGGAGATAGAGGGAGAGAGAGGGAGGGAGGGAGATAGAGGGAGAGAGATGGAGAAAGAACACTCGAGTTTAAAATTTGCATGCTACTTGAGAACTTTGGTACATCATTGTTCTAGGGTTGCTCATTTCAAAAGTTTACTAAAATGATACTCAAACATTCATAAACTCCTTTTTCATCTGAATCCCTAACGACATGAGCCCATCAAATTAGCTTAATCATAACGACAGCTGACGGAAGTGTTGACCGGCTACATATATTAGTCGACATTCCTTAGTAGCAAGATAACCACTGATTTTGTGGTGCGCTAAGGTAAATAAACAACTCTGAAGGTTTTTGTTGTGAGCTGAGATTATAATTGGAGAATGAACTTGATCATTGGTTCACAAGTACACTTGGGTGTGAAAATTGGTTTGGCCTGAACGTTAGGCTTGAAAGTTGATAATTACAGTAGCTACGAACAACTCTGTCTTTTATACACTTACGACTTCTCACAGAGCAAAAACATCGCTTGATTAAGGTTAAGGATAAAGTTCAAACATGTGAAAAAAATAATTTTCTAGTGAAACATTTGACCGATTTTTTACCATCTGAATCATTTTCCGACTGTTGGCGATCCCAGTGATTTCTTCACTGAGTTTATTCAAGCTAACTCTGATGTTTTTGGTGATCCAGCATTGGATCGTAGATGGGCGAAAGTCAGCGTATTCAGTCTGCCATCGGTTCAATGCCGGTTCATTCTCAGTACAAACATCTGTCAATAATTCGCAGTCTAATACGGATCCAACCAAAGGTTTACAGCCAGACCCGCATTTTTTCTATGACCCCCGTCCAATACAAAAAAGAGGACAATCTCAAGTTGGTCCCCCTCTCATAGTGCATCTTCTTCTCTTATGAATAGCCAGTTTCTCACTCTCAAATTCAGCAGCCAATCGTCACGCGAAGAGCCACTCTTCTCTCATATTCCGGGTCAAAAATTGAATACATCGTAATTACTCTCTTGTTTCGTTTTCTTCGTTTAGGTTGCAATAAAAGGGAAAAGAGGGCGCCCGGGAACTGTGGGTGGGGCGCCCTAACCGCGTCAATATTGAATGGTTCAAAGTTTTCTCAACATACTCGATTCAACAAATTTGAAAAAGTTTGTAAGTTCTGGTAACCACAAGTTCAAGAATGACAATAGCTAGTATGAAGGGTACCAGGTCTCATACCGCGACTACCAGATCGTATCAATCAATCTCAAAAAATAGAAAAAAAGTTGTCAATTTTCAGGTAACTTGATTGAATAATTAATCGAAAAGCAAAACTCAAGCTCCAATTACTCACATTAAGATCCACCGGTTGTCTCAGCTTCCCAGTCGAAGTCAGATTCTCCGGTCGTAATCGACTGCTCTTCCGGCTCCCAGACGAAATCGTCCTGGTTCATCCGGCTGCAGTCAAATCCAATCTGTATCTCCGAGAAGCCCAGCTGTCCGGTATCCTGCCATGCCTGTCGTTCACCAACTTCGGAACGTCCAATTGCTCGCTTCTGGAGACACCGATGTGCCAGGGATCTACATCATCTGAAACTGCTATCGTGAGTTGGGTCGGGTGTGGAGTTTAAGGTGAAAACTGTGTAATCTTCAACGTAAAAAAAAACGAGTTGTTTTGTACGATAAATTCTCGTCAAAATATAGGAGTAACCAATTTTTCTTAAAATTTTACGTTTTGAAAATATTGATTTTTATTTAAATTTTAAGGAAGACGGTACCTGGTATCTATTCGCATCAGATCCATATTATGTTCTCAACTCGAGATGTGAAATCCAGTCAGAAACGACCACAGAATACTCGTTCAAGTGCATTTCCGAGAGGTTTCAGTGAATTCCAGAATTGAAAATTTAGTTTCCTTCAGTTGGATTGGAGAATGCGAACGTCCTACCAAAGGAACCTTGGTACTCTCCGACGGATCTCACTTCCAAGCGAATTTTGATCAGGAAAAGATGGCCATTCGTCCAGGCAGGTCAGAAATCTTCTCGAGAGGGAACATCTCAGTCACAAGTGATCGAATTCTGATGTGGAACGATGGCGATCTTCTCGGTCGGAGTTATTCCATTTGGCTGCGGAAGTCGACGGACTGGAACGAGAAACGACGTTCGGAGATGGCTGCATTCTGTGTGTGGCCGTTGCCTTCGCAAATGAGAGATATGAACATGTTGTGTTAGCAGAGATGACAGTAGTAGTTGAATGCCACTACCTGCAAAGAAAGTATTTATCATCTTGTTCAACTGCATACGTTGTAGGTCTCACTGTGTGATATTTAATTTGTGTTTCACATGCCACATGTAAGGAAATTCAATTGGAGTGCGAGACATGTGTAAACTTCGTAAAATTTGAATGTTTCGGAATACATATTCAAATTGTTTGTAAAGATTGCTTCACCGTCTTGACCGGAGAAGTTCTCACACAGGTTCTTAGTAAGATCCATCACATTCTTCTTATTCTTGAGCTTTTGACGACTATTCGTGATAGTTGCTGATGCTCATGTAACTTAGTCGTGGTGAATAAACTTCCACTTGAATTAATGCAAAACTGTCGCTTACTATGCTCGCACTACGGGCTCGATTCAAAGATTGAACCGGGGTTTAAGCATATCTGCAACGTAGTGTATCAGGTCGACCCCCAAATCAAGCCATTTTGGCCATTGCTAAGACTAAATGCACCAGTGCCAAGCATCCCCTTTCCACTGGTTCAAATCTCATTGGTCTCAAAGTCTTTTGCTTTTTTGGTTCGCCGGATTGTTGTTTTGGTCGCTGACTTCTCAAGTGTTTACTTGTCTTGAAATTTAGCCGTTGAAGTTGACAAATAAGCAAAAGGATGTGTTAGAGAGGATAAATTCGTGAAAAAGAATATTTCTGGGTGAATGTTCTCTTCTCGGAAACTCCGATTCTGGAAGGAAGAGAAGGTAGGTTTACAAGGAAATCACATTAGTCGGCTATGTATGTGCATACATCATTTTTTCAAGTTTCAATCGTTAATCACTGAGACATTTCGAGCAACACAAGCTAAAATAACAAATGATTGCAAGCTCAAGAAAGATGAGATGACCGTACGAACCAGAACCTTTGTTTTCCTGATCTTAACAGTCTACCTTCTATTATTCAAAAAAACCCATTTTTCAAGACAATAATTGTACGTTACGCGGGGTTCTTCTCTGCAGAGTAAGAAATAATGAAACCCCTGGAGCAAGTCGACAAGCTGAGCTTGTCTTACACACTGCTTCTGACAAAAAATGAAATTGACTGTTTTGCATCTACTACGCGAAATATTTTTTTTTAAAAAACTCACCACGACAGTGGCGGCTCCAACGACTAGAGGAACTCCGACCAGTAAAAGAGTGAGCAAGGACGTCTGTGTGGACACTGGCGGCTGTGGAGGTGGTGGTTGATCGTCAGGCCTGTCCATCCGATGGAACACCAATGGAGCATCATGGTGGACATCTGCACCAGCCGCCAATCGTTGGTGGGGCTGGACGGCGGGAGCCGAAGCTTGCTCGCTGGAATCTTGACTTTCCGGCCATTCCACGCTTGCTTTCCGTCTAAAGAACACACTTCATGCAGTCAATTAACTTATTATCATTTATCATTATGACACTCTCAAATTAGTGATTCCAGTGCTAAATGCAACTCAAAAGTTCGGAGTGAAAGTCCGGGACGTTATCATCAAGTTTAATGGCACTTCAACTTCCTTATTTCGTTCCCAACAAAAACTTTGTTGTCTTAAAACACTCGAGATCCTGATGAACTACTCACTGTGGTCACTGTCGTAGTGAAAAAAAAGTTCATCTACAAAAACCTCCATTTTGTACCAATGCGATTTTCATTGTGCTTTTTGTACATAATTGAAGCTCAAGTCGTTGTCTTATACTGTATCAATCTGTAGGATATAGAGACCGTAAAAATCATTTTTCAGTGCAAAATAAAAAAAGAAAAGAAATGACAAAGGTTTTCTCTACAATAGTAAAAATCAACTGTCGGTAGAAAATTATCACATTTATGTAATTCAGGTAAGATGCTCTACTACGAATCTATGCTTTATCATAAGATTCGAGCTCAATCTTTTTCTAAATTCCATATTGAAGCTTTTTGTTAGTAAAAGCAAAAACTTTAGCTAAAATCCCAAAAAAAATAATTGAATTTGCTAATTGCGAACACTTAACCGCGCAGCATATTCAATTCAATTTAATTGTTTTCACCGCAAACGAAGGAACAACAATTGCGTTCAGAAGTCGAAAATATTGAAGGTAACATGTCGGAATTGATCAAAAAACGTTTTTTGGTGAGAAGTACAGATACTCTGAAATTCGCTTTCGGATATTTTAGTGAACATCGGTGGTATTTTCGAAGTTTCCGAATATTCTATTCTCTATTCCATTCTCTTTTGTTATATTTTTCGTAAAACCACCCCATTCTGAACCAAAATGCTCAAACTAAAAGAATTACGATAAGAGAACAACGGCGACTTACCTTGTATGCGATCGTAGGTAGGCGAATGTATTGCAGAACGGGAGGTTACACGCACAAAGATCTGTCCATTTGTCGCCTTCGTCCCTGTAAAAAGTCTATTGGATCGGGGGAAACTACAAATTTTAAGACTCTTCAGTGAACAGATTGAATCCCGCTTAGCTGGATCAGGACTTTTTTCGAATTCCATTTTTTCAGTGGCCGACTGGAAGTCTTCATTGTTAGATTTAAGTAGTGTTGAGTAGTGAATACACATTCTCATATCTTTATGAGGAATTCCACCAGCGAAACACAAGAAGTGAACGTTCGCAGTACAAATCAAGTATTCTTCAAGAACATGTAGTACAAAAGATGCACGTCTCAACGACAAATACAGTCGTTGAATTAGCCTCAAAATTACATTTTGTCTGTGGTGACCTTAACCCGAGCACAAAAAGGATACGTGTCACCAAGATAAAAAGTCGACAACTCAAGTGCACATCATCGGGCCCAATCCCCCTTTTTCCCATTCTCTGGTGAATTTTTGGAGTGAGCTCACTTCTCGTTCAAGAGACAAGACTGCTGCATGATATTTGCCACGAGGAAACTCAATTTTCTTTGCTCGTATCTTTGCCCGAAACCGCTGCTATTTCACGGGCGGCACAATCAACTTATGCGCTCTCTGCGCAGATAGTCACATCAAGAGAGGAAGCGAGAGATAGAAAAATGGAGAGAGAGAAAAAGAGAGAGAGATAGATAGAGAGAGATAGAGAGAGAGAGAGAGAGAGAGAGAAAGAGAGAGAGAGAGAGAGAGAGAGAGAGAGAGAGAGAGAGAGAGAGAGAGAGAGAGAGAGAAAGAGAGAGAGAGAGAGAGAGAGAGAGAGAGGAAGTGAGAGAGAGAACGCCTAAAAACCAGCGGAATGGACAGAGTATAATTTTTTAACAAATTTGATAGTATGAGAAACAATATCACTTTTTTCGTTTTTCATAAGCTTTCTTAACCCAAAAGTATGGATTTATTGAACTGAACTGTTGAGAAAAGTGAGTTTAACAGGACATATGTTGGGTATTTAATATTTTTGAAGTACTGTATTTTTCAATATTGCAAGGTTCAAATTTTTATTTTAGCATTTCTGTTTTATTAATATTTAATCACCAAAGTTTCTCTCGACATAGAATAGTTACAGATAATTCAAACATTTCGGGAGAATGAGATTTACCTCTAATTTTTAGATGATCAAATCCCTCACCCCTCAGAAATAGCCAGTAAATATAATGTTAACGGTGGCAAAATAATCTGTGAAAGCGGATCTTGGGTTGGTTTTGCGGCTCTCTTTCTCTTTGTTAACGTGGTGTCAGATTTCTCGGCTCTCGGATGGATGGATGATGCCCCCATATCGATCTAAATGAAGACAACACACACACTATGTAGTAGCCAGTTTAATTATGCCCGGGTATCCCTCGTTTGGTAGAGCAGAGTAAGGTCACCCGATTGAGGAGACGGACGAAAAATAATAATCATTCTTGAAACGATGTTGACGTCTTTCACGGGTATCTTCAGGGGGATAGGAGACCCTTCTAGGTGAACTAGTTCAGTTTTAAAGTTGAAAAAACTTGAGACTAGCCTCACAAGTGTTCATACTGTCAGTTCATGAACCTTCTCATTTCTAAACACATCCGAACTGGAAATAAATGTCATAACTTTCGCGTTTCTATAAAAAAAATTATTTCTTTTTCTGTTTGTTTCCATCTGGCGTTTCTGCGAGATTTCGAGAGAATAAATAAAACAGTGATGTATCAGTTATTTGTCTATGTTTCTTACAAAATCTCAAATGGACGACACTTAGTGAATATTGAGGTGTACATATTACAGGATATTTTTAAATTTACTGGAAATTTTGACTTCCTGTTCACGTGTGGTTCGTAGTCGACATTCAAAAATCTTACTCGTTAATCAGCATGTTTGAAACTAGTTCTGATAAATTTGATGTGGCATGAAGGACTCTGTCAGATAGATTAGTCCTACAAGTAACTAAAATCCATTGTTGAGGTTCTCAAGACAGCAAAAAAAAATTTTTTTTTGTTAAAGTTCCAAGTAGACATTCTGGTGGTTCACACGATAATTTAACTCTCAATTCTTCCAGACTTATGATTATCTATTTACCGTATCGGACAAAATCTTTTGTGTTTTTTTCGAACACATCTCTCACCAAACTTCATGAAACAATCTGAACTTTTGGTATGATAATCTACAAATTTATAATCACTAATCGCCAGAGTTAGAATGATAAAGGTCAAAAGAAAGGCATTTTCTCTTGAAAACCGAAATTTCCGTAATCGGAAGATATGATACCTGTTGTTCGAACCACATAATATTTTGTCCGGTACTGTAGTTCACTCAGACTTTCTAATCAGCCAATACTCCGATTTAGCGTATACAATTGGTCATAACATGTAAAACGTCAAGATACAATTCGACTGAATTTTCGACATCCAGTAAACTTCTTCTCCCTTCTTAGAAAGAGAGAGAGAGAATATCTGGCCGAACCACCGAGAATCGAGTCAATTCCTTCACGCTCGAAACAACCTGGTTAACGAGATTTTCGCCTAATTTATTGCCTCAAAAGGCCGATTTGCGCACACGAGCAAAGGGCGAATTTGAATAAAATTATTATGTGGCGCGGAGAGGATGGAACACTTTGTTCTCATGGGAAAGTTCTTGGTGCGTTACAATTTAGGTGGGTTCCTAAAGTACTAAGATTCTTAATACGGTCACACACAGCTAATTTTTTCTTGAGCTTGTTAAAATTTTTGCTTTTCGATACTAAAGCTTGCGTAACTTTTTCTTCACGAACAAAAAGTACAACTTTGAAAGGCATCGGATGCGATGATAAAGAATTTTTTGAATTATGTTCAAGCTACTTAGTAATTCAGAATTTATCTTACTGTCTCTGTCTCTACTCTAGAGAGTATCCTCATTAGGCCTTGCACAATTCTTAGATCTCTCTCTCTCTCTCTCTCTCTCTCTCTCTCTCTCTCTCTCTCTCTCTCTCTCTCTCTCTCTATCTCTATCTCTATCTCACCCACTCTCACTATCTCCCCTCTCTATCTTTTTCTTCTCTCTGTCTTTTTTCTCTCTTTCTCCTTCTCTCCAGCCATTTTTTCTACACGGATTCAGAAGCCTACACCGTTTTCTCCAAGGACATCCAATCCTTTGAAACAGAGAAAAACGCCACAACAGAAAACTAAATTTGTTTTCGAAACTTCCAAAACCACTTTTTCTTAGCTTTTCAAAAGAGAGCGCTTCTGAAAGTGACGAGTTGTTTTGTTAACGAGATGAACGCGTCAGCACCTGACAGAAACCGCGACGAGTTGGTCTTCGCGTTGCGTCCCCTCCGAAATCTTGATTCGAGGTACCCGCGCGTCATGCAACCTGATGAGCGTGTGATTCCATTTAGTCGGAACGTCAGCCAACTGATGCACTTTGTTTTGGTGTGAGAAAATTGAAATCGAGAGTGTTTGGGTGAACTTCTCTTGCTTGGGACCAAACTTCATCGAGAAATAGGAAAACCATCCAAAAACGGATTGTCACTTGATGTATTGTTGTCAACCATTGTCAGCTAAACTCTTGATAACGTGTGACTTTTCCCATGAACGGGAAATGTTGTTTGAAAAGCAAATGTTTATACACGATTTATGGAAATCATGTGCTTTATTCATGTTTACCTGCAATCTTTTTCAAACAAGGTTAAACCTACTTTTCCGGTGTTTTGTGGATATGAACAGTTCCGCAACGCCTCACGTAGTCTTTATAGAAATTAAGCTACATATAGCCTTAGCAAAGTTACGTTTCACCCGAATTGGGCTCCAACTTGAAGCGCAAAACTCCAGCGTTGAGCACGAAAATGAAAGTTCATGCATGTATAATTTAAATGGTGTAGATGTGGACACGGCCTGATGTCGGCCGTTTCTCTATTCATTTCCAAATTTTTCGTCACAGATTTTGGGTGAACTTCTTAATGCATTATTGAACCGGGAAAACTGTTAACGCTAATCGAACATAGTGAAATCAGAATGTTGAGTACTACCTACAATTTTTGAGAATGTGCTATCAAGTAAAATCACCACACGGACCTGACCAGAGCTTTGACTCACTGTACAATCTGCCTAGTTGTTTTGAATTATTTTTAAGAATTCTCGTACAATACAAAAACAACTGACAGTATGGATATTGAGCTTTTCTCAAAGTTTTATAACAAAAATATTGTCTGGGCTTGGTAAAAAAATAGTTTAGGAGCTCGGTAAATTTTGTAAGAAAATTTTTTTAGGTATTAAATTCAAATTTTGAGATGAAACTTTTCAGACTTGTGCTCCGTATGGTGATTTTTATAAGGAACAGGGGACTACGTGTATCTCTGAAAGACAACTCCAGCCCGCTAATTTTCATCGTTCGTTCTCTTTTAGTAACCAAGTTAAGGGCCAACGCGCAATCTCCAACTCACGAGAATTCAATTTTGCTCGACTCGTAAACACAAATGTGTACTTTTGAGTGGAGCTTACGATATTATTTATGGGATAAGACGAAAACAATCCACGGGTACCACATGTAGTGGGTAGGTTTCACCCCAAAGTCTAATAAGGGCTCATTGTGCTCAAACTCGTGTCTGCTCTCCACTACTACTACGAACAACAAGGCTGGTTTGTTGTTTCCGCAGGATTTCTGCTTGAGGTAACCTGTGCCATGAAATCTAATAAACGAAAGCGATATTATTTTCTTCTTCTGATGTCGTGACTGACTACTGCTGTAAGGGGTGATTGGTGTAATTCGTTAATATCCCACTCTATATTCGATTTTTGTTGTCCATGCGACATTTTGTACACATATTCAATTGTGGCGTAGACAAATTGTCCGAAAATGTTTTCTGGACCCCACAAATTGAAGGAGGGAGAGGAAACAGTTTTGAAATTGCTCCTCATTCCTTCAAAGAAGTCTATCAAATACTACACTTTAGAAAAACTTTTTTATCTCTTTTGGAATCTACAAAAAATGTGGAAAACAATGGACATTATTGAGAATAGCTACAAACAACGACAATTTTTCATTTGCTACTTAACGAAAAAAACTGATCGTAGCTACTTTGGAATGGAAATAATCCACAACTGAACTCTGAACTAACAACATTCACATTCACCGGGGGTATTTCCTCACTCAAAGCAAAAGCCAAAGAAAATTATAATTGGATTGCACTGAATGTTGAAAAGTTTCTTTCAACATGTATGTACCTCTGCGTTCATCTCACTCGAATCGAAAGACCAAAAAAAACGATGACGATGCCGTCTGAAGAGAGGGATAAGCGCAGAGGGACATTAAATTCAAATTGAAGGCCATAAAAATAATGATGTGAAATTGAATTTCTCTGGTTTTTTCGCTGTTTTGTTCGCGACAAATCCCAAAGCATGAGTTGAAGCTTGATTAGAAAAAGGCGAGAGAGAGAGAGGGGAGGGTCTCCCTTCTGAGGACTCTTATTTGTTTACTTTTTCATTTTGTGACAAGCTAGTTCTTCTGTGTGAACATTCAGATGTGTCCTTAGAGAAAATAATCCGAAAAACATCAGATTTTGAATGAATTGGAAACGTATAGTCCGTGTGTACTTCCCGTGAGTGAGTGATTCTAATTCCGGCGTTTCACTTTGATTCATTGAATGTGACAATGCGAATGGGGTTGGTGAGAGAAGAAGGTAGTGAAATGAGATAAAAATGAAGGAATATCAAATTCTCGTCCAAAATTATCGAAAAAAAGTTCTCTTCTATTCTTGAAAAAAATTTCAAAACAAGAGACTATGTACGCGATTATTTTTTATACATGAATATCCAACAGTATCTCCATTTGCAGTTTTGACGACAGTTTGTTTAGGCCACTGTTGAATATTAGCTCGAAAATGTAGAATTTAAAGCATGGACGCAAAGACATTGATATGAAAGAGAACAATGGAAAAGGAAGGAGAAAAATTACAATCATTCTAATATCGTTAGAGCGTATTCTCTACGGAGCATCAACATTATAAGTATTTTCTATAAATATAAATGAATTGAAAGAATACCTGTGACACCCCAGAGGGTTATTCCCACATGTGCGAATGACTTGGTTCGAGTCGCGAAGGATCCCAACTAGACAAACAGTGCCGTCGCAGGACCCGTAAGGCACACAGTGGTCGTCGGTGCAGTAGCATTTGACGGCTGCCGTGGGCCTGTGAAGGCCTGCTAGGAGGCCTGCCAGCAACACAAATCTCATTCTATAGGTACATGGTGTGGTGCAGCAAAAACGAATGCTCTCTCTCTGTGCCTACACTCAGCCATCTCTCCCCCCATCGCCCCATAGAAGCCCCGCCCACTGGACCGCCTCTTTTCGGGACTCCAAAAGCTAGTTAGAAGTCAGATTTTAGCAGACCTCGAGATGAAAATCATTCAAGTGTGAATTATTTATACAAGAATTTGAAGGAGTTTTGAGGCGAGTTCATGTGCGAGATGTGATGGAAGTAGTCAAGGGTAAAAGGGGTCTCGACTAGGTCAACGGCAGTGTAGCTTGTTCGGTTCACGAACTGTA
Source organism: Caenorhabditis parvicauda (assembly GCA_963978915.1). Lineage (NCBI taxonomy): Eukaryota > Metazoa > Nematoda > Chromadorea > Rhabditida > Rhabditidae > Caenorhabditis > Caenorhabditis parvicauda. The sequence continues at coordinate 8,382,671 of OZ022253.1, read as the reverse complement.
CCATCTTTGTCGGTTAGAAAATCCTTCAGTAAACGAAACTTTTGACTCATTAATAAAACTTTTCTTTTGAAGTACATGAACACATGGAAATAATTTTAAAAAGTGTATGAGTCAATGCAATGAAGTTCATCGAGTTGACAATGTAAAAATCGCTCTGCTAGTTATTCTCTCTCTCTCTCTCTCTCTCTCTCTCTCTCTCTCTCTCTCTCTCTCTCTCTCTCTCTCTCTCTCTCTCTCTCTCTCTCTCTTCTCTCTCTCTCTCTCTCTCTCTCTCTCTCTCTCTCTCTCTCTCTCTCTCTCTCTCCTCTCTCTATCTCTATCTATCTCTTTTTTTCTTATTTTTCCCATCAAATCAGAAACGTAGAAACTTCTCTTACCTTGTTCTCATTTACCAGTTAAAGAAAAGATGAAAGAAGCTGTTTTCCGTGTTCGAGTTGTCTTTATGTCTTTTTTCTTTTCTGAAAACAAAGTGGTACCCATTTATTAGAAACCTACCATGTTATTAACTTTTCAGATTTTCCAATGAGGGAGCAGAGATGTTGAAAAACAGGAATCAAAATAGAATTTGTGTGTGATGCAAAAGTCAAATTTGATTTCATGCTTTTCTTTCATTCTACGGGGTCAAATTTTCTCATACAAAATTTTCTCACTCATTTTGATTGAATATTTCCTACCAGACAGATTTGGAAAATTGATTATAACTATTGAAAAAAGTTACAATCAATATTGGAGCAACCAATAGAAAGAAAAAGAAAACTGTACAAAAAACCTGAAATACCAAATGATTTAGGGAAGTCCCAATAGGTTTTGTGATAATAAACAACAAATTTAATTGGATTGCTTCGAAATTCAAATTTGCGGGGTAAGTTTTCCTGTCTCCAATCCTACCACTCCTCCGAGCTTCCCTCCTCCATAGGTCATCTCCATGTCGGTCACATGTCATTGTTTTCAAGATGCTATTGACTGTGTAGACATGAGATGTGCCTCCTCCTCCTCCTTCTCCTCCAAAACTGTTGTTCATGTTCAGTTTTGTTTCCTAGGTGATTTCAAATTACTACTTTCCTTTCTTCGCTGTTTTGTTCTCTTTGAATACAATTTGGTTCACGGGCAGCGCAGGAGACGAGTAATGAGATGCTTCAAATTTCATTAGAACACAAAACTTAAACGAGTCTTTTTCAGTTTTTAAACTTTGGTGGATCACCGTAAAATGAAGTCGATGAGGGTGACATCTGGAGACGTACCAGAATTTTGTTGGTGGTGGGCGAACCACTTCTGTGTTTAGAAGTCCTTCTACAACAATGTTTGATGTTTTTGAATCAGAATAAAGTGTTTTACTATACAACGATCAAACATTTTACACTCTTCAATCACCAAGAAAAAAGTTCAAGAAGTTGAAATAACACTTGATGAATGCATAATCTCCTTGATTTCTAAAGAAATAGAGTCAGCTGAGCATAATCCCTCCCAATCAGAATAATTCTTTGATTTTTGAGATTTCAAACTACTTTAAAGTTTTTGATCAATATGTCGAAAAAAACGTCCAGGAGAGATTATTTTCCTGTTTGATTTTATTGCTCGACTAAACTTTGAGACTTATTTCAAATAGATTCACTCCAATTTTTTGAGGTGACTGGCATCGGTACGTAAATGGGCGACAGTTGGACCGGACAAATTTCTCACTCAATAACAGTCCAATGCCGGTTCATTCACAGTCCATATCGGGCGAACGATGGACTGCAAATGGATCGAAATTGGACTCTGATTGAGCGACAGTTGTCCGATGCCGGACAACCCAAAACTTTTGAGTCATGAACTGTTTCACGGTAAGAGAAAACTTTTCTCATTTATTTTCGGTCACACTTATGTATTTGAATCTACTCCCACGCAAGTGAACAGGTTCATTGTGAAGAAAACGTTGTGATCATCCTCGAAGAACAGATAAAACCAGCAAATTCTTATTGTTTGCAGTGAAACTTCCAAGAAACAGTGGTGCGCAACTTGAAAGGATGACAACAACAAAACACAAGTTGTATGATGTAGACTCTCGACTCTGCACTCGAACCAACGTGATTTGCACGTCTCTCTCTTCAAGATTTTATCTGAAAGAGAGAAGAGGAATGAGAAGTGGAATGAGCACTTGCTTGATCAACTTTAATCCAATCTACAAGTTGGTTGTCTCTAAAAAAATCTCTAAGAGTACAGTCAAACTTTGATTTCACAACGAAAAATTACATTATAATGATGCTCAAATTGTTCTATAGACCGCCCGAAAGGAACAATTAAAATCCACAAATTAGGCTCCTTCTTGTTTAATAATCACGGAAGTAAAAGAAGATAAAAATCATTCACCGGAAAAAATCTGAACATAGAGAGACTTGTAACATAGAAACGCTTTGGAAAAAACTTTGAAAGAAAAAAGGAAAAGCTCGAGTTCAGCTTGGATACGTATGAAGTTTTGAATTTAAGAAAATCTCAAAGTATAGGAAAAAATATGATACTTAAGTAAGTTAGAAAATAGTTAAATCGTCTTACAGACCACCAACAAAGAAAATGGTTTTGATCTTTCAATCTTCAACAGCTTCAAAGAATTGCCATCACTTCCAAGATTCGTATCACCTCAGCTGTCATGTACAAGTCGTAAATCTTTCACATAACAAGGGAGATAAATTATAAGAACAACTGCAAAGTGGTGGTCCGCCGCCGTTCTGACAACGGCAAGCACCTGTTTGATGCAAAAAGTGCGCTCGAAACCTAAATTGATCGAGTTCTGATTGACATCAATAACATGGTTTTTCTGAATAGGTATATAGTTATCCATACTACAAAAATTCATTCGATGTCAAGTTTTGAAAAATGATGTTTTTGATAATGTTTCACTACTGAGTTCGTAGAAACATTACGAAGTCTCATTCTAAGTTGAATGATTGTGGGATTATGTAGAAGTCATGTCATTCTAGTGATTGTTGAGGGAAAAAGACTGTCATCTACATTAAAAATCCATTTTCTTCAATTTTCTCTACATATAATTACAAAAGTAGCCCATACTAATTGTATGCTTACGTCAGGACTCGTTGACTACCTCGGCAGGAAACGACCTCCAGCTACTCGATAAGACATTTCCGACAAGGCTGTTTACTTTGTTGCTGATTCTTGATGTTGCCATAGGTTGTTCAGGCAAGAAGGGGGAATACATATTGTCTCATTTTCCCTAGATTATGGTTAGTCGTTCCCTGTGGTTAGTATACTCAATTATCGACTTGGGAACCGGGGAGAGGTGAAGTAAGGTAGGTAGCATTCAGATTTAGTTTTTAACCTCGAACTCGTCAGAATTGTGAACAAAACAGTTCCAATGGTTTCTCGTGAATTCACGGGTCAAGAACTCAAAACGAAATTTGACAAAGACGATGGAACTGCTCTCAAAAGTTGCTTCACCGACCCCATTTAGGAGTCATTGCCAAAAATAGAATTCACATGCAATTTTCAAAAAAGGAGAATCTATGATGCTAGGTAGGAAAAACTGTCGAGATTCTGCGTTTTATTGAATCTTAAAGGTTCGAGATACACGAAAAACATAGTCTGCTGAATTCTGAGGCTCGATTCTGAAGTTACAGGCATCTGAAGTGGACATTAAAAATAGTCCAGTTTTGACCTTCTGTAACTCAACTTCTAGCAGATTTCCAGAGGCGTTAGTTGTTAGTAACATTTTCACGTCAGCCCCAACCAGTATACTGTATCGAAGGAAACTACTGTATTGACTTCTAACAATGTAATTCTTATGATGTCGAGACTTTTAATCACTTTCCTATCTCCAATCTCATTGCTGCTCAAATTTGATTGATCATCAGTTTCTTTCTCTGTCAGATATCACTTCACCAACCTCTAACACATGTTTTGTGAGAGTCAACAAAAACAGAGGGTTGAGAAAAAACGTTTCATTACAAACGACATCAATCGATATAATTTAGTGAATAAAGGCTCTAAAATAACACAGAACTCGTCGGAAACTAGGCAGAAAAAATCACAATCATAAGGCAAATGGTTGATTTGAGAAAAGCTGTTACATAATTGTATTTCTTCACTGAAGATTCTTAAAGGTTGGAGGTTTGTTGCTTCTTGGCCAGGTTCTCAGCCAGCTTGTCGAGGAACTCGAAAGTGTTCAGGTAGTCAGATCGGGTCACCCTGGAAATTCAAATTAACTTAAAATGAAATAAAATTTTCAAATGTCATGTTTTTCCGTATTGATGTTGTGCAGAAGAGCTTCGCGGAACAACAACTTGCTTCCTATTTTCCTTCTGACTCTTATTTTCATAGAAACCTTCGAAGTTTTTTAAATCCTTATTTTTATGTAATTTATATTTTTTAAAAGCTGCGTCTATTTTTCACTTTTGAATTCGAACATCCGACTTTCGTACAAAAATTTCACCTCTACCTTTCGTCGAAAACTTTCAACTTCGGACTTTCGCATTGCACTTTCATTTTCGTGTACTGTGTTATTGAAAAAAAAACAGATTTTTTTCAATTGGAACAAAATAATTAATTTCTTGAAACAACAAGACAGCTCGCGAACCTCTTCAAATGTTTTCTTCTCGTACCGCGTTAGGTAAAATCATATTACATATTTAAAAAAAAAACAGTATTCGTTTCTCGACCCCAAGTACCACAAACAATTTCATGTTTCTAATCATAAAACTCAGAAATCGACTCACTTGTCCATTCCCTTAATGCAGATAGCGAGATCTTTGGTGAGGAATCCAGATTCCATTGTCTCCACGCAAGTCTCTTCGAGGTTGGTGGCGAACTTGGCGAGGGCGGCGTTGTTGTCTAGGGTGGCACGGTGGGCGAGTCCTCTGGTCCATGCGTAGATTGAGGCTGGAGATTTTTTTTAATTATATTTCGGACATTGATTTTTCTAAGTTGAAGAAAGATGAAAAACTTCAAATTTCGTAAAATTCTCGATAAAAAAAGCAATAATTTTGTTCGTGGCGTCCATAAATATACAACAGTGAGGCAACTCGAAAACTTTTGGCGAAAATTCATCTATGCCACAAATTTACCCCTTATCCATACCATACACACCACAAACTTAAAATTTGTTAATTTAATTTCAGAACTTCCGGTTCAGAGATGGAGATTGACAGAAACAAGTAGAAATCTCACCAATTGGGTTAGTTGACGTCTCCTGTCCCTTCTGGTGTTGTCTGTAGTGTCTGGTGACAGTTCCGTGAGCCGCTTCAGCCTCGACGGTCTTTCCGTCTGGGCAGATGAGGACAGAGGTCATGAGACCGAGGGATCCGTATCCTTGAGCGACGCTGTCAGACTGAACGTCTCCGTCGTAGTTCTTGCAGGCCCACACGAATCCTCCCTCGGACTTCATGGCTTGAGCGACCATGTCGTCGATCAGACGGTGTTCGTACCAGATACCGGCAGCCTTGTATTCCGCTTCGTATTGCTGAAATTTGGGTTTTTGTCAGGAAAATTGTTTTTATTTTTACTTTAATTTTGATTCTTGAAAAATTAATAATGAAAATTGCAGTTTTTAACAAGTACAATGTAAAATAAAAATATTATGTATAAATTCCACAAAAGAATCTTTGCATACTTCAACTTACTGGGTAGATTTCGGCGAAGATGTCCTTGAATCTTCCGTCGTACTTCTTCAGGATGGTGTTCTTGGTGGACAAGTACAGTGGGATCTTTCTCTGGAGAGCGTACTTGAAGGAAGAGTGAGCAAAGTCGACAATCGACTCGTCGGTGTTGTACATGGAGAGTGAGACTCCTGGACCCTGAAAGTTCAAAACTCGCCGTTTTGGATCGAAGCTCTTCAATTAATCTATTTTTACTGGAAAATCAACTCGCATTCAATTTTAAACCGAAAATTTATTTTTTCAAAGAATTTAACTTAAAATCCGGAAAACAAACCTTGAAGTCGTAGACGGTCTCCTGGATGGTGGTCTTTCCATCAGCAGACACAAACTTGATCTCGAGCTTTCCGGCTCCTGGGACGACGAAGTCGGTCGCCTTGTACTGGTCGGCGTGAGCGTGACGACCGATGACGATTGGCTTGGTCCAGGTGTTGACAAGACGTGGGACGTTCTTGCAAATGATTGGCTCTCTGAACACGGTTCCTCCCAGGATGTTTCTGATGGTTCCTGTAAAAGTTAAGTCTGCTTTTCATTTGAAACCCTTTCTTTTTTTTCGGAAATTTACTTTTTATTTTGCTTTTTCTCTTTTTCGTAGTTGTTTTGAAATAAAATTTAGTTTTAGTGATCCAGAAAACGAACCGTTCGGCGACTTCCACATCTTCTTCAGCTTGAATTCTTCAACTCTAGCCTCATCTGGGGTGATGGTGGCGCACTTGACGGCGACGTTGTACTTCAAGGTGGCGTTGGCAGCGTCGATGGTGACTAAAAATAATATTCATGGTGGATTCTTAAGTAGAACTTTATGCCAAAATGAGTACTTATTTGAAGGAATTGCTCTACTCGAAATTTTTTTTGAAAAAATAATACCTTGATCATCAGTAGCATCTCTGTTCTCGATTCCGAGGTCGAAGAAGTGCAGGTTGAGGTCGACGTATGGAAGGATGAGCTTTTCCTTGATGAGATCCCAGATAATTCTGAAAGATGGGTGTTTCCAGTGTTCTTATTTTTAATTTTGATATTCCATGTTTTCAAGAGTTTTATTTCTTTATTTTAATACCCGCAATCTATTTTTTCAGTGTTCTCTTTTTTTCATTTCGAAATTTCATGTTTTTAACAGTTTGATTTTTTATTTCAATATCCGAAATCTCTTTTTGTATTTCGAAATTCCATGTTTTTAACAGTTTGATTTTTCATTTCAATATCCGAAATTTCTTTTTTTAATTTCAAAATTTTATGTGTTTAACAGTTTGATTTTTTATTTTAATATCCGCGATCTCTCAGCGACGAATCTTATCAGTGATCGAATGTGACATTCGAGAGATAACGCCGGTAAGGAAGATAAGAAGGTTCAACGTAGCGCACGTTTATCATGCACTGATGCAAATCTGAAGTTACAAAATTTACCTGGTCATCTCATCTCCTTGCATCTCGACGACATCTCCTCCGGAAATCTTGGTTGAAGCCATTCTACTCTGAAAAAAAACTGTCGTAAAAATCATATTTTTCTTGGTAGAGATCTTAAGACTCAAAATATAGTGCTAGAAAAGATATTGAAACGCTTACTTGAAACCTGTGATTGGTTAAAATTGCTCTGGGAGCTGTACTTGGGGCAGTAACGGTGGAGAGAGCGAGAAACCGTTTGAGGAACATTCCGACGAGAGAAGTGGGGTTGGTTGGAAAAGAAAAGAAAAAAGGGAAGGGGAGGAGTTGGCATAGGGGCACTTTTGCACTTTTTACGGAGATACAGTAATTCGCTCTCTCTAGATTAGTCCCAAATGATAAGCGAGTTTCTAACTTCGAGCTTATCTATTCTCTTCAGAAAGAAGAAGAAATGAAAATTAATATCTAACCTCTTCACGTTATAACTAATTGGAAACGGGTATTCAAAAGTTACTACATAACTGTAAAAAAAAAAAGAATAGGTTCTAACGATAATTGATGAGGAGACAAAAAGGAAGAGGAGGCTAACTGTTCGCTAACTTAGCGGCTACTACAAATGACACGACGAGAAGGACATTGACCCAAAAGAGATGGGACAAGGTCGTCCGGCTCTGATCGGAGGCGGTCACTCTCTGCAAGTAATCGATGGAATTGGCCTCACTCTAGCCCCTAAACAAGTCGTATTTGGCAAACAGGTTATGGAGAGAGAATGGAAACTGTTTCAACAAAATATTGCACAAAAGACCATGTTTTGAAGTCATTTCCTTTGAGAGATTCACTCACATTGGCTTCGGTGACATGGAGTAAAACTGTCACGGCTAAGATCATAATGAAGAATTTTATTCTAAAAACTACATTTGTCTGAAATCGGCCAGGTTTGACCGGGGAATTTCGTACGAATAAGTATATTTAATCCATTGGAGATAAATTTCCTTGTAATTCATTCTCCTAGCACGATTGAATAGCCTATAGTATTTTTTGTTAGTGTAGTTTCTGTAGTGGTAACCAACAGAAGAGTAGTTTTCGTAGTCGATGACACTTTATTATCAACTCAAAAAAAGTTGTGTGCGCAAAGACGAGACTTGTGTTTAAGAGTTTAGGAATGTTTTACCAGTATGTGGGAGAAGGTGAAGTCACGACATGAACTTTAGATCAACTGGTATGATACTTTTCTACGTGATAGACAACATGGCACATTTATGGCCGAGCGTCTGTCACTCGTGAGAAGACAAGGAGAGGAATGAGAAGACGGTGAGCCAACCACAAACAATACAAGCGGAATGGCAACACTCTGGCTGACTTTTGGAACAATGGCTAAAAGAAAAGTGACGGTTTGATAAGGCGAGAGTCGCGTGTTGTCGAGAGAGCAAATGAAACTGTGAGGTGCAGTCGGCAGACAGAAGATGAGGAAAGAACGATCAAACTTTCCGATGAACATTCTCGACGGTGCATTTACACGTTGGCAAATATTAATGGAAAAGTGGAGAGAGAGAGAGAGAGAGAGAGAGAGAGAGAGAGAGAGAGAGAGAGAGAGAAGAGAAAGAGAAAGAGAGTGAGAGAGAGAGAGAGAAAGAGAGAGAGCGAGAGAGAGAGAGAGAGAGAGAGAGAGAGAGAGAGAGAGAGAGAGAGAGAGAGGGAGAGAGGGAGAGAGGGAGAGAGAGAGAGAGAGAGAGAGAGAGAGAGAGAGAGAGAGAAAATGAGTGAAATGAAGAACGAGACAAAAAAGAGAACAATGATGACATCACAATAGCTTTTTTGAATTGAAATTTGAAGTAGTCTATAGTGAAGATCTTATGGAAAAAACTTTTCAAAACAGATGTATTTATCAGTAAGAGATAGTGAGCGAATGCGAGAAAACCCATATCCGAGAAGACAACCCGAGAGAGAGAGAGAGAGAGAGAGAGAGAGAGAGAGAGAGAGAGAGAGAGAGAGAGAGAGAGAGAGAGAGAAGAGAGAGAAAGAGAGAGAGAAAGAGAGAGAGAGAGAAAGAGAGAGAGAGAGAGAGAGAGAGAGAGAGAGAGAGAGAGAGATAGATAGATAGAAAAGAAAAAGAAAAGAAAGAGAAAGCACATAGCTTCCTCTACCTGTAAAAAAATCTGGCCTCCGTAAATCGGTTACTTAGTACTGTAGCAGTTTCGCCTTGAAACACAGGAACGATTAAGTGATGCGCCTTTAATTTCAATGAACTGTAAGTAAGAATAATAAATTAAATCCACAAAGATCTAACTGTTCGTTGTGAGAGTTACCGTACTCATTCTGCAAAATTGAGATTAGAGCGCGTTTGAAAACGGCCATGCTTCTAGCGATATATGTGGAAAGAGAAAAAAGAAAAGGAAAGAAAAGAAAAAGAGAGAGAAAAAGAAGAAAGAGACAAATAAGTCATTGGCATGAGTTTATTTCGTCTTGTACGTAAATTCAATATTCAGTCTTTTTTATGAAACCAGATAATTTGCGATACAAAAAAATGAATTTACAATAGGAAAAGTCATCATCTAAGAACGAATATGATTCAATGTTTTTCGCTCTATTTTTTTTTAAAAAGATGTCCGAAACTATATTTTATTAATATTTTGAGTATATGATTGAGAGAGAAAGAGCGAGAGAGAGAGAGAGAGAGAAAGAGAGAGAGAGAGAGAGCGAGAGAAGGCTAGAATCTACAAGATACAACAATGTAGATAAACCGCTAGGAGAGCCCTTTTTATCAGATGGCCTTGGTCTGTAATGTCTCATCAATGAACAAAAATGCCAGCCAATCATCACAGTGTGCTTTGGTCGCTTGAGAAACTTCATTGACTGTTCTTCGGTGGTAACTTTCACAGAAACACACAAAATATTTATTCAGTTGCAAATCAGAGAGGCCTATCAGAGATGTTATTTCAGTTGGGGAGTGTTGGTCTTCAATAGAAGAATAGCAAAGAGAGAGAGAGAGAGAGAGAGAGAGAGAGTGGAGGAAGGAAGGATATGTTGTTACTAAAGTACGCATTGTATTAGTAGAAGCGTTGGGTTTACGTTTTATCAAGGAGAAAGCAGCTGTTTTCTATTGTCCGTGCATTTTATTGAAATCAGTCTTCGCAGCAGAAGGATTTAAGAAATTGGAAGGAACATCTCTTTTCGCAGCACTCGGTTGCGATTCCGGCCCGTTTTGTCTGGCGATGAATCTCGTAGAATTCAGCTCTTGGATTCCATGGCGATCCACCTCCTGAAAGTCGTAGTGAATTTGATATTTTTTTTCTCTCTCTCTCTCTCTATCTATCTATCTATCTCTCTCCCCTCCCAATTCTCAAAAGTCACATCAACCCCTGCAATTGAAATGTTTCCGCCAACGCCGCTCACGGAGCAGCACACAACCTCGAAAACTGAGAACTCAAGGTCTAATTAGAGGTTGCTCTGCTAATTATATGTAGATGAGAAAAATCTCTCCGGACTTTGAACAACTTGTGACACGTTGGTTTTTGAAGAAAACTGAGACGTTGAAGTGAATTTCATGATCATTGATGTACGGTCAGTGGGAAAGTGTTGAAGTGTCTCGTTAAATAAACTACAGTCATACTTTGTAAACATTTCACACTGATATTTTTCTACTTCTTCTACGTAATTATTTAGGCTACTTTGTCTTTCTTTCTATCTCTCTCTCTCTCTCTCTCTCTCTCTCTCTCTCTCTCTCTTTCTCTTTCTCTCTCTCTCTCTCTTTCTCTTTCTCTTTCTCTTTTTCTGTCTCTCGCTACACAACAACTCACGTTTGTTGTATACTTTGATTGGGGCAGGAGCACAAAGTTTGTTCCTACACATGGCCAACAGAGCCGATGTCAGTCGAGGTCCGCACAATCTGACATTAGCTTCGGCTGTCGACGTCATGAGAAGAACAAGGAAGACGGATGCGATGATTAGTTGTGGGCTGGAATTAACAAATTTTCATTGAATTTATTAGGGGATATTCTGTTTTGAGATGTTTCAGACAATGAGTACACGAAAAAAAACCAACTTTTTTACTCGGAAGACGTTTAGGCTGGAGCTCTTAATGGCCGACATTTTGTTGTCTGATACTGGAATGCTACAGCGTGGGACCCAAAAAGAAGGAGAATTCGACCTGAATGTAGACTTTTGTAGAGAAAACTGGAGAAGGGAAAGGAAAGAGAGAGAGAGAGAGAGAGAGAGAGAGAGAGAGAGAGAGAGAGAGAGAGAAAATGAGTGAAATGAAGAACGAGACAAAAAAGAGAACAATGATGACATCAAAATAGCTTTTTTGAATTGAAATTTGAAGTAGTCTATAGTGAAGATCTTATGGAAAAAACTTTTCAAAACAGATGTATTTACCAGTAAGAAATAGTGAGCGAATGCGAGACAACCCAGATCCGAGAAGACAACCCGCCAATTCAAATATTCAACCCATTTTCCTTATCCACTCGCGCGAAGTGGTTGTTTTTTGTCTTGCACACCATGGTCCATGGGAGGTTGCAAACGTGGGAAGATGAGAAAATGGCAGAGATAAAGGACGAAGTTGGTTGCACGACGTGTGGAACTAACCAAGATTGGCTAATGCTGTCCCCGGATGTCTAGATTAGTAAAAGGGTGCGGTGTGTGTGTGCTGAATAATATGTAGATGGGAATCACAGAAGGTAAACAACTACTGGATACAATTCTTCTACAATGAATCAGATGTGCATGATGAACGGATACAATTTGTGAATGATGTGGATCGTTCCGCCTGTCATTTGACTTGTTCACATTTCAGCAGGCAGTAGACTTGTTGAAACGTGAACTGAGCTCAGAAAATTTTATACGAAAAAGTAGACTAAATCATGAATCAAGATTCACGAGTCATGAATCTTTTTTCATTTATCTTTGACGACAGATCAAATTTTAGGCTTTGGTAAGGTCCAAAGCACTAGTTAGGTACAAAGCTAAGGTTTGATCAAAGTTTAAATTGATTACCACAAAAATTTGTGCGTCTTGTAAGGAAATGATTCTTGATTCGATGATTCAGTCTACTTTTTCGTATTAAGTGGTTCAGAAAGAGTTCACCATGATGTTAGTACAGTCGGCATGATGCAATTCATAATTTTTGAAAGGCAAGAAAATTATCGTCTCTCGCTCTTAACATTATAATTTGTTTTCACCCCATTCATGGGACACGCAGATGCGCATCTCACAACACAAAAGAACCATAAACTTTTAAATTACTCAATCTCCCAGGTATCTTGAGATAACTTACTGGAACGGTTTGAGCTAAGCACAAAAAATCATAGTCGGAGATCTCTGTGAAAGCCGTAAAAAACAGTTTTCTTGATGTTTTGAGCCAAAAGTTGTTATTTATACCTTTACACGGAAATGACATAGGGTCTCTTATAACCATTTTCAGATGAAATTTAATCCTATCTGGTGAGCTGTGTGATTCATGTTTCAGATATAGTAATCGTTAAATTATAGAAAAAAGCGAGTTGGTCAAAAATATGACTTATCCTGCGCAACATGCCGCGAACACAACTGAACTTCTTGTGAAACTCTTTCTTCCCTGTTATGAAATAAGGAGGCGTCACTTCCAACCTGGGAACAAACAATTCTCGGACTCGTCCAAGACTTCTTGAAACTGAGATAATTATAGCCACTCAAACCGACTATTATGACGATCACGGCTCGAAGGGCAGCATCTCACGTCATTTTGGTGGTACCGTAAGAGATTGAGAAAAGTGGAACCTGGTCCCGTTGACTCATCTAACTTCTGCTTCCTAGAAGTTCATTGAACTTTAAGAGTGGGACGTTGACAATTAAAAAGGAATTGGAGGATCTAGGGATGGTGATTTGTCACAATCTACTGACATCATAAACCAATTGGTGAAGTCACCATTTTGACCCCAGTATGTTATACCAATTAACCAACCAGGAAGCAACGTTTTCACGACGAATTACAAACATTTAGTTTCAATAAAAACTGGAGCAGATACGATGAGATCGAGAAAGAGAAAGAGAGAGAGAGAGAGAGAGAAAAAAAACAAATTCACACAACTTTCACAGATCCAAAAACAGAATTGGCTATTTTCTCAAATGGAAACACTGATTCCTGTCAAAAACAAAAGTTGCAGATATATCGTCACTCTTTCTGTTCAACAAGGCCACTTTTCTATATGTAGCTCGAAGTCCGATGTTCCTTTTTTGAAAAGAAGATGATGCTGGTTCAGAGAATGCAAAATATCTTAAGAAACCTCACATGGATTGTTTTTTCCTGGTAACATAGCTTTCCGAATGTCAATCATGGTATCATTGGTTCAAAAAGTGAATGATGGCGGGGGTGGGAGAGAAAGATGGAGAGAGAGAGATAAATAGACAGAGAGAGAGAGAGAGAGAGAGAGAGAGAGAGAGAGAGAGAGAGAGATTGAATGGTTTATGATATTCAAGGGCACGTGTAAGCAAGAGCAGCAATTACACAGAATGTGACATCTGAAGAAGAATTTTGACTCCGCCCCCTCAGATTCTCCGGATGAAATTGTACCGCCGAAGACATGTGAAAACAAAAGTACACTCATTTTGTATTTCATGAGGCTTTTTATAACGCAATTGGAGAAGATCAAATGATTGATTGATGATGGAGACGTCTGGAAAAGTTATGGTTCTGAAATGAAGGAGGGGAACCCCTTTCAGTCATGATTGATTCCCAAGAGCTAACCAAGATATGTCTCTAGGAAGAATTAAAAAATATTAAACAACACTGATGCTTATCTCTGTTTTGTCGAGGAAATCACCAGAATCCCATTAAGTGAATATAAAAAAATATTAGAACAGCCAAAATCGAGAGTCATTAGCGTTCTTTAGGTCTTCGTACATTCAATCCCAAATAACAATCACAGTACTGGTGAAAAGCTTTTTCGGTTTTTAGTAATGTCTTTTTCTTTGAATTTATTTCAAGTTTCGAATTTATAGAAGCAATTTATAGAAGATCCCTGAAGAATTAACTGATTGATGCAAAATCCGAACTAATAATAAAAATAAATGAAAACCTTGGGATTACCGTTCGAGTCATTGAGTCGGTAAACTATACCAAAAAAAGTTTTGTCCAATTCTGCAGAACGACCAAGCATTTGTTCCGTACAGAACCGAGCTGTTCGAACCCATTTCCTGCTGGTTGGTCAAAATACTAAAAAATTGCAGACAAATCTGTCGGAGCAACAAGATTACTCTCGCCCGGCAGATGTCAAATGCAAATTCAAAGAATTAATTTTGTTGAGGAATATCAAGAAGCCGGCATTGTGTTGGTCTTGTGCATGTAAGATTACCGCCGGGCATTCATTCGAAACTGCGCAGCAGCTGGTCACGTGCACTCAAATGTATGCAAATTGTTATTTACTATGGTAACTCGAGACACTCGAAAGGAAATGTAAACAGGAGTCCAAGAAGAACAGAATAAGAAGTAGAATGATCCGAACTGAATCTGGGTGGGCGATTCACGACGGACACCCTAATTTTTTTACTTGTTAGAACCATACCGAGTAAACCATAATGAGTACGTACATATTTGAAAACTGCTTCGTTCAGAACAATGAAACAGTTATCATCCGTGAAAACCCCAAATGAATTTGCCAAATCACCAAAAAGAGAAGAACTTAATACTAATGCAAGTTATGATGGAACGTTGGACATACTTGTAGAATGCTCATTTTTTATACGAAGAAATCAGAATTTTGAGCTACTCGAGAATGAAAATAAATGTCAACCATCCGACATATCGAGATAACAAGGCTACACAAAGAGTTGCACAGAAGTATTTTTTTTCTAAACGGAAGTCTAAAGTGGAATTTTTCCATGGAAGTTGGATTTTTGGAGTTCAAAAAAGTCAAATAAACCCAGAAATATTGAATGGGCGATCATTTTTATGAACTAGATAGAGTATATGAGTTTTTCATTGTCTTTTTCCTTACTTCATACCACAAAAAAAGGTTTTCTATGAAAGTCGGAAAACATGTACAGAATATTTCCATAGTATTTTTACCGTAAATTCAATGACAATTTTTTCTGTGAACATGAAGTTTGCTCCATAATGAATATAAGTTGATACATTAGGAAACGGGACCCTTCGAAATTGACTTCAAGACTAGCAGACGGACTATCTAACAACAACAAGTCGTGGGTGTTCCCGAGACTGCCGACATCTGCACTTGATTCAAAGAGGCCGTTGTAATACTAGGAAACAAGTAATGGTCCTGATGTCGTTAACTTTGACATAATTCCACTATCCAGATGTTGCGTTATACCGATGGATTCTCAGTCCTTTGAACTAGAATACATATCAAACCATGTTCATGAGGAATTTGAGGAGGATGGAAGCATTGTCTGGATGAGCTGCGTCATTGTCAAAGAGGTAAGATCTAAAGGAAACCGATCTATCTACTCAGAACTGCTAGATCAAAAACTCTGACAGTCAAAATTTGCTTCGAATAGCAGCTTGGAACACACTTCTTCCAAGGGACTACCAACTAGGTTTACAAGAATATGTTGCGCCATTGTTGGATATTTGTCTATAAATAGTCACGCCAAGGGCAAGAGTCTACCGAAAAAACAAGCAGGAACAAGAGAGACAGGACTGAGAATGTCCGAGCAGAAGTAAGAAAAACCGGTCAACCAGAACCGAGGTTTCTGAATTGAATGATTGGTCTGGAGTTTGCAGGAGCCGGAAGGGGCGGGACCCTTACGCTAAACACATTAAATTCACGACTGTAACAGCTCACTTTCCGTTCCTTGTGCCGCGTTGTTATGTTCGCTTTGTAGTACATTCCCACCCATCTGTCATCATTCTATGGCATTGACCAACTGTTTCCCATCCGGCGATGTGACGTCGCTGAGCATGTGTACTCTACCAGTACAGAGAGTCATGCTTACGATTCAGTCTCGTGTGACCAATTAGAATGACTGCTTACTCGAGAAATTTATGTATGACCAGCTGGGAAGAAAATCTAGCCGCTGTTGTATGTCTACGATGACTAGAAAATGCTGGTTACCATAAATATGATACGATTTCTCAGAAGCTTTAAATAATATTTTTGCAATTTGCAACTCAGAGGTCGTGTTGAATTCTGTAATTCTAGAATTCACTGTACAGTAATTTTTTCAAAGTATGAAAACCGCGATTTTTTTAGATCGGAAGTACTGAACCTCCCCAAAAGAAAAGAAATATTATCTTTAAAACCTCTCTAACGAAGAATTGAATGCATATAAAAATCACTGCAAAAAACTCGGACGGCACAGTAGTGCGCTGTTGACATAAAGCACAAACATGATTTAAATATTTTACAGTGTGCAACAGAATCTGAAAGATGGCGTAAAATCTGAAGAGAAGTTGCGGGAGCACAGTTTGATCAAATAACCTTTTTTCACTAGAAAATATTGGGTGAATATCATTATAGCCAGTAATCAATGTGACTCACAGTGTGGGTATTATGACCGAACTGCGTGGTTCCAATCGGATAACGGAAATTCCATTGAAATGATACGTACATGGTAAGAAGGGGATAAAGGCACACTTCATAAACATCGACTGACATCCGAGAACCGAAATATGGAAACCTAACATGAATCCATTCACTAGACAAATACACCCACAACAAAAAAGGATACATTTTTAAAAGTGAATGAGAAAAAACCATAAACCAGAGACATTGGGATCATTGAACGGATCTTTTAGTTGAGAATTAATAAAAACTACTTCCGATTTTTTAACTTCGCGTTTTCTTCCGGAAAAAAACTTTGGAAGAAAGAAAAACGCATGAAAGTTTGAAAGGTAGTTGTTTTTCCAAAAAATTGAAAAGAGTTTCAACTCCACTCTCATAAGAAAACAATAGTGAAAAGTCTTTACTAAACGATGGAATTTTTGATTAGATAGAAACTTTGAGGGGAAAGGCGTTAAATAGACATTAACTATGACTAAAAGCCAAGATAACATGCCTGATGGGGCTTTTATGATAGTTGTCTGACTATAAATCAAAAAGAAATTGCCGAAAACAAAATTGGTGTGATTATGGAACTAATTTCTGAATGATCTGGAAGAGTGAGTCAGAAATGGTCTAGACATAGTTTTTGGATCTGTTTTCATTTGTAGTGAGTGTTTTGAACTTCTGGAACTTTTCAGGTGATTAAGGTCGGTCACTGGGTAAGCAAGAGTTAACAGTTTCCCGATTGTCTGATACTTCAGTGGTGAATAATGATTCAAAGTGGCCGAACAATCTAACACA
>OZ022253.1:8322379-8365172 GCA_963978915.1 Caenorhabditis parvicauda | reverse complement strand
TCATTTGTCCATGAGTGTGCGACCACATTCCATCCACAATCATACAATCGTTATGCGTCACTGCCACATTGAAATTACAGAGATTGCCGAATCGACTGATTCCGTTTTGTTCAAGTTACGAGACTACATACACTGTCGATTGGAACATTGAAGTGAGAGTGAATTATATCATTCGGTTTTTCCAGTAGAGTCATTATTGTGTTAGAGTGTTAGAATGTCGGAAAAGTCTTTGTATTTTATTCGTCATGCTCATCACAAGTCAAGCCGAGTCAGTTTCGGGGATAGGAATCGGGAATTGCTAACTGCAAATAGTCTCTCTTGAAAACCTATCATCAGCTCACTGTTAAAAACCAATACTTTCACAATAGTCTAATAAACTGTTAAACGGTAGAATTCCATCTACCCGAGAAAATGTGAAATAATGTTGTGTAGCGTAACGAATGAAACATCATTCCGCCAAATCAAAACATAGAACTCGGGTTTTATTGAGCCTCGTGAGCCCAAATTATGGGGTGACTGACAAAAAACATGTGGATGAATCCGGTGATCGGGATCACATTGCTGTTGCATTTGACAATAACTCATTTCTTTGAGAGGAGGGCTCAAAGAGTGCAATTTTTGTAGTCAAGTTTCGGAAGAATTTCGAAAACTAGGTTAGGTAGTTACAGTTTTTTTGGAAAGTAGTTGATAACTTTTTTTGAAACTTTCAGTCTACAAGTTTTTTTTTAAAACATACAATAATCAGTTTCTTTTTTTTTTTAAATATTTCTGCTTGATGAAAAGAATTTCTGATACAATCATAGTATCCTTTTAATAAGAGTGCTAAAAAAAGCAAATGGAGCAATCGTACAACTGCTGTCTACCTGATTTTATGGGTTGTTTAAAGTGGTCAAAAAGAATTTGTACCGGTCGAAAAAAGAGCAAATGATGGGTAGAGAGCCATTTATCGTTGGAATGGGCCACATGTTTCGGACAAACGGCGTACAACACAATTTCGGATTGATCTGCTACTATTACTCCGATTTCTTTCTGGGCTGTTCACAGGGCGTCCACAGTGCGTGCACAGGGCGTCCACAGGGCGCAAAACGGTCTCGTCCAACCGCTTGGTGCGTCCACAGGGCGTTCACAGGGCGTCCACAGGGCGCAAAACGGTCTCGTCCAACCGCTTGGTGCGTCCACAGGGCGTGCACATGGCGTGCATAGGGCGCAAAACGGTCTCGTCCAACCGCTTGGACCATTCTGTGCTCTGTGGATGCACCTCGAGGCAAGCAAAATCGACAGGATTCAAAATGGTCCGGCTCCCTGTGGACCGAAAACTTTGTAGTCAGAATCACAATTGTTTGAAAATATTCATTTTTACTTGGAATGATTTCATAATCTCCAAAAGAATGTTATAAAATCCTGTTTATATGTTTTCACTCGTGTTCAAAACAGGAAAGTACTTGATTATTATAATTTAAATGTGTTAATTAATTTTGGGTGAATTTTCTGATACGCGCAATTTTTTGCTTTTTTGGTGAACGTTTCTGTTTATTATTCAGCTTTACTGGATCATCGAGCATCATTAGTCACAACAAGATGACTGGATGTGCATACCTCTGGGAAAAATATCAAAGTCGTGCGGGTTTGAGTAATAAATGTGCCATTATTGACTATAGTCGGTGGCTAGTTGTTTTAGTAGTGAAGACAATGAAGAATAAATATCCATGTGTCCTGTTTGTAACGATATGGTAGCGTCCACAAACAGGATAAGTGGAGGACATAATAATTTCAGGGGTGACTGGGATAGGACAGTATGAAAATGAAGGGAGAAACTTTGATGAACATAAGCTTTGTTAAGCTGTAATGAAAGTCATGATGTTTTACATGTTCAAACATATTCGACTATTTATCGCAAGTCTACTCGAGTCGGGGAGTTGCTAAGGCTCCTGTTTATCAAGCACTAGGAGCAAGAGGAAATGAAAATCGATTATCTAAAAACAAGAAGACATACCAAAATTTTCAAGAAAACCTGATTTGTATTTCTCAGAGAACTTTACCTGAACGCAATAACAAAGTTCAGACTGATCAACTAAAAAGGCCGATAATCAGATCCACGGAACAATCATCAACGATCCTCAGCGATCATCCAAGTCCAAAAATCTACTTCAAGAAGATAAAACTTGCAGGAAATGTCAACATCAAACACTGGAATTTGCCAGAGTTCTGAGAAAAGAGTTCAAGTGGGCATTGAAATTAGATGGTTCGGGTGGGGAAATAAGATGTTTGAAATGCCGATGGCAGGAAAAACAAAAATTCTGAAAGATAAACGACATGTTGTCAGAGTTCGATGAGCACGTGGAGTTTAACCGATCAAAACAATCTGTAGTGAGAGAGGGGGAGAAGTTGATTTCTGTGATGAGCTTTCTTGTTGATGGTCTTGTCGTGTTTCGTTTGTGGTTGACTTGTGACTGGACGGTGCTCATGTTGTGCTCTGTTTGTGGTTAACACGCGACTGTAATAGTTGATTTAAGCCTCAACGTGTACCAACCGTGATTATGATGTCCCGAAAGTACATACAATATCGACAAAATTATGAATTCTATGCCACGCACAAGCTCGTTTCGAAAAGTCGAGAATTTCCTTTCTGTGTCTCATTAGTGCCTTCCATGTGTCCACCACAATGTCTGTTGGTTACCACAACTGAATCGAACAAATTACTACGCACTCCTCCATAAAAATCACACCACATGGAATAATGTTTCAGAAACAAACGAAAACAAGTTTTTTTCCTTCAAGAAGTATGCACTTCTTGTGTTCCCCTTTTAGAATCATGAGACCATCATCATCAATCAGAGACTGTTTCGAAAAGTTTATTGATTTCATATCTTTCTCGGATCGAAGATCAAATTGTAAGGAAATGTGACGGGTTACGGTAGGTCTAGTTGTCGTCGTCAAACAGTCTTCATTGGCGATAAAATTGGTGTAAGACTTGAGTTAAACTCAACAAACAATACTTACAAGGGAATAATCCAGAATTCAAATTTGCCAGTTTAAAATTAATTCGCTCTCTCTCTCTCCCCTCTCTCTCTCTCTCTCTCTCTCTCTCTCTCTCTCTCTCTCTCTCTCTCTTTCTCTCTCTCTCTCTCTCTTTCTCTCTCTCTCTTTCTCTCTCTCTCTCTCTCTCTCTCTCTCTCTCTCTCTCTCTCTCTCTCTTTCTCTCTCTCTCTCTCTCTCTCTCTCTCTCTCTCTCTCTCTCTCTCTCTCTCTCTCTCTCTCTCTCCCTCCCTCAAAGAACAGTCTCAGCGGTGTTCACCAAAGAACTTTAATAATTCCATTGCGAAATATCTCATCGATTCCTAAAGCTCTCATTACCAAAATGTGACTGAACTCATCTGAATCTGACATCAACACGTCCCTACAAAATACGAAAACAAGTGTTTGTGTGAAACTTTTCAAGTGGAACAAACCTTAAGTGAATTAGAAGAGGTCATGGAACGGTCTACGTTGGTCGGAGTGACCTTGGAAAAGTGGATCCCCATGGATCAGGTTCACCATACCACGTTATAGCCACAGAAAAAGAGATACAGGTTAAGTATTTTTAGCTGCGGAAGTGGTGACGTCACAGTTGTCCATCAACTTTCACTAGAGTTGTCGGGATAGCACACACTCCAAAAATTGGAACTCAAGCACACTTTCAACCGGAATTTAGGGAAAACTCTGCTTTTTTTGGTTTTAAAGTTAGATGACATCATCATGTTCAGAGAATCGTTTCTGATGTTGGTATACCGAAGTCCAAGTCGTTGACATCTCATTTTTCGCGCAGTTTTTTTGGCCACCTGCACTTTATCTCTTCTCTCTCCTCCCCAACTGCGATATTTCGTGGCTGAACAACATTCTCAAAAGCGTAAAGCAGTATCTATCAAAGTACGTTTACGAAAACAAAAAAGTGGCATACGTGATAAGGTTTTCATATGTAACAGTCGATCAGAACTTGACACTCAATCATTCAAAGGATAATACTGAAACTCGATCATGCATGAAATTACGGTGGAGAAAACTTGAAGACACTGGTTCATTGACACAGGACGAACCTCAGACAAGTGATTCCGAAGTATCCTCATGGTCAAAGTCTCACACGACAATATCAGAAGAACTTTATGAAAGTGTATGTACTTCAACAAAGGAGATAGTGCCTTTATGTGATGTATGTACTGTACTGTTTAGTTCGAGGATTCACGCAAGCGAGTTATAGTTTTCATCAACTTGTAAAAGTACTGAGAAACGAAAGAAGTCTCATGACTCTTTTGAAACGTACCGGTACGAACTTGCACGATCTCCAGATTGGGAATGAAGAACTTTTTGCGGATCGCAAAACACTGTAGTTACAATATTTCGTATTGTCTTACATTTTGATGTACAGTATAGAGCCGAAGCAGAATCGCTTTAAGTGCAACTTAAGAACATTATATTGTAAAATCTGTAAATATTCGTACTTTACATGTCCATCATGTCATTTTACTGTTAAATCCGGTTTCTACAGGTAGGCTGAGACTGTCAGAACATGAAAGAAAAAGATTTGAATTAAAAGACAAATTTTGAGCAACCTATTTCTGTCATAATTTTGACGAGTAATATCATTTTTCTCTATTTGTCACAATACGTTCTTATCGATATTGAAAAAAATATGGCAATAGACATATACGCATCAAATGTTTGATTTGCAAGGACTCTGCAAAAAGACCGTATGAAGGTTCGTTGTTCACTACCAAAAAACCCAGATCATAGTTGAACACATGCGTGCACGCACAGAATTCTCTTCACAGCCTTCTTCTTCTTCTCTCTCGACACATCGTCTCACTCCATCTTTTGGGCAGCAATGTGATGATAAGAGACGAATCTTCGGTTGATTTGTATCAGCACGTGGTAGGCGCGTATCATCCGATTACTTGATGATTCTGCGCGTTCTCTAAACGCACGATGAATGGTGTGGCCGCGCGCGCGCGGCCCTGGGGGCGGAGTCTCATTTTGGTTTAAGAAGGAAGAACATTTCCGAAATTTGCCAGATTCAGATGCCAATCCCGAATCCGTCTCCAGCTACCCTCATCGTCTCCTGTCTCCTTGTCGCCGCTGTTGGTGCGGCGCCAACGCCGGCACCAGTGGTTACCACTACTGACGCTTTGGTGAGTGAAAAGAATTGAGAAAAAAAGTGTTAGGACTCTCTTTAAATCGAGAAACATAGGAAAACCATGATTGTAAAGCCAAACAAGCCACTTTCGACAGTGTTAAGAGAAATCATTGAAAAATTTAAATCTGTGATTGCAATAAGCTAAGAAACATCTTTTGTTGTGAAATCATAGGAACGCTCCAAAACTTTTGGTGGACCGGCATCGGACCGTAAATGGGCGACAGTCGTCCCGGACATATGTCGCCCAATTACAGTCCAATGCCGGTCCATTCATGGTTAATCTGTCGCCCAGTTTGATTGAAACGGGCGACAGATGATTCGTGAATGGACCGTGAATGGACCGGCATTGGACTGTGAGTGGGCGACAGATGTCCGGGACGATAGTCGCCCATTTACGGTCCGATGCCGGTCCACCAAAAGTTTTGGAGACGGTAATAAGTAAAATGAAAAAAAATAAAGTAGAAACTACCACCTCTCCACGCTTTTTTAAAATTTGAAACCAGTAAGGTTAGCAGTTAGATCTACACGCCTTGAGACTTAGGATAAATTATAGTCTACATTTTCCTAAACACAGAAATCGAAATTTTCACAGTTTCACTTCTAACCTTCTCCCAATCAAGTAAAAAGCCGTAACTGATCGACTCTCTTCGAATCGCGCACTCTCTCCCTTTTCTCTGTCCACCTGTGTCTGAAAGGGCTTTTCTTCTACACTGTGTGACAACAAAACTCGTTCGTCGTGGTTTTTTCTGATACCGCGCACGCGCTGATAAAAGAACAGATTTGTGTTCAATGATAGAACGGAATGAACACGTTACCAACCATGTGACGGGTGATTGATGTTGGTACCGTATCACTCGGCTACCACCATGGACCTGTGACTTTTTGTGACAACGATGTGACGTGAGCGAAAAAACAAAAAGGTTACACAAACTGTTGAAGACAATGGAGAAATGAAAACAAAGAGAAGAGAGAGAGAGAAAAGTAGTCATTCCCTCTTTGAACTGTTATTTTTAACTTTATAAGATCATCACTCGACTTGTCTTTTTGAAAACACCACTCACAACAGTAGAAATTCAAAAGCACGAAAATTCGTCACTTTTTAAAATAACACATGTTATCTCACGGTGTTCAGGTGTTTCCTCCTGGCTTCGAAGAAGTCCTTCCAAAAGATGTGATCCGTCAACTACGCGAAATCCACGGAAACCCAAACTTGTCCAAGCTCGAGAAGGATGTTAAGACCACCGATATCATGACCCATCTTCCGGATGAGGTTCACGACAAACTTCCACCACCACCAGGAACCCACATGTTGCCACCAGAGGTTCAGAAGAAGATCAAGCACATTCACAAGGACAAGGTGAGTCAATAGAGAAAGAGAGAGAGAGAGAGAGAGAGAGAGAGAGAGAGAGAGAGAGAGAGAGAGAGAGAGAGAGAGAGAGAGAGAGAGAGTGAGAGAGTGAGAGAGAGAGAGAGAGAGAGAGAGAGAGAGAGAGAGAGAGAGGGAGAGAGGAGTGACCATCCCGTTTCGAACTTTTACATTGAAGTCTCTGACTTTCTAAGATCATTACTGTGAGAGATCTCGTATTAATCATCAGAAAACCGTATCATCCACTTAGTGTTGTGTTAGTATCTTCGCCCATCCCACTACGAGTACGGTATTGGGAGTACGCACTGCGTGTAGCAAAACTTATCAAAAGACAGCTTCCAGACTCTTGACTTCCACGGAAAACACGCTGCGATCAAGGAACTGATCGACAACCTTCACCCTGACCACAAGAAGCTTCTGCCACCACCTCCACCACCACCCGGTTAGTTTGATGATGTTTAACTGATCGTAGTTTGATGTTTCCAGGCTTCCACCTTCTTCCAGCCCATGTACAAACCCACATCAAGCAAATTTACCACGACACGTCGCTCCACCACCACGAGAGAGCCGCCAAAATCCGGGTCAGTTTGAGAGAGCATGCGGGAAACGTCTAAAAGAGATCTCAAACTCAAACCTGTCTATAGCCATTTTCTCAAATTACAGAAAGCCGAAATTGTCTAAATCTTTGGGAATCATCTGTATGAATTGTCAATAAAGAATTGTTTTAGCAAAAGCTCATCGAATACCACAACACTCAAGAGCCCAAGCGATAGATGAATGCGCACCACACCACAAGACTTGTGGATTACTCTGTACATTTTGAACATATACACATACACTATTCTATAATCACACTTAATAAACGGTTGTTAAGCTTTAGATTTCAGTAGATTAGTAGTGTTTGATACGGTTAAGGGGAGTGACCGCGCAATGAACGATGAAAAGGGTCGATGTGAGCGGTCACAGTGTGGGCGCATGCTATAATTGACAGCGTGAGCAGGCTAACAACCGATTTTCTGTAAGTGTCTGTAAGATATTGTTCAAGCGACAGAAATACAACAACTTTTATTATGCCAAAAATTGCAACAAAACAGTGTGAGAACATTGTGATAGGAAGTGATTTGCGAGTATTAAAACGTTCGCTTCGCGGGATATAAGAGATCATTTAAATGAGGTAAACATGTGAAGGTGAATGTGCAAAAATTAGAACCGAGTAGGATATCCCATATGGGAGCGATGGAAATGGTCCGAGTGTTCCACTTGAACTACACACTAAAGTTCAGCAAATGGCTCTATATACATTTTGGAAATTGCAGCCAACAGTGATTTCTCTTTCATAATAAGCTTATGAAGGGTAAGGAGGACAACTTTTGTGAAGAACTAAATCTCAGTAATACAAGTACAAATGATTTTATCACAATTTTCCAGCAACAATCTCTAACATAATTTTGAAAACTGCAACTAGAAGTAATTCCCTTTTGTAATAAGCTTAGATTTTTGATTGGGAAAACAACTTTTGTGAAGGGCCAACTCTCGGATTTCCTCACTTCTGTGCAAAAACGCAAGTGTATATAGAGCCTTTTGCGAATAATCTATTCTTGTCGAACCTCGGACCACTTTCGAGAAATCTTACATGAATGGTAAATCTGAACCTACTCATCCAGCCACTTGGGCCTCTTCCTCGATCTTTTCTCTGTATTGGACTCGTCTTGCTCTGCTAGTACCATTTTATTCTCAGATGTCGGTTTCTCGCCTAATGCTTCTGACGCAGTCTGCTGTTGGTTCGGAGCAATTTCGTTTTTTGCGAGTGGTGTTCGTCTCTGGAATTTCATTATTCGTCTCTGGTTTTGGGTAGAAAGAAAACTTTTCGAATTTTTGGTGTTTCATTCAGTCTCTAGAAACAAAATGCTGCACTTGTGCACCACATGTACTGTAAGATGCGGTTTATGTACAGCATCTGCCCTAAGAAGCGATTTATGTACGACACCGGCTATAAGAAATTTTTATGTTCATCATGTGCTGAGAGAATTTCATCATTCGTTTTCTGGTTTTGGGAAATTTGCTGAATAGAAAGAAAACTTTTCGAACTTTTGGTGTTTCATTCAGTCCTTTTTGGAATACACATCTCACATTAAATTAAGTCAGGGAGTTGCTAACTGCAACGGCCTTCTCTTGTTTATCATGTTCACGGAAAATCGTTTCACTGACCTGACCAGGTATGATATCTCCAATTCTTTTCTGTTGATTCCGTAACTACTATTACCTATTGCCACTGGAGAATACATATGTGACGTATCCTCCTTGAGTGAAATTTAAAAAATAACTGTGCGCGAAGGGACATGAAAATTTATTATCAGCTCACATTCTACATAAAAACAAAGAACCACATCTAGACTTTTCCGACAATCTAATACTTGAAAAGATGGACATGAAAGTTTGAATAAAATTATATGTTTCATTCATTGTATGCTGTTGAGAAATTAACAAATTTTAGCTTCAATAAAATTTTGCGGGAAGAGTTTTAATCACGAACATTAGAAAAAGTTGTGGCACGACGCAGTAAGGAATTTTCACTGCTATCGGTATCCAAATCAACTTATAGTTTTCAAATTCTTCAGAATCAACTGCAACGTTTCAAACTCTAAACAACGGATGATCATTTTCAATCACTAACGTCCTCAGGGACACACTGATCAAAAATTCACACTTCCTACGAGAAATCTAGTTTTCTATCATGATATTATGATAGTAAGTAATTGTCAACTGTTTTCTGGTCAAGCCATCACATGTCTTTACGACTTGATGATTGCAGTAAAGGTGTGGTTATTAAAAGTTTGTTCGGCACGTGATAGAAGACTGTGCATAAGGTTATCAATACAAGTCTTAACTTACCAAAACATATTTACAGGTTGCGCAAAGAACAGTAAAGAAGGAAAGAACGGTTACTCTAATTAGAATTACAACATCAAAACTATTCTTTAACTTAAAAATGACCATCTAACGGAAATCAATAGCAACCAATAAAATTTACCTTTTTACAAGAAGACTCCTCGGTACGGGTGACTGTCTTGCATGAGAACTGTTTCTGGAAAGAATATTGTTTCACAAATACATGACATTCTAGCTCGCTGATAGACATTTTAATGTTTTATTAACAGTGAAAATTTACTACCAAATCAATGGTGGTAGGTTATCATCTCGTTTCATTATGGAGAAAAACGTTAAACGAACTTAATTTTTCTCTACGATACCGACGTAATGTAATTTTGAACGAGAATTCTTTCGAAACGGTGTGAAAATTCACCTTATCTGTTAGAATCACGGCTTCCGAGTCAACAGGCGAGCTTTTTTTGCTGAGAGATTTTTTCTGAAATTTAGACTACTGACATGTGAATATATGAATTTCAACCTCTTTGGCTACTTCTGATGGTCTCCCACGAGGTTTTTTCACTGGGGGTACAAGCGAAAGTTCCTTGAGCGGTGCTTGTGTCTATAGTTTGTGAGTTACATTTAAAAATCGAATTCTTACCTTCAAATTCATGTTGGATGTTGGATTTGGGTCGATTTCTTTCTTCACTGATATCTTTAAATAGTGATATTAAACCTAGTTGTAACTCTTTTGTTAATTTTGTCGATATCTATGAAGACTTTACAATAAGTTTTTTTCTTCTAAAACATACTTTGACTTTTTCTTCATCTTGGATCGTGTTTACTGATGGATTCTTGTTCGATGCTGCAACGTCGGGTGAGATTTCAATTTTACCCGTTCACTCACAAGTAGCAGAAGAAATGACCAGCTTGCGCACCCGGACGTCAGTATTTTGGTAAATTTCCCAAATGTGTTTCTTTCTATCTCGCAGCGGCACGTCCGTGAAACTGTTACACATGGCCTTAATTTCTTCTTCAACGTTAATCTCCATGAAGAGAAAATATCACCTTGAGAAAACTTTGCCACTCGTCAGTATTTTCATCTCGTTCATATTCCTGAAAATACGTCTTGTTCAATTTTTACGTTCGACAACTACCATATCATCAATTTTCGACCCGATCTGTGATACAAGACTGCTGACACGTTCACGAATCGAATCAATTCTTTTTCGTTGCGCTTCTGATACTGCGTTATTTTCAGAAAACGTTCGAACAAGATGTAAATAGTTTTCCATCTGAAAAAATATGAAAGTATAAATTTGAGAATAAGAACACAATTTTTCAAAACTGGAGCAATGGAATCTGACAAACCTCTGATTTCCACCCGTTCAAAACTTCAATTTGCTTCTGGATCGACAATTTCAAGAATTGAGTCTGAAATAGAATAGTACGAAGAACTTTACATGGTAAAACTCACTTCTGCTTCAGAATCTTTCATATTTATACCAGATGATTTTCCATAGTACACTCCAACACTCATAGACGGTGAAGTTGGGAAACTGGGAAGGTACTCGAGAGCTCCACCAAGAGCTACAACTTTGTCCGAGTAGCGAATCAAAGTCTCTACAATAAGATTCGTTTTGCTCAATAATTTAGAAGTAAAAAATCAATTTTTCCAAAATTTTCGATAATGAAAAGTTATTCAAAAAAATCTTCGCGTTTTCAAGACTAACCGACAGGAAGTTCTTCAACCAATGCTGAACCAATCACGATATTAGTCTTAAGCTGTTCAATCGCTTTATTGACCAGGCTTTTCTTCATGAATTTTTGCTGGAAACTCGATAGTGAAAGTTTCAAGTCATCGTCAGATACTGCCAAATGCTGAAATTAATATCGTTCATTATTTTTACAAAATGAAGTAAACCAAAAAATTGACGTTGTTTGTTGAGCACTGACTGAGGCTATCAAGATGTGTTTTAGCAGAAAACTTCAGATTTTCGAAAACCTGATCGGGTTTCATTTCTGAAGTCTGAATCCTGCAAAGTCAATAATGTATTTTCGAAAAAATGATGTCAAAGATATGGAAATAATTTTGAAAATTGCAGTGTTGCGTGAAGCGCATGCACACGAGGAACATTTTTTGACGAGCAATTTTTATTTTATTTTTTCTTTCATGAAATTTCACAATTTTTGACATTTTATGAGATAACAGGAAAAACACGGACCGTGACAGATCATGAAAATGGAACAAGTTTTTCAGAGACTTTCATGCATTCTGAAAATTTTTATTGCTATACCCTGATTAAAACACATAATCCTTAATAAAAACTATATATTTCAAAAAAAGTGGTTCGTGTTTCTCTGACTGTCGTTTCATGAGCATATTCAATTAACCTTTTTGCAGATATAATGTCAAAATTTTATCAAACTGAAAGGGTTAAATATGATTGTTCATGTGGAAAGAAGTTACCTCTCGCAGCTCTATTCTTCTGTGTTCATTGTCAGAAGATGAAGTGAGTCATATGAAAAAAATGTTAGAATTATTTCTTCAGATGTGACGAGTGTCTGAGCTCCGAAGTCGATTGTTACTATTGTCCACGATGTTTAGAAACTCCGACGTTGAGCGAAACGAGAATGAAAAACTTCAAATGCGTGAACTGTTTCATGTGCCCTCTGTGTGGTTTGTTTTAGTCGATTTTCGAATAACGTGAGTGTCTAGGCAAGTTTCTGAGTGGTAAGAAGTCAAGTGGGAAGCATTTCTTGAAGTGCAATTTTTGTCAATGGACAACTCGTGAAAGCGCAGAAGAAGATCGAGAATCGACTGCTCGCTGGCCAGTTCATGAGAGTACTCTGTCAGATGAGTTGAAACGAGTCATGGAGAAGTGCGGAAGACTCGCGGAGCAAGAGAATATGAACAAAGTATACAAATCCAGGTTATTTTCCTATTATTCAACCAAATTTGCTGTAGGTGTGGCTGTTTGTGTGCGATTGGGTCGGAATATAAAAGTATTTATTGATACTCTGGGAACCGTGTTGCGGTTCGTTAACTTCTATGACGATGAGGGATGTCTCGATTTGTTAAACTAATCTCCAGATAGTAATCAACAAATTAAAGTCGTATCGCATTTTACAGGAGGAGCGGAAAGTTCGGTTATCATCTGAGCGACAAATTCGGTCTCCAGACAACGTATGAGAATAGGAAACTGAGTCAGCGAGTCGATACACCTGAAGTTCCTGTCCATGCTCCAACTGACGTGAGTTTCTATTTTCCGAACGTTTTACAATTTCAATAAGTCAAATCACTACTTTGCGATCTCCCATAAACTTGGGTAACTTGTATTGAAAGGTAGTTTACAGCCAGTACCGTTTGACGAGTCTCTCCTTGATGGAAAGCTGAGATCTTGTCTCGATGAAGTAATTCCGCAACCGTTGGCAGGAGACAGAGCGCCAGCACCAATTCGTGTGTCCTACTTGGCTCGAGAACAGTACCGCTGTGAAACTTGCGAGAGGACCGTGATGAAAAGACATTACGGTATAAAAGGACAAACGTTTAAGATTAATGTGAGTTCTTCTCGGTTTTTTGTATTCAGAACATTTCGTTGTACTTCATGACTCTGGGATTATCATATCTTTTCTCATTAAAACAATATTCTTCAGTTGATGGCAATTATCTACACACCAGAAGTAAAGTTGGCGAGGGCAGTTGATCTTTCCTCGGGCGGTACTCTGCCAGTTCTGTTGTCGATAACCAACAACTCTGCTGCTGATATTCTTGTTCAAATCCAAGCTGTCGAGTCTGAGAACAACATGAAAATCGTCACCAAAAACCCCATCGAACTGACCGTTTCATCGGCAGACAACGCGTCGACAGCGTCGAATGTTCCGGATGGGTGAGTTTTCACTTTCTTTTAAGTTTGTTTTCAAAATATCAAATCGACTTTTCTGAAACTACTAACACAATTTTCCTAAATAATTAGAGTGAAGACGCACAATTTGTGAATATATTGCAGACCCGACGTTGTCAACAAGAACGGAAATAAAGCAGTGATCAGGCTCGAAATTTCGACGGAAGATTCAAAATCCGACTACATCACCTTGAGTATCAAGTATAAGTTCGCAAGCGACCTCTTCTCGACCCTTCTAGCTGCCGAGAAGTCAGCACAAACCAATGTCCCAGAATGGTATACGAATCAAGTAGAGGTCAGGCTTGGAAATCAGTAATCACTTTTATCTGTATCTATCTGCTTGCGGGTACTTCTTCCCGCTTCACCATGTTTGTGAATAAGCTTTATTCTTCCTATATACATACATAGCTAAATTTTCGAAGTTTGAAGTTTTTTGAAGACCAGATCAGCAGCATCTAATGCGCATCCCCAATGAAGAGTTACGCCGGAACCCCCGTGACCGTAGTTATGGACAACTTGTTGAGCGGTCCCGTTGGGTCTCTAAAGTATAATGACGAATGGAATATTTCACAGTAATCGTACCTTGATGGATTCAGACTTCAAACAAATTGACTTCCTTGCGGGTCGCAGACCGACGTGGTGTGATAGGATTTTGGCGCTCTAAAAATATGTCTAAAAAAATAAATTTCACCAGTACCGGCACCATTCTGCCTTAGATTTTCTATTCATATTTCAATTCTCGGAATTTCAACCTTTTGTTTCATTAGTTTTCATATTTTTATTGGTTGAAAAATATTAGACATCTACCCTGAGTGTCGGAACATTCTTACAGTTCCCTTCAACAATCCTTTTCGCAGTGTTCTCATTGACAGTTGTATCCCATTCATCCTTGTCGGCAGTTCCTCCAAGGATAATGACGTCGTCGCTGAAAGCAACACATTTCATATGATACGAGTAGGAAGAAACTTCAGAAGAGCATAGTACTGGTCATCGACGAAGAAGTGTTTCACTGCAGGACAAGACACCCGAATGACTTGACCTCGAACTGGGTGAATCAGGGTGTCTCCAGTGAGAGCTCCTGACGCGAGCCCACAGCAGTTAACGATGACGTCGGATTTGATGTCGAGGAGGTTATCGATGTGTTGACTTCGCAGTAATCCTCCATTTTTGAGGAATCTGAAAAACAACTATGAATTTCGGTCGAAAGGTAATCTTCGATACTCCTACGCCTTGCCTAACATGCCTATCCTTCTGTACCAACCGAGAAAGGTCTTCAAATAGTGACAAACATTATTTTCTAGAAATAACTCTGTAGGAACAGGTTGGGCTGTCTTCAAAACATGGGCACGACCTATCCTACTGACAATAGGAGGACTTCTGTGCAAGGTTTTGAGCACAGTTTCAGTTTTGACTCACAACTTCAAGCAATGTTGTAGATACTTTGAAGACTCCAGGTACCAAGTAGTGAAGAAGTATCCAGCCTTGTGTTCTGCGTTTGAACTGACTGATCGAATGTCTTCAGAACTCAAAATCTTGAAGTTTTCCATGAGTGGAGCCCAGAACGGGTTAGGATCTACTTTTGTCGACATCAGGTAACCGGACATTCTCTGAAACACAGTGACTACTCCTTTCTGTCATTCCAATTCACAGTAGTAGTTCTTATAAAGTACGAATATTACTGGAATTCCTTAAGGACAATTTGTGCGGACGCAAGAAACAAGAAAACGCATAAGTTCAAATAATGTTTTCCCGCCAAATACGTTTGAAAGTACCTACAGTAACCCGAACGCGTTTTACGTGTTTTTCTCGGCATTTCACACCTAGGCAAATGAATAAGACAATAAAACCGCTTCGCAACCGCTTTGCAGGCCTCCGCTTTCATTTTCGAAAGTGTTTTTTACTCAAATGAATGTTTTACTTGACATAATGAACGTTGCAGACTGTTCCCAACAATAGTTTTACCTACTTTTAACATTTTCCCGTTACGATTTTTGAATCTGGGACGAAAACAATTGAGAAAAGTAAAATTTTTGAACTACAGTAACTGAAATTTGATCTACTCTATCGCTTTTCTTTGCTTACACTTTTCAACTGCGTTTGCCGCGGTGTGCATTTAGTAAAACGCACCGGTTGCACCGGGTAATTCGTATTCAGGCTTAGGCTGAACCTAAGCTATTAATTAATTGAAAGTTACCTTTGTCAAAAGTTCATCTCTATTTTAGGCTTAGGTTCAGCCTAAGCCTGAATACGAATCACCCGGTGCACCCGGTGCGTTTTACTAAATGCCGTTTTTCTCTAACCATGGGCTAATTTTTTCTTTTCGTAAAATCACCTCTGCTCCTTCTCCCGGGTTTTCCACCATATACTGTTTGATCTTGTCGATTGTGACTTGTGTCCATTTTCTGCAGTCTGTACTTATTCTCTAAAAAATTTTTTCAGAATTCCGGTGAAATTCCGGTGAAAATGGGAAAGGGGGGAAAACGATGCTAAGTTCCGGTGAATTTGAAAAAAAAAAGTGAAGTTCCGGTGAATTTGAGAAAAAAAGTGAGAATTCCGGTGAATTTGAAAAAAGTGAGAATTCCGGTGAATTGCGTGAAGGAAAGTGTCTCGCAACGAAATTTCAATGTTATCGTAATCAGCAAAGTTCACAATTGTTTTTTTTGTTTTCAATATCCTATTTATCTTTTATTTTGTTTTTCAAATTGGTTTTTTTATTATATGATTCAAAAAAAAGAATATGTTTCATGATACTTTTCACTAACTTGTTCAACATATATGTTTATTTTTGGGAAAGTATACTTTTCCAAAAATCACTTTACCATCTAAAACTGTTTTTCGGAAACATTTTTTCATTTCGAAAAAGTTTAAATTGGTTTTTTGTCTGCCTACTATCAGAGTAAAACTTGTGTCACGTTTCGATTTTTTATAAATAAAAAAATAATGACCCGCTCAACTCCGATACTTGAAAACTCATTTGGTTCATTCATTTTTTTCACTATAAGTTTTCAGAAAGGAAGTGCAATTCATCCGATCCGAAGCACTCGCCGTTTCACTCCCCCAACTGTTCCAGGTTAGTTCTGTGGTTTCTCTATCCAGTAACAGAGTCGAGCTGGGTTCTACGTATAGTTAGTAGACAGATTATTCCATGTGTTGCTTTTTTCATTCAGTTTCCACAAAAAACGTACCCGTTCAACTCTGATACCTTGTACAACTCATTGCGTTTATTAAAGTAATCATTATCGATTTTCAGAAGGGAGGTGCGATCCATCCGAACCGGAGCAGTCGCCGTTTGACTTGTTCGACAGTTCCAGGTTAGTTTTTCGATTTCTTTAGCCAGTATCAGAGTCGGGCTGGTTTCTGCGTAGTTAGTAGACAGATTTTTCCACATGTTGCTTTTTTCATTCAGTTACCACAAAAAACGTACCCGTTCAACTCTGATACCTCGTACAACTCATTGCGTTTATTAAAGTAATAATTATCGATTTTCAGAAGGAAAGTGCAATTGATCCGAACCGGAGCAGTCGCTGTTTGACTTGTTCGACAGTTCCAGGTTAGTTTTTCGATTTCTTTAGCCAGTATCAGAGTCGGGCTGGTTTCTGCGTAGTTAGTAGACAGATTTTTCCACATGTTGCTTTTTTCATTCAGTTACCACAAAAAACGTACCCGTTCAACTCTGATACCTCGTACAACTCATTGCGTTTATTAAAGTAATAATTATCGATTTTCAGAAGGAAAGTGCAATTGATCCGAACCGGAGCAGTCGCTGTTTGACTTGTTCGACAGTTCCAGGTTAGTTTTTCGATTTCTTTAGCCAGTATCAGAGTCGGGCTGGTTTCTGCGTAGTTAGTAGACAGATTTTTCCACATGTTGCTTTTTTCATTCAGTTACCACAAAAAACGTACCCGTTCAACTCTGATACCTCGTACAACTCATTGCGTTTATTAAAGTAATAATTATCGATTTTCAGAAGGAAAGTGCAATTGATCCGAACCGGAGCAGTCGCCGTTTGACTTGTTCGACAGTTCCAGGTTAGTTTTGCGATTTCTTTAGCCAGTATCAGAGTCGGGCTGGTTTCTGCGTAGTTAGTAGACAGATTTTTCCACATGTTGCTTTTTTCATTCAGTTACCACAAAAAACGTACCCGTTCAACTCTGATACCTCGTACAACTCATTGCGTTTATTAAAGTAATAATTATCGATTTTCAGAAGGAAAGTGCAATTGATCCGAACCGGAGCAGTCGCCGTTTGACTTGTTCGACAGTTCCAGGTTAGTTTTGCGATTTCTTTAGCCAGTATCAGAGTCGAGCTGGTTTCTGCGTAGTTAGTAGACAGATTTTTCCACATGTTGCTTTTTTCATTCAGTTTCCACAAAAAACGTACCCGTTCAACTCTGATACCTCGTACAACTCATTGCGTTTATTAAAGTAATCATTATCGATTTTCAGATGGCTCGCCGACCGCTCTCCCCTCGACCCATAGAAGTTGTCCACCATCTTCGACGACATTATCTATATATTTTTTTATTAATAAATGTATAATACTGATCTGCGTTCTAGTGTTTTTCAAAGGAATCCACGATTTGAAAGAGTATAGTTGCGGTGAATTTGAGTGGAGAATTGCGGTGAACTTGAGTGTAGAATTGCGGTGAATTTGAGTGTAGAATTCCGGTGAAATTGAGTGGAGAATTCCGGTGAAATTGAGTGGAGAATTCCGGTGAATTTGTGTAGAAATTGCGGTGAATTTGCGTAGAAATTGCGGTGAATTTGCGTAGAAATTCCGGTGAATTTGTGTAGAAATTCCGGTGAAGTTCCGGTTAAGTTCTGGTGAAAATTTTGAATTCACCGGAACTTCACCGGAATTCTAAAAAAAATTTTTAGAGTTGTGCGATTTCAATCAACTCACATGATCTTACTCTCCTCTTCTTCAACACAATACGGCCAAATAAGACCAGCAGCGACATCAGAAGTCAGATTGGGTGAAAACTTGTCCGCAATTAATTCTACCTACAAATGGCACACTCGTTGGCTACTGAAAACAGTAAAAGATTCTGGAGATATGGGGAATTGAACCCCAGCCCTCTCCCATGCTAAGGGAGCGCTCTACCACTGAGCTATATCCCCACGAAATTGTCGTCGACATTGTTTGATCAAACGCCTACGCTGCGTAAACTTTCACTAGGAAGAAATGGGCAAACCTCAACATTCCGGCATCTTTGCTGTATGGCTATTGCCGTCGGAAGCCCTATTATTCCGGCGCCAATGATCGTTACTTTTGGGGACATGTTAGCGGGGGAACAGCAGTTCTTATCTTTCTCACATCGGTGCTTTTATCTATCGACGTTTCGGTACATTTCATCGACTCGCATTGAATCTGTAGTAATTCTACTGTTTCACAGATAAAAAGAGTCGAACGTTTGATTTTAGCCTTTCGTAGACGTTTTCTATATGTATTCATCATCGTAGTCTATACACTATTTTTTAATTCATTCAACTCGTATAAGTTTAGACACAAACGTAACTTGGGAGTATATGCAGCTCTATATGAGAACGTGTTTAGATTCATATCGACACCGAACCCAGAGCACGGGGTATGTACAACTTGTGGATAAGTGAACAAGACAATTTATCACAGGAGGGCATAGAATGTTCTGGATGCTTATATTACAGTAGTCAACGAGTCAGAATCGAAAATCTCAAGTGTCGCTACAGATCCGCGTGGGAATGGAATCTTGTTGGACCCATCTAGAACTAGGAATCCATTGGTACATCGTGATTCAAGCTTGATTTTTCTTGCGTATCCTTTGGTTGCTGTCCGTTTGAAGGTTCCGTTGAAGATTGGCTCTCTGATAGAGAAGGCAAAGTCTGAAAGTTTCCCGGTGAAATATCGTAGTCGAAACAGAAAATCATCCAGTTTCTCAACCTTTGGTCAGAGAATCAATCACTCATGACAACTTTGTTAGAGATAGTTTGATTTCCGAGAAGAGTAGATTCAAACGATCAAAAATATGAAGCCTTTCAAGCATGTGTAAAACCCTCTTACTTTTCGTAAGCACTGAAAATACGGAAGTGAGGAACTTTGAACCGTTTAAAATCCATGAGGTCATGTACTACCTCGACCCGCAATTTGAACTTACCAGAACTTTTCTTTTTATTCTAGGCATAAAAGAAATTGAGTAATCAACTTCTGTGAAGGGCTCAGTCTTGAAAAAAAAATAACTGACATGTGAGAATTCAGTATGCAAAGTTTCTCACAACATTGCGATGTATGTTTTCTTTATAGGACAAAGTAGTGTAGGTAAAAATAAAGCTCACTTGGATGATCTGGCTCAAATGGAATCTTCTCATTGTACTTCTTGGTGATTGCTGTCACAAAGTTCTTATTGCTGGGTACCTTTACAGCCATACTCTTCATTACTTCCAGAATCGAGGTGACCGTGGATTCATCGACTCTATTCATTCCAAGGTACCAACTGGTACTTCCGGTTCCTAAATGTACGAATGAGATCATCTCACTAACAATTGTTTTACCTGTAGTCACTATCAACCCACTACTCTTCTGCTTGACCGATGGCGAGTCATCAATCGAAATATTGTACGTCGACACTTTGGCCGCTTCGTCTTCCCCAATGAAAACCTCGTTCAACGCCAGGTTCGTCGTCGACTTCTTTGGCTGACATCGACGTGCTGCGTCTTTGACAGTCACGCGGATTCTGCTACGGCGACTCCATCTGGGAGAAACATTTTATTACTTATTCTCATCAATTTTTGATCTATACAAGTCAAAAACAACGGTGGGACGTGACGGCAAACATTTTGTTGATCGTCTCAAACAAGCTGATTCACAATAATAGAAAACATCATGTTATTTATCAATCACTGATTCATTTAGTTTTTTTAAAAATATAATGTTCACTGCGATTCATAACAGTTCAGAAAGTTATATAAATTCATAGGTAGCATGACTGAACCGGAAGCACCAGTTGGTACCTTGGAATGAATAGAGTCGATGAATCTATTTTCAAGTTTTAAAAAAACTCACTTCAGCTTTCCAGCAATCAATTGTTCGATGAGATCATTTGGTGGAGCCTTTCCACCAACGCACAAGTGTCCTTCAGAGCCCACTGGATCCGTATTGATACCGATGATTGGAGTGTTGTCATTGACGAGAGCAGCGGCAGTCAAGAAGGTTCCATCACCGCCTGCAGAGATGATGATGTCCGCCTGGTCTCGTACTTCTTGCAGTTCGGCTCTCGACACTACTCGTGTTGGGATTCCGGCTTGTCTGGAACAACCGAGTTGAGAAAAGTACAATTCACAATAGAAAAGGGCTCAATTCTCACTACTTTGTCCCGCTGAAAAGAAAAATACTAGAAATTGTAATAGGGAGGATTGCGTATTGAAGTCATATAATTCAAACCAAACCTTCGTTGCATTTCCTTTAGTTTTCTATAGAACAATGAACATTATGAAAAAATAAATTCAGCTTACAAATTGTCTCCTTGGAGATTTGATGACATACCATATACTACACAAACTACATTCCTCCACATACTATGAGCACATTTCTGAACTCTGGGCTACAGAGAATTGAATTCATATGTGACCTAGATCGTACCGTTGTTGCATTTTCTTCAGTCCCGATCACATAATGGACATTACTCAAGCATAACTTCAGCTTACGAACAGTCTCCTTGGTGATTTGATGACATACCAAAAACTACACAAACTATGTTTTTCGACATATTATTACGAAATTTCTGAACTCTGAAGGAACTGTGGATCAGGGATAAGTGAATGTAGCCGCTCTGCAACCGCTTTACAAGACCCTCCACGGAGCGTCTTTACCTCATTATTTTATTTTTGCTAATGTTTAACATATTTTCCTCGTTTTCTCATCACGTTGCGGATTGTTCCAAAGATTAGTTTTACCAACTTCGAAAATTTTTTCCGTTACGATTTGAGACGCATGGGATGAAAAAAGGGTCGAAAGAATAAGAATTTTTGAACTACAGTAACTGGAATTTGATCCCTACATCGATCGCCCCGCCCCTTTCTTTGCTTGCACTTTCAACTGCGTTTACCGCAGTGTGGAAAAGAGAAGAGAATAATAAATAAAATACTCACTCTAGTCTCGATACAATTTCTCTGACGGCGTTTTTCTGCTTTCGGTCATTTTCCAGCATTTCATTGACGTTGAGACCTTTAGACTGCAGTTGTCTGGAAAATGTGACTAATTTGATGGTACTGACAGAACTCACTTTCTGAGTTCTGCATCATCCAAACCCGTAGTTTCCTTCTCCCATTGCCATCTGGTACTTTTCTTCAGTACTACTGCATTTCGAAAAACCTGAATTCGCCGAATGAATAACAGTGGGTGAACTTCAGAAGATCAATCATGTCTTTTCCTTGACACAACCAACCAAATCACTGTTATGGTGCGTACATTCCACTGTGTCGCGCACTCGATCGCTTATCAACCCGCTTCCTACACTGTCGACGTCAGCAGTTGCAGATACCACATATGAACTCACCAAGGGTGCAGCCGACCCACTCGGCGTCACATCGTCGTTTTGTGTTGGGACTCGTCGTGCTTGAGAACGTTGGATTGACACGGTGGCCATTTCTGGAAAAGTCGACATGTGTGTGATGAGTGTGAGTGAGGCAGACAGAGAATCTGTCCATGATTCGAGAACAATTGATAAGATGCGTTTTTTCTTATTCCGGTGATAGAATAGAGTTGCAATGAAAGACACAGTCATGACTGAATGTTTGATTCTGATATGAGCAATACTATTAGAAAACTCCAAACAACAACTATTGCATAAACCAGTCAAAAAAAGGAGGTAAATGGAGATTTTTATATAGTAGTAACTATAATGACCAGAAGAACATTCGATTAACCTTAATTTTTACTTTCATGAAAATAAAAACTGGTTTTGTGTTTTGAAACTATGGAAATTTTTATTCGATTAGGAGTGAATCGATGACCCCATAAGTTCTATCACTTATCAATTCAAACAATGAGAGGGCAGGGAAAAACTGCGAAGACCATTAAAACAGACATGTGAGTTGTATTTGAACAACCTGGAGTACAACGATATGGAATGAATGGACAAAACAAGAACCGTGCTGTTACAATTAAAGCCGTATGACCGTTATCTTTAGCTTCTTTGCCAGTGGCTACAAAGTTGTGCGAAGACGCGGATGGGCTGATTGCTCTGATCAACATGTGATAAGAAGTGAGGGAGAGAGACGAACACACGCCCATATCGCAACGGTCGAACTACAAACGAGAATAGAATGAAGTTGTCAACTGTAACCAAGGGAGATTTGATGACAATTGCGAAATGCGAGAAGTCGGCAAACAACGGAACACAAAACTCAACTACAGAAAGAACATTGATCCAATAAAAGCTCACCAAGCCTTCACGTATTGAAAAAATGACCAAGGTGTGACTACGTGTGGGAGATTGATCAGCAAACAATCGTCATGGTGCGTCGTCCTATTGTTGCTCTAATGATGTCAGCTGGTTCTTCCTGGGTACACTGTATTTAGACAGAGATCAAAGATGTGAAGGGAGTCGTCAGGAAATCGAGTAGCGATCAAAATAGAACGTATCGGTTTAGGAAAACAAATAGTACGGCGTTCAAGCAAACGCCGTGGTACCGGTTTTCATTTTGTTGGTAGTAAAAACTGATGGAAAGTATACATAACTGATAAGAAACTATGTTCATAGGTTCAAAAAGTACTAGTATCAACACAAAACAAAGCAATAACTGTTGCGAAACAAAAAAAAACTGCGCTTAAATTGACACTCACACTATCGTAGGAGCATGATTGCTGCAGGGCTTTCCCAAATCGCATGAATTCTAGTTTTAATAATAGTTTTTCAATTTTGTTTTCCATAATTTATTCTTTTCATAAAACTGAAAAGTAACAAAAAAAATCATTAAATTTCAAATCCTCGTGCTCTCGCCGACTCACGGAGTTCTGAAAATCAATTTCATTGAGGGTTCAAAACAATCCTACTTAGAATAGCATGATGAATTTTCTTTCTGGCTCCTATAGTTGAAACTCCGATGTCTTTCAGATTTTGCTCATCGAGAAGTAGAAATGCGTGTATGTCAATCTGCAATTTTTCGGTTATGGTGAATGTGTTAATTACAGTATTGCGTTAGAAAATAGATAAATTGAATATCAACGTTAATCATGTAAGAAAATTCCTTTCCGAAGTCAACCTTATCCAAAACGACATGAATTTTCCCACCTCTTGTTCTCTCAGTTGCGTGACATACTCACTACAACCCAATCGTGCCAGGACCATTGACGGATCTGTGTAAACTCTAATGTCCCATGAGAAGTCGGAACCTAGTGGGGACGAGTCGAATACTGAGGTCGACGCGGAGAATGCTAAAGTTTCATATGTGCGGTTGCTCATGAGACAGTCTTACATGGCCTGGGACCGTCATAGAAATTGAACACAGGCGGTGCAAAACTCCCTCGCGAGGAGCAAAAGTCGGATAGCTCGTCGTCTTCTCTCAACGCACACAGTCTGTTCATGTTCAAACGTTCGTTACTTCTCTCTTCTTGTCGCTGCTTTTCGTTTTCTTCGACCAAATGGAAGTCTGATGAGTTGGATGGGGAAAAGTCCATCATTCCCTGAATACACGTGTGAAAGAGCGAGAGATAGATAGAGAGAGAGAGAGAGAGAGAGAGAGAGAGAGAGAGAGAAAGAAAGAGAGAGAGAGAGAGAGAGAGAGAGAGAGAGAGAGAGAGAGAGAGAGAAAGAAAGAGGGAGAGAGAGAGAGAGAGAGAGAGAGAGAGAGAGAGAGAGAGAAAAAGAAAGAAAGAGAGAGAGAGAGAGAGAGAAAGAGAGAGAGAGAGAGAGAGAGAGAGAGAGAGAGAGAGAAGAAGAAGAAGAACTAGTATCATTACCTTGAGCAAATCTGCTGGGAGTGAACTGCTGAAACCGAACCCAGACCACAGATCAGTTGGATACCTCGTTGATGGAGTGTTCTTTTGTTGCATCGCTGAATAACCATGTATACATTTCGTAGAGACTCTGTGTAAACCTGTAGTAGCCTTCAAAATCCAATCTCCTCTCTGCGACATCTTCTTAGTGAGCTCCTTGGCTCCATTCAGAAGTGATGCCGCCAATGGTGACTCATCAGGGTCTGGACTTTTTCTCTCCTCCATTGGCAGAAGGAGTTGTCGTGCTCTTGTGATGTCATCAAACCGTCCTTCAGATCCCTTTATTGTTATCTTCTGAACTTTCATGATAACGTAAAACTTATATGATTCGTCTTACGCAAAACTTCTCTCCAACGTTTCTTTTCACATGGATACTGACTCCGCACTCACTCTCCACATATTGAATGTTGCTTCTTGCCGATGATTCCGGGATTGAAAACTGTAGGTGAACTAGGGAATAGTTCTGAATTATCATTGAGTTGGAATGTGGTCAAAGAACTCGTGCACTGAAAACGGAACCAGTGTACGAAAGTTTTGATTGATTCAGTACGCCACGCCACACAACGGACAAATTAGGAAGTAACGTTTTTCAAAGAATATCTTTTTTTCTCAAATTTCGCTATTCACTGTGGAAATCCCTCTTCAAAATCCACTGATCTATCAATAACTCACCAAAATCATGCTTCTGGCGCGAATAACCTCAGTGGCGGGACCAAAGAGATGTATCTTTTGCTCGCTCTGCACAACCTCGATTATTACGCCATAGTTAGTGCACTCGGAGGCTATTCTAAATTTCTTCGTTACCTGTTAGTGTGATAATGTAAGTAACCTGAAAGAGTTCTCCTTTTGCATCACGATAGCCATCGTGTCTGATCCGAGAAGAACATCGGTTTGAATTTGGAGACTTTCTATTGGCTGAAAATTTGGGATTGGAATTAATTAAAAAATCTGAATATGTGATTTTGAAATGAAAAAGGGGCTCTGAGCGTAGCGAGGACTACCTGCTTGTTATTAGTAAATGATCAGGTTTTAGGTCCTCTTACTCAT
The DNA here is from genome assembly GCA_963978915.1 of Caenorhabditis parvicauda. NCBI lineage: Eukaryota > Metazoa > Nematoda > Chromadorea > Rhabditida > Rhabditidae > Caenorhabditis > Caenorhabditis parvicauda. Next base: position 8,339,848 of record OZ022253.1, on the reverse strand, counting down.
ACCATGAACAAAGCATCTGCAATCTTCTTCAAAATCAGCGTGAGGTATTCATCGCCTGTGGTAGCGGTCTTCATTGTGATGCTGTAAAGATTCGGTTGGAGTAGATCCAGCGTCAATGTTGATGGTAGTGGGAGTACCGGTAGATCAGGACGGGAACTCAGCCCCCAGGCGACTTCAGTTTTTATGATAATTGGGTACAGCATCTGGTGTGTTATTAGTAGGTATTTATAATTTCTTAACTTACCTTCAAGTGATTACGAGCAGCTAGAACTTGGTTAGGAGACCCAGAAATGGACACCTGGTCGTTCTTTTCATTGTCTCTGCTGAAAATAATTTTTCCCCCCTCTCTCTCTCTCTTTCACGCTCTCTTTCTTTTTCTCTCTCTCTCTCTCTCTCTCTCTCTCTCTCTCTCTCTCTCTCTCTCTCTCTCTCTCTTCGTTGTTCTGTTTCACCATCTATCTTCAAACTCATAGAAGTGTCATTGCAAAACTGCTGCGTTGTGAATTCGTGTCTCTCTAACATCTCTACATCTCCGAGCAGGATGTTCTCTCACCCACGTCGTGAGACTTATGCTTGTCTCGCAGGGTGCTTTCCCAATGACAGCAACGTGATTGTGAGTCTCAAAACTCACAAGTACTTGTTAGAGTCAGGAAAGTGAATGTGACACTCCGTGCTGTTCATAACTTGCTGTATCTGTCGACCACTCTTTCCAATCATATGCGAGTGGTGAGAGTGGTGAATGTCCATCTTCAGGTTCATTCTCTCCTTCTGAAACTCGGACACTAGGTTATCACTACACCATGATCCCACCTTGATCTGGAATACCTCCAGAATCTGCGTCTTCGCCATATGAATCTCTCCAAGGCTCCCGACTACTTTCACGTGAGGGTCTGAAGAGGAAATACTTTTCATGTGAGTCCTGCGTTTCACACACCTTTCTTAGTTTTGGCTCCGATTTTCAATTGGGACGGCCATAGAACCTCGGCTCCTGTTCTAATACTGACATCGTTGAAGAAGTTGGCAGCAGTTGAGGTCAGCCCATCGAAGGACTCTGAAGCAAGTCAGATTTTAGTAATTTGCTCTTTTCATTCCATTTTTCCTTGTACTCGCAGTGACTATCGCTCGTTGGTGCAGAAGCAGTTATTGTACAATGTTTTTTCTTGATAGATGCATAAAATTCCAAGACTCTAACACTTCCAAAGACCATAGAGATCAATGGTCTAATATGGCGAATTCGAGGTATCTTATCAACGAAAATTAGCTGCGAAAACAGAGTTCATTCTGTATGACGTAATGATCCGAAGTTTACGAAAAACTGTTAATATCGTGGGTGGTTCTTGGAATTTTTTTGCCTTCGAAATCTTTGATTTTATTAGCACACACATGATTAACTACAAACTCCTTGAAATAGTAAGAACTGAAACTTCTAGTAGAAAATTTCTATGTAGGCCAGAAATAAACATAAGTGGCCAGTTTTAGGTCGCACACTAAACATTTCACACATACCAATCATCATACTCTCCAACTTTTTCCTATCAACAAGGATCTTGTGCTCCAGACGTCCATCTGGTAGTGGGGTGAACGGCTCATCTGACATTCTGAAGACCATGAAGCGCCATCAGTTGAATGAAACTTACCCCTTTCAGCAGTCGACGTTGAGTGTGGTAGTTTTTCACTAAGCGGAACAAAAAGGGTCGTGAACTTTTTGAGAAATTCGATGAGTCGAAGTGACGGTGATAAAAAGTGACTGATCGATGCGCAGTTAATATCATAACACAAGAAGAACCCACTCTCACCTTCTCTCATTCTCTCACTCTCTTCGAAACTTCGGGAAAACACTTATTCGAAAAGATAAGACACGGTATTATTTATTAGTTTGATCTTTTCACCACAGCTTCATCCCATGGCCCATGAATGGTGCATTTCTCTTTCTGCTTTAGAATCAGAATGTAAGGGACGACGAAGAGGACGAACACGTGTAGGGTCGACCAGATGGCGATTATTTGAGGAGGAAAACGGGTTATGAACAGGAAAGACCCTACTGTTATCGTGACTCCGACCATCACTGCCAACGCCGGTTGATGTTGCAAGAGGCCGCTTCTGGAAATTATCAGTTTGGAAAAAGAACATCGGGAAAGTTCAATTTTTATTAGAACAAGGTTCATGTGAGTGACTAGAAAAAGTTCAACATTCTCATCCACAACATTCTGCACATTCTGTTCTTCTCGTGACTCTGCATGTCGGAGGAAAAGACGAGCTCAGTACTATAAGCACAACGAGATCTTATACGGTTTCTCTAATATAACACGTTAGATATCAGGCTCCAACTTTTGTTTGAAAAAAAATTGTCGACTTTGCTGAACAAAAACATTTTCATTCTACTATGGCCAATGGCCCAATACGTTTAATAATTCTCTTATGAATTTAACTCACTAGAAACAAGAAAGAGGATTATACTCACCTAAAATATCCACTGTACGAGTGGAATACAAAAGCGATGAAGAGAAGTAGGAAGGCGGGAAGATCGGCATCAAGTCTTGAGAGAAGGAAAATTGATGAGCTCAGGCCACTGCTCATCGAACTCGGGAAAGACACTCTGAAATATTGTTCTTCAAAAATATTCCATCAGGTACTGGAGTTTACTAGGTCACTGAATATCAACACACATATCTTCCTCTACCTGTAAAAAAGTCTGACCTCCGTAAATCGGTTACTTAGTTACCGTAGCAGTTTCGCTTTGAAATACATGCACGATTAAGTAATGCGCCTTCAATTTCAATGGACTGAAAGTAAGAATAATAATTTAAATCCACAAAGATCTAACTGTTCGTTGTGAGAGTCCCGATCCTACCGTACTCATTTTACAAAAATGCGACTCTCGCGAGTTTGAAATCGGTCAGACTTTTTGCTAGATATGTGCAACATGTTTGTACATGTTCTCCTTATGTTCCAAATATGCTGAGAACTCTAGGAATAGTCCAGAAGATCAAATTTATAGTTAGTAAACTAGAAAATAAAATTGGATTGTGCTAAACCTTCGATATGGTGAAAAAGATTCTATTGTATCCCTCATATTGAAACAAGTAGCAGAACTGAAAACCAACATTGGAGCTTTGACGCCATAGTCATGGAAAACGGCGCTGAGAAGAACGGTGATGATTGAGACTGCGTAGATGGTATCCGTGCTGATGGTCGTTGTCAGGGTTCTGCGAGTATGCGCTGTACAAAATTAGGGAGAGGTGATTACCGTATTATCGGTGTCAGGAAATATCCGAAGATAACGAGACTTGTTAAGATAAAGGCGTGAGCTCGATGGTTGACTGATCGTTCTGTCAACCTCCACGAATAGAATAGGTAGAGTGGGAAGATAAGTGCAGTGATCATAAGAAGAACATGGATAGGCCATTCCTTCTCAAGAGTCTGAAACGGACTGATACCTCTTCTCTCTCTCTCTCTCTCTCTCTCTCTCTCTCTCTCTCTTTCTCTCAGTCGCAATATACGGTTTTATAATCGCAAAACTGCTGCGTTGTGAATTCCTATCTCACTGTCATCTCTACGACTCTACTCTAAACAATCTCTTGTTCCCGGATTGCTAATCATTCTTGTCTCACAGGGTTAGACTGACATATTACATTCTATCAATAATGACTCTCACTGACACCTCTTTATGCAACTCACGTTCAAGAACAGAGCAAAGTATAGAGATATGGCATCGAGATGCGTCAGTAAGATGAATCCTGCCTTCATCGCCTCCGTGTAGGAGTAGAGTACCACGGATTCTGTTAAGTTTCTCATGAACATCATCAGAGATCGATTGTGACAAAAGTTCGCACAGTCGTTTGTCGAGATCACCCAGCTCAAGAGAGTTGTTTGTGAAACCTAATAAGCTGATTCAATCTTGCAAAGTTCAGGCCGCGGTATACTACAGAAGAACAGCTCTGCTGACGAAATTTTCCGTGTTTCACATCTTCTCAAATAGAGAAGTAAGTTATTCATTGGTCCTGTTTTGAATTTTGTTGCTCTTCCGTACTCATTCCTCTCATAATTCGGTCACAACTATACCATTGGTCCTCAATCCGCTGAGAAACTGATCTCCAGAATAGTTATCGGCGTATGGCTGCTCTTTCCACAACACTTTTTCCCATTTCCGCGTCTTCATTCTGTTTCCACTGTTATTGAAATCAAATAGTGATTGGAGAGGTACGACAGACGCTGAATGACAGTGTCTCATCAACAGTTTATAGACACACTAACATTCAAACAAATTTATTTTTTAAATAATATCAATCTGCTTGTACAGGGCTCCATGAGTGTGTTTGGGGGAGGAGAGAAGAATAATTGTTTATAATGAGTATCATTGAATCATACTAGAAGAGCAGCACACTGATAATGACAAGTCGGCGGTTTTTTTTTGGTTGAACAATGTACGCATCCGCGTGTGTGCACCGATGGTGCATCGACACGTGAAATGTGAAAAATTGAAACACGCGCCTTCTGCGGTTCACTGTGCGTGTGTGTGTGTGTATGTGTTATGTGATATTTTACAGCAGTTATACGAAAAGAGAATTAAGAACAAATAATAATGTATTTAACATAAAAACAGAACGTTTACATTAAATGCATTTGAATGCAACATCGGAATACATTCTTATAGAAGGAAAGAAATAGATGCAGGGAACAGACAAGACCTGTCATTGCACGCAATCCACATGTGACATACAACACAATCTACAGATAGTATTCGCGAACCTGCACGATGAAAATGGGTGGAAGCGGATGATGTACATGAGACTTTGTGTTTGGGACTGTTTGGACAATGGTTGACAAACCACTGTGAGTGGATGCGTATGTGTGTGCATTATCTGCCTCCTATTCGGTTCCTACTGTATAAGTGCGTCATTTGCACAATTGAAAAATCATAGTGAAGAGCGTAATAACTGGTTTTGGTATTTGCGGCGAGGATTAAGGCATGATAATGAGAATGAGGTACGATAATGACGACGTTTAACAGGGCAAAAAAGTAAATGCAGTTAGTGGCTAGGCGGGGCGGGCGACAAAACAAAGAAAATCATAAACGGACGGAGAATTTTGAAGGGAATTGGAAAAAAAACCTTGAGATTCGATTGGCAACATGTGATTTGTAAGGCCTCCGGTATTGAGTTGAACGAATTGAGAACTGTGTCACTTTCCACCTGAAAACCCTTTTTTACACCCCGTTCTTTTTATTCAAGAAAATAAACACGAGAAATTCGTAAATTGAATTACTAACCAACAGACATTCCGAAATCAGTCCTCAGACGTTCTTCCAGTGACATGGAGTGAGCCTTCTTAACCTTCGCTTCTTCCTCTTCTTCATCGATATCGGTGGAGATGGTTGGTGCAATTGGCGGTGGTGGTGGTGGTTGTGGGAGAGTGGCAACCGTGTCCAAGGACTTACTTGCACTGCTGCGAGTTCTAGGTGACGAACGAACTTCTTCTTTCAGAGTTTCGACTTTGCTTTTCTCCGGGGTCTTCTGAGAAGGGTTGAATGGCTTGATCTCCTGTAAAAACATGAATCATTATGAGGTTCATCCCAGGAAACTCACGTCTTCACACTTTGTACTCGAAGAAGCAGCAATATCGAACCATGATTTTGCAGGACTGATAGCATTTGATGCTGCAATGTCAGCGGCGGTCACCGTCCTTCGGCTACTTCTTTTCGTATTGTATTCGGCCATTGACAGTTTCCTGGGTTCCTTCTTCGTTGGTGGAGTCGAAACGTGCGATGTTGTAGACTGCTCCGAAGAGTTTCTGGTCGCAACTGGGGGCGGTGCTTCATTTCGGGTAGAGGGCTCATTGTTCCACCTTGATTTCGGCGTCTCCTTTGTCGGCGACTTTGATTCGCTTTCCGACGCGATACGTTTACGCGAGTGTGAGGGCTGTAATGAAAGCATGAAACAGATGTTCCAGGAATGTAGGACTAATTTGAATGAAAATCCAATAAACCGAGGTAAAATAATGCCAGGGTACTGATTCTCATAAAGTTTATTCGAAAATTACCTTGATCGAACCAAAGTCCATCGAAAACTCAGTTCCTTCCGACGACTTCCTCGCGGCTTGCCTAACAGTCTCGAGCACCTTCTTTTCCAATTCGGCGAACGATATGACTACTTCATTCTTCTTGACCTTACGTGACGGCTAAAATTTAGTTTAAATTAGTGTTTTCTTTTGATTAAAAAATTAGATGATATTGTTAAAATTTATAAAAAAAAACGAGGATAAATAATAATTTGGTTACAGATAATTTCAACTATATACTAGAAAATCCAATCTTATGCAATAATGATGAAAAATCACCTCATCGGACTTCTTATCCATCAGATACTTTTGCTTGAGCATCTGCGGAGTGATACCATTGTCGTGGCCATTCTCTTCGTGTCCTCTCTTTCTCCTTGGCTTGGCGGAAGAGGTTGAGACTTGGTTCTCGGATTCCTCATTTTCAGATATCCTTTTTCTTCTATTCCTCGACGAAGTCGTTGGAATTGTGGTCTCAGAGCGAGCGGACGCACGTGATGGAGTCTATAATAGAAAAATGTCTTCCGAATGGTACATTGCGCAGATTTAATCGGTAATTTCACAGTATAAAATCTACCTTGAAGTCATTCTTCTTCTCGTCAACCTTCTTGACACTGGTTCTTGCACGATTCTCCGATTCAGAAGTCTTCTTCGTTGCAGGCTTAGCACGAGAGACAGACGACGGCTTAGCATCCTCCGACTTTCTCTTCTTCTTTTCCTCCTTCGCAATAAGTTCGGCGATTTGTTGGGCTTTGCGATCCTCGCGACTCTGAGACGAGGAATAAAAATTGAATAGAAGTATAAAAATCAGAAATTTAGACAAAAGTGGTTCAAAATACTCACCATTTTATTTCTGTCTGATGGAAGAACGTAAATAGTCGGTTCGACGATTTCCTTCACCGGTGTCTTCTCTTTCACATTCTTTTCTTTCTTCTTGTCTCTTACGACAACCTTCTCTTCCTCTTCCTTCACTTCATTGTCAGCCTCTGCCTCCTCTTTCTTCGACTTCTTTTTCTTGTTTTCTTCATCAGAGTCCGTCTTCTTGACCTTCTTGTCTCTAATATCAGGCTTTTCTTCTTCTTCCTTCACCGAATTCTGCTCGTTGAGACTCTCACGTGTAGACACACGAGTCGACTTTCTTCTCTCTCTGAAATACCATTTTATGTCTGAATTCAGAAAATAATTCGAATACTTGCCAAAGAATTTCCTGCCATTCACATGAAAAGCAACATTTCAACATCTCTTGTTTGAAATAAATTGTAAATTTCGTTGCTTTACAAGATTAACAATATAAAAACCACATACTCCCTTCTGAACCAATACATTTTTTTTCAAAAACTCACTCAAGAACTGGCTTGTCCTCGACCTCTTCTTCCACATTCCTTCTCACATCTGGCTTCTCTTCTTCTTCAACCACTGGTTCTACAACCGGTTCTGGAACTGGAAGTCTCTTACTCGTCCTGCTGCTCTTTCTTCTCTCCGATTCTTCTTCAGTGTCGATGGTTGACATACTCGAGGTGGATGGACGAGTTGCACGTTGTTTGATAGATGGCTGCAACGTTTAAAATATGCGTTTGTTATGACAACAGAAAAAAACGATGTTCACATTGAACTTTATTATGATATAAAAATAATTTCAAGACACTTTCTGATAATTTCGTACAAAAATGGTGAATTCCATTATACGGCTCAGAAAATCATAGAAAAGGGGGAAAACAAACCTCAATCACAACCGGAAGGACCTTTTCGAGTGACATTCTGGCCTCTCTCAACGCTCTCGCCTCGTTCATGCTGTTCCTTCTACGACCGACAGATTCGAGGGCCGACGAGTTGAGTTCAGGGTGTTGAGCGATGTACTTCTCCCGATCGATTTCGTACGGACATTCGATGATTCTGTCACCATAGTGTTCACTGCAAGGAACAGCAATGCGCGACTTGCGACAGTCTGCATCGAATGGAATGGTGATCTGAAGTAAAGAAGTACAGTCTTGAGGGCCTTAGAACATGTAATATTTACCTCCGTGTTGTAGAGAAGAGGCTTCGTGGTCACAATCATTATACCAAGAACTCCATTAAAGAGAACGTGCTTTAGAACGCAGTTTGGATTGCAACTTCTGAATAATGATTTATTTTCTGGTCAAAATGAAGGATTTTCCATAGAACTACAAAATTCCCCTCTATGATACAAAACCTCACCTTCTAACAAACTTCGCATCAGTCTGCTTCTTTCGAGCATCGACACAAATGAGTTGTTGAGAGAACTCTTTGGTCACATCCTCTCCACAACTTCCTTTGTTGAGTCCGTCATATAGAAATACGTGCGGGATCGAGTTTCCTTCTCGGTCGCGACCAATCTCTTCAGGCAAACAAATGTTACCGTACAGCTCGAACACCACAGCCTTCGCTTCGAGATCTTGTGTGGTTACCAAACCGAAGACGTCTTCCAGCACCAACAACTTCTTAGCCTTGTCGATCTTCTTGATATCGTGAAGGAGAACTTCAGCACCGGTTGTGGATTCCATTGAAGTGAGAATTCTGTGCGCCTTCTTTGAGTATTCGTTGTTATCGGTCTCTTGCGCCTGAAAAGAGTTGGAAAGTGAAGAAGTTGCAACAAGAAACTCACTCGTCGCTTGATATTTGGTGCTGTGAGCGAAATTCGTGGAGCTGGACTGTCTCTTTCTTTTCTGGCACTCTGAACGTGTTTTTTTTTTTACTTTTGACTTTACACTTTTTTCAATAGCTTTTTTTCCGCGATGGAAACATGAAATTCAATTTCTCACATATGTTTTTTTATTTGTTCAGTTAAAAATAATTTTCAAATTTCTGCCTTTGTTCAAAATTAAAATCCAACCTTTCTACCCTTTTGTGACTTCAAGAACCTCGCATTTTGTTCCTCGATTCTTCTCGTTTTCTCAATTTCTCTTCTCTGGATTTTTTGAGCTTCTTGCTTGCTGATCTTCATTCTTCTGGGACGACAACGTTCGCAGTTGTAACCTTCGTTCTTGTCTTCTTCACGAAGACCCATGCAGTGACCATGTTGCCATTCTCTGGAAAAATGATTCGTAAGAAAAAAAATATTAGAAGTAAGAGAATGTCAATTAGAAATTGTTTAATTACCGAAATCTAGATAAGCAACCGATCTTACTAGTACTAACTCTAGAATACCAGAGGAAAATTTATCGTTCATATTGTGGTGTCGCTCGAAGCCGTTTATCTATTAACACTGCTCACAAAATTCAAAAATGTGAAAGAATAAAAACGCTGTTTTGCTTTTTCAAAACAAAAAACTTCATACCATTAAACCTAGTGCATCAAATTTAAGAATTGTTTGCAATCTCGTGAAAATATCAACTACTCACTTGCACTTCTCACACTCGATTGTGAATCCAGTACTATGTGTGAGTTCACAATAGCAACGCATGGTCCAATCATCTCCGTACTCTTCTTCTTCTTCTTCTTCACGTTCACTTTCAGAGTCAGATGCCTTTGGGACTGGTGGATGGCGCGATGAGCGACTACCATTGTAGTCGTTGTAGCTTGCTGAAATGGACGTAACAATAAAGTGGATCTGTTCGAATTATGTGACTTCGTGAATAAATTGTTTTTCTTTTTGAACCAGAAATCGAGAATATCTTCCATTCTGAAGCTTTAGGGTCAAAAAAATTTGCTTACTTTCACAAAATTACAATTAAAAATAATAATAAAAAAACATGCAGGGATAACGTTCAAATATTGATTTTTAAAATTAAATATTACCATTCTGAGCTGCTCTAGCCCCAGAATTGGCCGCATGCCCTGACTGTCGAAGTGGCAAAGAGAGTCTTACTCCTCCAGTTGGTGTACCATCAGTGTCAGTTCCCAGTTGCACACGGCTCTTCTAAAAACATTGATTATTATTATTTTTCTGTTATTTATTATTGAAATCTCACCGTAGTAGCTCCCTTTGGTCTTCCTCTCGGTCTACTCAATGGTTGGGTGGTAAGTGGCAGTGACATTGGATGGTTGGGCTTCTGAAGGGTGTGCGGCATCGACTGTGGTGTGCTCGTCATCTGTGGCTGACCAAACATGTGCTGTTGGTGTAGAGGTCTTTGCGGAATCGAGTGTTGTTGGTGCACGAGTGGCGTCTGCTGGTGTTGGTGGTGTTGTTGATGTTGATGTGGTGGATACTGACGCGGTTCCGATGATGGTTGATGATGATAGATAGATTTTTGGTAGGGATCTACAGTTTGGAACTGGTCCATTCTTGACTGATGAGAGTGACGTCTGCGTTCTGGAGAACCAGTCTGACTTCTCTTCTCTTCCTCCAACTCTTGTGTCACAACTCGGATTGTCTCTTGGATTTGGTCAGATGACATTTCCTTGGTCTTCCATGTCGGATGGTCTTCATCGGTATGCAAAGCCTCGGCAGACTGACGCAACTCAGCGGCAATCAACGAGACTTCTGGTGGGTAGTTGTGCTCCTGCAACGTAGTATTTAATTCTACATTTACAATTATATTTTTCCGTAGACGTCAGAAAAATAGAAAACGAACCTTTTTCTGAAATGGAGTCACGACAGGCTTAACTTCTGGTTTTGGCTCTTCCTTCGGCTCCAGTATATCGTCAGGAGGCATCGAAGATGAACTCTGTGACAACTGAGCAGGCTGTGGTGTTGGAGTGGCAACCGGGGTAATATACCCTTCCGGAAGTTTTGGTCGATCCTGAAATTCATGTTTATTTTTGGGAGAATGATAAATTCTCGACTAACCCCTTGCTGATTCAAATTCTGAAGATGTTGTTTCCTTTCTTGTTCAGTCATTCTGTGGGGCGGCTTTGCCTGCACAGTTGGTTTCTGTGGGGAAACGTGCTGACGAATGGTGTGTGAAACGTTTGACTGCTGATGAGGGTGGGTTTGAAGATCATCATAGTCACTGCGATTGTTCGAGTCAATGTATGGCTGAAAATCGAAATTACTTTGTAAAATATAAGAAATTCTAACTTATAGATTTTTTTCAGAATAAAATCAATAAATAACGACAAATAGTACCTTCTTTGGAGACAATGAAAGCCGATCGCCATCCTTGTAGTCATCTCTAACGAACCGTTGAGCGGGGGCAATAGCTGAAATTGTGGTTGAATGGCATTTCTTGGGAAAATCTTACGCTTCGAACGAATCAGTTTGGATTGTCCAGAGCCAACAAGCATTGGGGCACTACCCTGCATGTGCTGCGGATCGTGAACCATGTGTTGTGGTCGCCCGCCCTTGTTGATGAAGTACTGCTGGTTGGTTCCATCCGCTCTCGCCGACATATCCTTACGAACATAGGGACTATTGTCAACAGCACTGCTTACCATCTGCCCAGCGGTCCTCATCGGTGATGGTACTGGACGAACACTGAAGAATTTGTTTTTAATTTTATAACATTAAAAAAACTCTCATGAGATTCTACATTAATATTTAAGTAAATCAAAAATTCAGTGAATGATCCGATTGAAAAAAAGTCACAATCACTGACACTTCTAACAAAAACTAAAACGTACGTTTTTTGAAAAGTATTCAACGGACGTGGACCAGCAATCGAGGTAAGTTTCTGCTGAAATGGTTGTTGAACTCGCATAATCGGTTGACCGGGATTTTGAGAGAAACCACGCTGACTGGACGTTGGAGTCATTCGTATTTGCTGATATCCCGAACCAATCCCCTGGGAATTTGGATCTGAAAGCAGAATATTGAAGATTTTCGTGTATTTCCGATAAACAAACCACGTCTAAACTGAGCATTTCCAGGTCGATGTGGCTGATTTGTGACTCTATTGTCAACATGTTCATGATTTATTGGCTGACGATAGTGTATTTGGCTTAAATAAAAAAGTATTGGACGTGAAACAAAACTACTACTCACTTTATATGTTGCTTTTTCGGCTGCGGAATTTCAGGAGCTGGTGCGGGTGGTGTGGGTTCTTCTTCATTTGTTTCATTACTATTGCTTGGGGCGGACTCGGTTGGGATAACTCCTTCAACAATTATTTTCAAACCATTCAACAATTTTCGATGTTAACTTACGTTCAATCAGAAATGGAGTGGTAGGAAACGGTTCAGTTGGTGCATCAAGAGGCTTAGACTTGTATGGAACGCAATAGTTGTGATCCTAAAATTAAAAAAATGAAATGTTAAAAACTGAACGAACCGAATAGGGAAGACCACAGTTCCATATGAATCCCGGATACTCGTCAAGTTCTTCATCAGATGAGTCAATGACAACATGTCGTCGTGGAGGGCTTCCTCCTAGAATTTGACTAAATTATCAAAACGATAAAATTGACAAATAAAAATAGGTAAGAAATGAAGATTTTTTAAAGGAAAATCAGCAAACTAACCTGCTTCTTCTTGTTCTATCACAACTTCGTTATCAACCGGAGCTGGCGGTTCTGCCCCCGTTTCGATACTTTCATTATCATTCATTTTCTAGTCCTCAAGTTCGCATGAAAAAACTAACGGACTGCTGAAAAATGATAGTTTTAATTATGTGGAGAGTAAGTGGCTTGGAGTGAACTACTGATAGAATTTTAAACTAATTTTGTGGATCAAAAGAAGCTCGAGAAAATTAAAAACGAATACCCGCCAATACAAAATAATATTGATTAGCCCACAAGGGGTACGCTTGGATGGCTGCCAGCTGCGTCCTGGTTGGACAGATGTGTGAGTTTACGAGAAAACTGCTGTCGATTTACGCTCTTCCCTCCTTTAAGTTTTTATTTCCTTTTATTTTTTGTTAAAACGTTAGTTTTCTTTCATCATGGTTCAGCTTTGCTCGTATTCTCATTTAAAAATTTTTTAAGAATGTCAAATGAAGCTATCAACAACGAGTTTCTGACATTTGTCAAGCGGGTATTCTCGGCGTGGAGTAGTTTACAAATTGCTGTGGACCATCACAGTGGGGGAGACGAAACAAAAGAGAAATATGAAGTGAGTATTTGAAACGTAATTCTCACTTTAGTTTTCCAAAAAGCCGCTTTGCTGTCCCTACAAATTAAATGGCTGTGGTAAAGACGTCCACATTGAGGACACGGTAAAATATGTGAACTAGAACATTTTTATCGGTTGCGTTTGAGCTTACGTTGAAAATAGATCACGGAGACGGGCTTCCACCAGAAAATCAATGTATCGAATCGAAAGCGGAAATAGCTGTTTATTTCAGTGGCTAGCTACTGTAGTTGCGGAACATGTTATCACAACGAAAGGATTAAAATCGGAAGACCTGGAGGAGTGGCTCCAGACAGTTCTTTACAATGACTTCGACCTCATTCTCGAAGATGACAGTATATATTCCACTTCTTTTTTGCTGATTGAAGGCTATGGGTTAGTTTGTCTCCAAATTCGAACCATTTTATTTCTCTAGTTATATCAAGAACAATGATGTTACGCGTTATAATCAACTTCTATCCGGACTTCCAACACCTGAAGTGGTAAACAAGGTGAAGAGCGAAACTCAACAAATTGCTGAAAACTCTGATGATGAGATGGATCTGGATGAAAACGATGGTGAGTAACAAGTGTTAGGAATTCGATTTGCAGAATGAACCAAGTGTAATACGTCTATTCCATTCTGAAAGTATAATTATAAATAATGTTCACCTGTTTTAGAACAAGTCGAAACAGTCGTAGAAGAACCGCGAGTCAGACAACCCAAAACAGTTACCGATGACGATGGCTGGACTACTGTGCTCAGGCGGTGATCTGCATTATAATTGTTTTTTCGTATCGTTTTTGAAAATTATCATGAATTTCGGAAAATATTTCCCGTTTTGGATCGACTCAAAACTATGTGTTCGAGTTACCCCTCACAACCCATTTCCGTGGTATGTTTTTCTTGTTTTTGTTATGTTTGGAATGAATTTCGAGAGTTTATTCCCGACTTGAAGCAATCACACTTTCAGAATTTGAACTACACCTCACAAGCGAAATCAAAACTTTTCTGTAGGTGTTGAGACTTGTGAACCAAAACTGCACCTAATAGAGAAATGAGTTTAGAAGTTTCACACCTAATCGTTTTCATTGTCGGTTTTAAAAAAATTTCTATGCAAGTCCACGGTAGACTATTTTTTTATATCGTTTTCCGGTGAAAAATATCGAAAACTATCGGATTTCGAAACATGAGACAGTAATCCTTTAATTATAGGCTTAGGAATTATTTAAAAAACAATTTTTCAAGAGCTAAGTTTTTTAAAAGCCAGTAATCTACAAAATTGAAAATTTAATGGCATGCAAAGGACCCCACTATCGTCCTTGAGCTACGGCGTTTTTATAAAGTCTAATTGGGTATTTAGTTACTTTGTCCATGAACACTAGTCATTGTCTACGTGCTCTAAAATATTCTCCATTGATTTGTTTCGATATGATGACTGCAGACCCCGAGGAATATGTTTTTGTTAGAATAAATAACCTGACAGGGACATGCGGAAGTGCACCCAAGTAGCCCCGCGAACATTTGTCTCGCCTAAGGTTTGTGTTGAAAGTGAGAGGTGTCGAACAAGAAGTTCATTGGAGTGGAAACGTGGTGAGTTTGGTTGTTGATGACGTGAGGTTGAGTCTCTGACTTCCCGATTGACGGAATGAATGAGTTGAACTCACACAACCGAGGTTCAGCTAGTGCTGGTTCCTGATGTCATGTGACATCGTGGATGCAAAATTTCCACGTTGAACGGTCATTTGCCAATCTAGGAAGCTTGCCGGTTCTACGAAATACAATTTCAAGCCGATCGACCGTTTCCAAAATGAAAATTCACAGGACTACCTGTAATACAGGTTGAGACAGAGTTATTGACACCGCGAGAATCTAATGAAAATTCTGACAAGTACCTGTTAAAAGACAATTTTCACAATAGTCGGATCTATACGCTCCTCTTTCCAATAGTAAGACATCAAAAATTCTGCCATACTCTAGAGTATATAAGGACTGTTTTCCGATAAGTAAGTCAATTCGGATGTCGCGCACTAAATTCATCTCCGTTTTCAGAGGTTTCGTCGGATCAGCTATTGGATTAAAGGATAACAAGGACGTTCTCAAGAGTTAAAGCAAAAAAGCAAGACTTTGACTCTACCTGGAATACTTGCATGTAATCTCACTTTCTGTTCTCATAAAACTACCTATTGCGATTTCTGAAGATTTTGTTTACCTTTCTTGTTTTCATCTTCATTAACCTCCAGCCAACACGCGGTTCCTGAAAACAGAATTCTTACAATTTGGAAATTTACATGGGTATATTTCGGTTGAGTTGTGTAGGTAATGGAAGCTCCCTTGCCGACACACTCATTATTGTTTTCACTATGCCTTGTCAAAACGCAAAACTATCGTGGGGTTTCATTTGTGGCAAACATCATCATCGCCCCTGCTCGGCTATGCCAGTTTTGCTCATCTTCATTTTTGCTTTGTTTCTTTATAGAAATTGCTAAATTTGAAGAGAAACGAGAAGGAGTTAGAACAAAAACTTTGACAGTTTCACGAACCTCGTGCGGTAATCTACAAGGTTTTGTTAAAATGCATGCGCTATCTCTCTTTTCTCACCATCTCTCTCTCTCTCTCTCTCTCTCTCTCTCTCTCTCTCTCTCTCTCTCTCTCTCTCTCTCTCTCTCCCTCTCTCTCTCCCTCTTTCTCTCTCTCTTTCCATCCTTCTCGTTTTCTATCTCGCTGTGGCAAAAAAAAATCGGCTTCCATTAAATGTATCAATCATGTGTCTTGTTTTTCACTACTTTACTGTATTTTTCTTGAAATCAACAAAAATATCCATTTTCATCCGTTTTTCCAGTGTGTTTTTGTTCTCATGGAACATCGTCTCACATGACTTACAAGGGTTTTGTTTCAAACAATGCCTCGAGCGGCTTCCAGCTAATGGGATGAATCAAGAAAACAAAAGTATCGGGTTGCGATAAGAGTCAGGCAGCTCTGATGAATTTCGCCCCTGTTTTCTTGTACTCTTCAACTCTTAAGTACACGGGATCCCCTGCTTTGTCTATTCCGAACTTCCTCCATATTTTTGTCGCCCGTTCCCCCGCAACTCCATGACAACATCACATTCATCTTATGAATTTTTTGACATTTTAAACATCCGGACGGGCTCAATCGTTATGAGTCTATTATGGTTTTGAGCTTTCACTTTCAGACAACAGCTATTTCGAACGATGCGAAATGTCTATTTCAATGTTGTTTGACCCACTGGCAGCAATAAGCCAAACTGTAGTTGTTTGTTTTGAAATCCAAATGGATTTTGAGACAAAAACCGAGTTACAACTTTCTATAATTTTTTAAGTGCCAGGAGTACTCATTACAAGAAAAAATCGATATTTTATGAACTGCTTAGATCAGGGCAGCGGAACGTGTTTTCATAAGAACTACCGATACATTTGTCAGATCACCAGAAAGGAGGGCACTGAATGAGTGGTAGTTATCCTACAACATCTGTGTGCCTGATGGAGTAGGGTATTCAGAACAATCCTAAGCAAGTCATTGCGACGATATCGAAGAAATGGGGTGACTGTGTTAAGAAGCACAGTCTGAATGCCAACAGTATGGCAGAAATATTAAAATCGCATGGGAAAACTTTACGTCTCCAACCTAAAATCAAAAAATTTGTTATGTGCATGGATATGCGATTTAACCACGAGGAGTGCCAGTGAACGAGAAAATTGAACTCTGAAAGATACTGAGCAAAATATTTGCGAAGATAAATTTATTGAAAACGACGCCTACAGTAATACATCTAAACAGAAATGGGCTGAGTACCTGTCTCTCTCTCTCTCTCTCTCTCTCTTTCTCTCTCTCTTTCTCTCTCTCTCTTTCTCTCTCTCTCTTTCTCTCTCTCTCTCTCTCTCTCTCTCTCTCTCTCTCTCTCTCTCTCTCTCTTTCTCTCTCTCTCTCTCTCTCTCTCTCTCTCTCTCTCTCTCTCTCTTTCTCTCTCTTTCTCTCTTTTCTCTCTCTTTTTCTCTGTCTTTATGTACGAATCTGAAAAGATAGGATTATGATGGGTCAATGTAGACGTGACTCTATCCCCTTCTCATGCAAAAAAAAAAAACGACCGCCAGCGCATAATAATTCAGTCAACCAAACTTGAGACCATTTTGGTGAATAGACTTGTGAAATCCGAGATGCAGTCGTCGTATTCGGATTGGGGAGGGGCCCGACCAACTGGGGCTGCCCATGTGCTGTCTCCGACAACTCCAACCGCTCCTAACCTTTCATTCCAACATGAATTTCTGATACACAACACCCCTTTCAAACTCATTAATTCGTGATTTTTGTGTATGATGATGGTGACGGCGTGCATACGGTAAGCGAGTACAACCCATCGAATATTTTATTGTTGGCGGGCGGAAAGCGAGAAAAACAAAACGAGCCCATGGAAAACTTTAGTTTTCCCGACTCCAAAGCCGTAGTCATGA
>OZ022253.1:8273744-8316098 GCA_963978915.1 Caenorhabditis parvicauda | reverse complement strand
CGAATGATTCGGGTTCTCACTGTCAAACAGACAAAGAGAAATCAGAATTACTTGCCTCATTTTTTGCCTCCAATTTCACGAATGTTTCCTGTCTGAATCCACCTCCAGTAAACGTTGCTGCGCGTAGTCTAGAATCCCAAATTCCGTGGTGTTATGAGACGGAGGTTATCAAACTGTTGAGAAAGGCAAAGTCCTCCAATAGTGCCAACCCGGATGACATTCCATTCAGATTCGTAAAGCTTATTGGAGACCAAATCACCCCAGCTCTCACTCACATTTTGAACATATCTATCATGCAGGCAAAAGTTCCTAAAAAATGGAACACAGCGATAGTGGTTCCCATCGCAAAAATTAAGAACCCTTCGACTGTGTCTCATTATAGACCGATAAGCATCACCTCGCAATTCAGCCGCATATTAGAGAAAATTATTTCTAATTGCATTTCCGAGTTTGTTGAAACGAATTCTGTTTTGCCCAACGAACAACACGGTTTTCGAAAAGGTCGCTCAACAGAAACACAATTGTTGCTATGCCTCAACGACTGGTCTGCTGCCCTTGATAGTGGGCTCCAAGTTCATGTTGTTTACTTTGACATACAAAAAGCGTTTGATCGTGTTCCCCACAACTTGCTTTTGCATAAGCTCTACTCTATAGGAATTAACCAAATCACGGTCAAATGGATTGAAAGTTTTCTAAGAAATAGGTCATTCCGTGTTCAGTGTGGTGAGGAACTATCCTCTGAACAAAGTGCGCCATGTGGAGTTCCGCAAGGTGCAGTCCTATCGCCACTTCTTTTCAACATCTTCGCGAGTGCCATTCCTAACTTCACCTCTTTCCCTGGTGTGAAATGCATGTGCTTCGCAGATGATATAAAACTATATGCCGTCATCAATTCACAAATAGACGTACTGAATCTGCAGAAAGCAATCGAGGGTGTTGAAAAATGGACGCATGAAGTTGGGTTACAGCTCGCACCTAACAAAACCCAGGTCTTGAGTTTAGGAACGGTTAAAAAATTCAAACCCGATTACTCTGTCGCAGGCCATAAAATAAAAGAAGTAACTCTTGTTAAGGACCTTGGGTTTTTCATTCAAGCCGATCTTTCATTTACCGAGCACTGGAAATATTACTGTCATAAAGCGAAAGCTTGTACGTTCACAATATTCCGAGCCATATTCTCCCAGAAAAAAGAGATCCTTCTAAAACTTTATAAGTCCTTTGTCCTACCATTGCTAGAATATGGCTCATCAGTATCAGCACCGCTTTTTAAGAAAGACTGCGTGAAAATTGAGGCTGTCCAGCGAGCATACACTAGAAAGATGTATTTAAGATTGCACGGTGTACAAGCAATATCCGACGGCAAATTTCCGTATGAACAGAGACTGTGTAATCTACGCCTCAAAAGTTTGAAGGAACGTCGTAACGTAGCTGATTTGAAATTAGTGGACAAAATATTGAATGGCTCCGTGGCCATACCAATAGAAAGGATTTTCACAATCACCCAATCACGTACACGTGGTAATTCATTCAAACTTTCATGCAGAAATCCTAAAAAGAATATCGGACGTAACAGTTTCGCACAAAGAGCTTCTACTTCATTTAATAAAATTGGTAAAGTTAAGCCTCGTGGTGATTACAAGCTACTTGTCCGTCCGATAGTAAACAGCATGAAGTAACAGCATGAGAAAGTCTTTTCACATATCCGTGTAGTCGACGTTGCGTCTAATTCGTGTTCAACATCCTTTTTTTATTTTTTCGTCATTGAGCCTTGTCAATCCGTGTTTGTTCTTTAGACATGTGTAAAGGTCCGCTTGAAAATTCAGATCCGTTGAATATACTGCCCAATCGACAGCTGACGACTCGTACGCACCAACACATTTTTTACCCATGGATCTCTTCACACTTGTACACATGCCTTATTTATCCATTACTCTTCAAATCCAATGTTTCATATTTTACCAAATTGAGAACCCTCACTAGATGCGACTTATTTCTCATTACTTCCTGATTTTACCATGACCCAAGTATGCCAAAGTGTTGAGGGTCCTGTAACCCAAAAAAATGGCTATCAAAAAAAAAGGACCAAAAAAAAAAAGAAAGAAAATCTGAACTAGTAACTGCAAACTCATGACACCTCGTCTGTGACTACTTCAATCCGGCACCAAACGACCAACTCCTCAATATCCTCACTTCAACACCACTTGTCCATCTAATACCGTCAAAGGAGGGAGAAGAGGATCATGGATACAACACTCCAATCTATACAAGCTTCTTCAATGCCAACACTTCACGACCTGAGAAAGCCTCTTCCTGCTGTGTCTGTTTGGCTACTACAACAACGATCGTTCGGAGAAACATCCTTCATCAAAAGACAGTCTCACAAGCTGAAGAAAATGGTCGACCTTTGGTATCACATCCCTCAAGGCAGTCTTGACTCGCGGTTACTTTTGAACTCAGACATATAGCCTACACTTTTGGTATACATGAGTCTTCAATCTATCATTTTTTTTCCTATAGGGTTCATCCAGTGTGGGTTCTTACATTTTCTGATCTGAATCTTTTTTTGTTCTCCACAAAATTTATCCTTATCTTCACTTGTACCCACATATACTATCTTTTATCTGAGAATATTCTGCCACCTTGTACTATGTCCGTTTTATTCACATCGACTTTGTTTCTATTGCGGGCTTTCCCCAAAATAAAAATTATTATTATTATTATTACATACCTTTCTTTAAAGTTAACATTTAACAATTTTAGATACCCGTAATAATGTCAAGAACAAGTGTTTTAATGAAAAACTATTATAACTCCCCCCTCCTACGAGAAAGTCGACATCGCAATTATTGTGAACGGTTGTATCGTCTTCCGTGTCTTCCAAAACCTTAGAACCCATCCCGACCCCGAACCGATGGTTGCTACGGAAGCTCGTGTAACTTATCCTATCGTAACTCACCGAGACAGCAGGAGTAACTGGAGCTGTGTTGGTCATGACTGTTTGCTTGACTTCCACCTTGGAAGCGATCGAATCGAACGAAGACGTTCCAGCTGCTTCTACTGTTTCTGTCGATGATCTGAACGTGTCCATTGTGTCAGTTCATACTCCAGTTATCACTGACCCATGTGCACTTGTTCTGTAACTCGCACCAATGGGACATCTGTGCCTGGTCATGTTGCCTGTACCACCACCGGTGTCTGTGTAGATCACCTTACAGGCGTAGCACGCCACGTAGGGAAGTCGTTCACCGGTTGAGGTGTCCATTACCTAGAAATTAATCGTTGTCATATGACTTTTTTGGATTTTTTATATCCCTAATACTTAATTTTATTATTAACCAGCTCTTCAACTCAGTGAGAGAGCTTATCTTGCGAGCTTAAACACCTAAGGACTGCCTCTGTTTCAAATTCATAAACTCACAGCAGATTTTAACTATTAAACTTCTCGATAGCAGAATTAGTAAGGAGAGTAAGGAGGAAGTAAAAATTCAAAATGGATCTATTTACATGTTAGACTTCACTAGATCAAACGCGCAGAAAACCGCATTCTTTTTCACCTGAGTAGATTTTTTTTTAACTTCCTTCAGAGCTTAAAAGTTTAGATAGGTAACACACAGACTGAATAACAGACAGGACTGTAAAGGATCGCTTTGTGGGATACCGTAGTTAGACTACAAATGTCGGACGCGACGAATCTGTCTAATATTCAGCCGTTCCCAAAAGTCGGACCTTCACCAAAGTTGTTTTCCCGACCATACCTAAGCTTGAAATAAAAGGTAAATTACGGCTGACTGCAGATTGCAGATCAACATTAGGACACGACGCGCGCGCTCTTAACAGTGAAGATTAGACAGAATCGTTGGATTTCATAACGTCTATGCCGGTTGTCCTATACATACTCACCTGACCAAAAAGATTCCAGACTTCTGATCTTCCCCGTTTCCTGACCAGTTGATATCGTCCATTCCCACTTCTAACATCATCTTGGATCACAGATTTTGGTGGCATCTGAATTTTCATTTCGACGGAGACAAAAAACTCTCAAGAAGGGGTCACACCCTCGAGATCATTTCATTATTTTTTATTTTGACCGGAATTTTTTGTTTGTGCCTTGGGGCTGCCGATTTTCGGGCTTTTGATAGTTTCATTTGTTGAAAAAACTCACATGATCAAAGTTATTTGTGGAAGGAAAATGATCGTTGGAACTGGATGGATTGTCGAAAACTCCGCTTGTACTACAGTCCATTTGCTGTAATAAGTCGTCGTAAGGATGTAAAATGGATGGTTGACAGGGGACCTGCATCATTTTCCACAGCGACAGCCATGGTATCGCAGGGGAGCCTGTCAGCAGACCCGAGTTGTCCATGTTTGACTGAATGAGAAAGAAGAGAAGAATATGGTAAGACTGCTAATGTGTTAGTAGCACCACTAGGATAATGTTGTGCATTAGTGCATCCTCTAGTGAAGGGCTTTTTGTCTTACGGTTGGATGAGATTTTTCTGACCGCTCGAATTTGACTACGCTTGGTGACTTTGAATTTCAGGTGGTACTTGCCACTCAGGCAGCAAAATTGTAATTTGGCTCTGGATCCAGCCGAGTTAAGATTTTTCAGAGAGATAAAAAATTATACCATTTTGGTTCAAAATGATTCTGGACTGCAGATTTACCTTTGTACTTGCACTCACCTCCATCTTGGGAAAGTGTAAATCCCTCAGATTCTTGAATTCTTCCACGATCGGCGATGTAGACAATGGTGGAAGTGTACGATTCATGAACTGTGTAAGAAGCGCTTGGTTGAAGTTAAGTTTGTTCAGAAACAGTTCCGCGGGCTTGGGCGATTCTGCTAAAAATGGTCAGAATGAGATTCATTCAGGTTGCTAGACCAGATGAATGTTAACCACTTCAAAATACTTGAAAAGCTATGAATATAACAGCAAAATGTCGTTTTAGTTGGGATTTCCAAAAAAGAATATGTTAGTATGATTTTTACTGGTTCCATCGAGTTTAATGAGAGTTCTTATTTTAGAGCATAATCCATTTTTCAGTATTTAAAGTAAATAAAGCCAAAGAAAATGAACGCACATGCAGTTTTCCTATAATCAACGGGCGACGGCACTGTAAGAAGTCTCGTATCCGTGGTCGGCGGCGGGTCGACCTGTGTTAGTAGTCGTATTACTGTATCACACGGATTACTGTACCTGAAGAGGGGAGAGAGGGGAGTGGACGAGCAGTCGGGGTACTTCTACTGGACTGAACGCCGATCTTCCCGCATCGAAGGATCCGGGACGAAAGGGCACTGAAGTACAGCAAAATGTGTTAGGAAGCGATGGAAGAAAAATAATGGAAAACCATATGAAAATGCGAGAAATAGCACTTTTATTGAAATAAAGCAAACTGGCCAAACCTGTCTCCAGAAATATCCGAATGAATCTTAAATTGGAAGATTTTGAGAGACAATATTCACACTGAACGCGGAAATACCAGAAATGAGAGTACGCATTTGATTATTCTCGATTACGGAAAAGAATAGAAAAAGCGCAAATCAGAACATCAAAAAGTGGAGTTTTAAATTGTATGAGAAACGAATTTTAACGCGCTCAACCTAAATCTGAATATTATTGTCGACACTCACATGGAGATGGTTCTTTGGACATTGATGAGGATGTGGAAACATCGAACGATGCGGCCCGTCTCGGTTCGACAATCGTCGGAAACGTCGACGATGACGGCATCGGGGACGTCAAGTTAGGTTCATCATCTTGAACCGCAGGCGACTTCTTGAGCGATCTGTTTCGATGACGGTTGAAGCCATGATGACGTGCTTGCTCGTCCGAAGACAGTTTGGATCTGGAATATGGGTATATAGAGATAGAGAGAGGGAGAGACAGAGAAAGAGAGGGAGAGAAAAAAGATCAAGAGAGAAAGAAAACAAATGTGAGCAGGGGAAGACAGGAAATTACCCTAGGAGCAGGTGAATTTGCAGAGATCAAATTGGATTGAAAGTGGGTTGAGTGTACAAAATGATGTCAACGATGGAAAACAGACTGAATACAAGAGAATACAAAATGATATCAGTGGTTTCCTGATGTTGGGGGGGGGGGGGGGGGGGGGGGGGAAGATGATTTGTGAGTCAGCAGTTTGCCTAATTTAAGTCTACTTTCCCATTGTCACTGATGAAGAGGCAATATAAAGAGCATTCTTTCACGAGATCGTAATTTGATCAATTACAAACTTGTTGAACACAACTACATACTGTTTTATTTCTCGCTCTTTGATAGTCTGACACGTCTAGAAGAATAAGATTACCTCCGTACGACAACCTGGCTTCTAATTTTTGTTACAACTTTTCCGTGCAAAAATTTGTCGAAATTTGTCTACTTTACAAAATAGGCCTATATTCTTTTCATGGGTTGGTTCAGGAGCCATAGGTTGGTTCATGGACAAGATTTCTGAGAAGTATCAACAGATTCAGTCTAGGCGACCTACAGTTTCCAAAATGAAAAACGCGTTTTGAATTCACTTCCGCATTATTTCGATATGAGTCACGCACATAATCACAGCCCGACCTCAATCTTACCCTTTTTAAATGTGTGCAAGATTACAAATATGTATGAGTTCGAAGAACAGCTATCCACTTGAAATATTCACCTGTTAGATAATGAGTTGTGCAAGAATACACCTGTTTCCGAGTATCTTGTACTCGGAACTGGCTTCATCTTCAATCTTGAACTCAATGATCAGTTTTCGAACGTGTCCTACACGTGGTCAGATTGCTCAGAAGATAAATTTTTGGTACCCAGTGGTTACCGGAGTCTAGGGATAATTTCAAAATTCAGAATAGTTTCGATCTTAATGAACTCTTTGCAGAACATTTATATCTTTCTCTCCTTCATATCAGCGTTTTGATTTGATAGGTTTGAGTTACAACAGGTTGAATTTTGGCACTAAACGATTTTTGGTGATGATAGTCGATGTCCCTTGTGAAGGATCAGGTCGAGTGCCGATTTCCATGCACGACTAACTTTGTCAAGTTCTAATTTTTATTGAAAAGAAAGCTCTAGTTATAGTGCCTTTTTTCACTTACCGAGAATATATAACAAGAGGATCTCTCTGCAAAATGGGAAAAAAGAAGAATGAGAAAGAGAATCACATCTAGACGAAGGGACACCCATGATCAATTTCCGTTGACTCGTTTTTCAGATTCATTTTTTGAGTAATTGGATATGAGGTTGATTTCGTCATCATGTGGTAGAAATGTTTGGTGAGAGTTTTGAATGATTTTGAAAAAAGCAAGAAGTGGAATTTGTTGAGAGTACATTCGTGCCGGAAGAGGGGACTGAAGAAAAAAATGAAAATTATAAATACTGAATTATACTGATACTGGAGAAAAAGTACTGGTATAAATACTCATTGGCTATGGCACGCCTTCTTCAGATACGACCTTTGTAAGTGATCAAACTAACACAAGTCCTTATGAGATGATTGTTAAAAACATGTGGTTTGAATAAAAAATCAGAATCATTTCAATCAGATTTTGTGACAATCGTAAGGATGAGCCGTCTCATTCTTATAATAATCAATCACAAGTTGAAGATCCGCCTAGAATCGGATAACAACGTGCCACAACTCGGTTATTTATCAGAAACGCCCAGATTGAAGTGGTAATGTCGTAAAATATTCAATAGTTCTGTACTGGCAGCTTGCAAGGGGTAATTTCAAATGAGCCTTCTGTAGGCAACACGCTTCTAGTGAAGAATTGTGTTCAATTCATTTCGTTTGTCGATTGTTTAAGAATTCTTAAGAATACAGAACTGCGAAGACCAAAATGGGAATAGTGTTGACTCGGGAAAAAAACTTGAATATAGGGATACTCGTGAAGGTTTTACTCTGATATGAGAATCAAAACTCAACCGGATCCGAAACAGCGGAATTCGAGTACCTTCACCAAAGAGACCGGGTTCAACACAAAACTCAGACCAGAGATATCCAAATAAACTTCTTTGAAGAACTTAGAAATAGTTCAATTCTGTTCTCAGAACCCAGAGTGGTCGCTCTCGCGGAAAAGAATCAAGAAGAATAAAGTTCACATCAGATTTCACATCGGATCCTCCCCCACTGTCCAATTAACATAATTGGGCTTAGTGACCAATTTCTTGGACTCTAATTAAGAAGAAACAAACATGGTGTGGGTGGAAAAATTTCATCCGGAAAAAAGCGACAAGGAATAGTCACACGTAGGCACACACACACCACTTATCACCCGTCTTTTACCCGATTAATCACGATTATTGAATTGTTATCTTAAACGTGTGTGAGTGTGTTGAGTGTATCAGCATTGGTTAGAGAAAGAGAAAGAGGTGGTTTTCCTCGAATCAAACACACTCGGTCTTTGGTTATCATTGAAGAAAGTAAAAGGGAGCAAGCGAGTGATGTCTCATGGACAGACTGTCCTGGACAGGCTCAATTCTACAGAAAGAGGAACAAAGAGAGAATGAGAGAGATAGATAGATGGATAGAAAGATGGATAGAGAGGCAGAGAGAGAGAGAGAGAGAGAGAGAGAGAGAGAGAGAGAGAGAGAGAGAGAGAGAGAGAGAGAGAGAGAGAGAGAGAGAGAGAGAGAGAGAGAGAGAGAGAGAGAGAGAGAGAGAGAGGGAGAGAGACAGACAGAGAGACAGACAGACACAAAGAGACAGACACAGAGGCAGACAGACACAGAGGCAGACAGACACAGAGAGACAAACACAGAGAGAAAGAGAGACAGAAAGAAAAAAAAGAGAGAGAGAGAGAGAGAGAGAGAGAGACGGTCAAGTAATTATCCATCTCAACGAAACCCGACATTTTCCACCCCACGAGGATGTCGCTTTCCTTTCTGAGAAGGACCATGAAATCTTCTTGTCGCAAATCTCTACTCATTCTTGCTACAAGGATGTTATCGAGTCTTCCAAGAGAGATAAAGATCGTTCACACGATCTGAATCTCATCAAACAAATCAAAGATCCTGTGAGGATGAAGGAAATCTGCTGCAGAAAGTACGTAACCCACGGGATTTACGAGTGAAATGTGAACGAACGACGATGATGAGAGAGAAAGAGAGAGAGAGAGAGCAATAGAAGGAGCTTGTGGGTTGATGTGCGTGCTATTTTGAGGAAACTGGTGGATTTGTGTAGTGGAGCACCGTCGACGACGACCAAGGAGGTAATCCAGCACACACACACACACACACATGATGACACTACAATGTGCCCAGTTTCAATTAGAATCTCAGTCAATTACGTCTTATTCTGCACGCAAAGGAAAGCACGTCTTCCAGATGTTTTTGTGAGTTCTCAAAAAATTCAACTGGAAGACCTCGCGATATTGGGATCTCGAGTTTAGCTGGTAACTCAATGAAAGCATTTTGACCTGAATGATGCTTATCCAAGTAAAATGTTTTTTTCAATAATAACTGACAAGAAATATCGCTCAAAGTCACAATGCATGAGAATCGAGGCTGTACCAGATCTGTAACAGCAGAATTTGAATAAAACTACCCGAATCGTCGGGTGCCATGCAAAACCCCAACCTCTTCTAACACAAAGCTATCAAATCAGAATGCTGATATGAATGGAATGAAATAAATTACGGTCAATATAGATAAATTTCATACCTTCGATGAGAAAACAGTTCGTGCAAAAAGTTAGGAACGTTTTGGTGAGGTTGTATTGAAAAATACAGTGAAGTACTTCATCTAGCTAGAACTAACTAAAATCTTTTTACGGTATTTTCGTAGTATTCCTTAAGTATCAGATTGAAACTAAAACTTGAAGCAGATCAATACTCGATCACAGAGAATGATTTCAACTTTCCCATACAGCGGGTCTCAAATCTCTCGTTTTACCCCATTTATCGCTGCTCGTGCCTTTTGTGTGGGCCACGAGCTTTTATTTTTATTCTTTCTTGAACAAATGTATATATAGATAACAATTTCTACAGATGATCAACAGTTGCCTACAAGACAGAAGACACGTGGGACATTGTTTCATCACATCTCTCCCTCCTTTCGATGACTCGGAATCAGAGTTGCACGGAAGTAAAGTTTTTCAAAACGGAAGTCGGAAGTTGGAAGTGAATTTATCGAACGGAAGTCGGAAGTCGGAAGACGGAAGTGAAATTTTTTTCACGGAAGTCGGAAGTCGGAAGTGAAAAAAGGCGGAAGTCGGGTGTCGGAAGTAGAATTTTTTCAACGGTAGTCGGGAGTGCAAAAAAGTGGAAAAAACCCAGAGACATTGTATATTCGCGCAATCTCAACAGGTGATAGGTCAATTCCATACTGAATAGAAACGATTTCACGGTTTTTTCGTCATTTTCCACGAAAAAAAATTTTTGACGGAAGTCGGAAGTAGAATTTGTTAAACGGAAGTCGGAAGTCGGAAGTAGAATTTGTTAAACGGAAGTCGGAAGTCGGAAGTCGAATTTGTTAAACGGAAGTCGGAAGTGAAATTTTTTCACGGAAGTCGGAAGTCGGAAGTGAAAAAAGGGCGGAAGTCGGAAGGCGGAAGTCGGAAGTCGGAATTCCGTGCAACTCTGCTCGGAATCCATCATAGATAAGAGGAATGTAACACTTCGATGTGACTCACCCGGTGATCCGTGACCAAGTTGGGGATTACAAGTCGTCATTTGAGCCGGGTTGTTCTCGGGTTTAGAAGGAGATTTCGGGAAACTATAGTGATGTCGGATGCAATTTGCCGGAAATGTTAGAACTTTTTAAAGCATGAGATATCGCAAAATGAAGACATCTATTGAACTTTTCATTGATGGATTCAAAAAAGAGGATCCAAACGTCCATTTTCGGAGGGAAAGTTCTATTTTTGGCATAACTGAAGCATCCCAGCTTGAGCAAAAGAAATATCACAAAACCTGTTAATCTCTAATTTAAAAAAAAAGCAAGGCGTAGTATGGGGTGACCAAGCGTTGAACGGATATTACCAGTTGGTTTTCCAAGATTACCAGATAGTATTGATCAATCTCAAGAATACATTGGTTGGGAGTATCAAATAGTCCGAAGATACTTAACATTACCAAGGTCTTATATCGAGTTTATCTGCAGTTGCACATAGATTACATAAATCTTGAATTAGATGGACATGATCAAGTCTTATAAATTTTCATTTTCGTTGAAGTATGCCTCACCTATGGTATCCTATCATGGTTTTCACTTTTACTTTGTCCTCAAAGTCCCAGACAATTTCCCTAGGATTACTCTAATGTTGGTTACTCTTGAACGTTGTCATTTGCAGAAAATGCGACTACGTGGGAAAATAAGAACAAGAGAACTACAACACAGCTGCATTTAATATTGCAAGTTTCTCACAACTACATGGAATATGTTGCGATTGAATTTGTACTTTCCTCGGACGTGTGAGAACCACATTAATAATGAACAAACCCAGGCTTGTGCTTATTAAATGAGTAAACTTGTTGGGTGGCATGCGAAGGAGAGAGGGAATGTGATTTGATAATGGTTGGATATTTGAAAGGAACAGAATTGGAGAAGTAAGAGTTTTGAAAGATTACAGTTTGATTAGCAGAACGAGTGACTTGACTCCTTTGGGACAACTTGAATAGGAAATCACAAGTTAATTTCAACTTGTTGACTTTGAAAGACCGTCCTGTTACTACATCGGACAAGACGGTGTTGATTGTACTAGTGCACTCATATGATTCATCCCACTTTACACATATATCGCTAGAAGCATGGCCGTTTTCAAACGCGCTCTAATCTCAATTTTGCAGAATGAGTACGGTAACTCTCACAACGAACAGTTAGATCTTTGTGGATTTTATTTATTATTCTTACTTTTAGTTCTTTGAATTTAAAGGCGCATCACTTAATCGTTCCTGTGTTTCAAGGCGAAACTGCTACAGTACTAAGTAACCGATTTACGGAGGCCAGATTTTTTTACAGGTAGAGGAAGCTATGTGCTTTCACTAATTAACGCCTTAACAATTCCTTGCGATGAATTGATTTGACTAAAAAGTCCAAAAATAGAAAAAACGTTCGTTCGAGAAAAAATTTTAACGGGAACAGTCGAAGGTTTGTGAGTCTCGAGGTATGATTCGAATTGTGATAAAATGGAGTCATAGCGATAGCGCCGTGTGAATTTTTGAGTATCGATCATGAATTTGATATGATGAAGTGAATGAGATATAGGGATGGAGAAAGAGGGGGAGAGAGAGAGGAGAGAGAGAGAGAGAGAGAGAGAGAGAGAGAGAGAGAGAGAGAGAGAGAGAGAGATAGAGAGAGAAAGAAAGAAAGAGAGAGAGAGAGAGAGAGAGAGAGAGAGAGAGAGAGAGAGAGAGAGAGATAGAGGGGGTGGTGTTTTGGTATAGGTGATGCTCGTTCGAAGAAAGTAGATCAAAGCTTGCAAGAAAATGTCACACGAAAATGCTATTTACTCACAAATGGAGTAGAAAAAGTCTGGTGATGATTAATTAGTTCTGACATTTGTTCACTAGAAATCACAATGATTACCGTAACCTAAACAACCCAAAAACAGATCAAGTAGATCAAATGTAGGTCATGGTAATGACGTCACGGGTCATGGGCCCATGGCAGACACAACTTTGGGTTTGCCACGATCGACCTCCAGCCACAGCCTACTTCTCTACCGCCTCTACCCACTTATCACGCTGTCTCGCTTTTCTCTGCTATGTCTAACACATTCCTGTGGCATCTATGGAGCGGGTCACAGCGCCCTGCTTACCTGTTAGACGTGGTTCGAACTCTGCGCCCTCTCCCCCTCGACACTCTCTCGCCTCCCCGCTTACAAGTAGCGCGATTTTTACTTTTTTTTCACGCGCTACTCAGCTGCCGGAAACGACTTGATTAGAAAGAAAAACTATCCTAATGTTTGTGTCACTTCGATCGCTCCACCTAAAAGACCTATAAAAGCACAAGTCTATTGAAATATGCGAAAAAACGCTGAAAACCATCTTCAAAGTTCTCTCAAGTACAAATATTTATTACCGTACATTGAAATGAATCAGATAAACACTTCAATAAAACCAAATATAAACACAATTGAGCGATTGAACTGAATTCGGCGTTATTTGAAAGAAAACTGTTCAAAAAATCAAAATTGGTGAAAATCGCCGAATTCAAGTTCTTAACAAATCAACCTGGGTCACCACAATTTTTCTATAAGGCTATCATCAGCTAGCGAATCTTCTACTGGTCCTCCGTCGGCTCGAGTAGTCTACTGGAAATCATTATATAATTTTTTGTCACGAAAATTAAAAACAAATACACATCTGGAAAGACGTTTAGTTCATTGAAAAAGGTTGCAACTATCACAGAAACATTAACTGTTATGGTAGCAGCACACGTTTCAAACAATAATCAAAATTGAGTTTTATTTTTGAATTTTAAAAATAACCTTTTTAAAATTGACCATTCGCATAGAGAAACCCTCTGTTTCCATGGGATTTTTATTGACCTTCGTATTCCATGTTAGTTGACAGTCACTCTGAAAAAAACTGCTTATGAATTAATTGAAAAAAAGAGAGAAAATGAAGAAAACAGTTTTCGAAAACTAAAACGTCGAATATTTCTCTTTAAAACTACCGAAATTGCGAAAACAGATGAGTAACTGATTGGTACGTTTTTGAATAAATTTCGGAAAGAAACAAAATGGTGTTCTGATCAATAAAAAGCAAGATACGGTCAAATTACAGGACAAATGCGTTAAAAAAGAAAAATAAAAGAAAAATTTTGAAACGCGCGGGGCGCAAAAGTGTACATAGGGCGCATTCGCACTTTTTCTCTGACCGGGTTTTTGTCTGCGTCTCCTCACCCTTTTCCCGACCTCACGTAGGCAGCGAAAGCAGGGCGTTGTGCGGGTGGTTGTGGGAGGAAGAGAAGAAAAGAAAGAGGTTCCATGACACATGGAATCAAAATCTGTGCTTGGCAGAAGAAGAAGAAGAAGAAGAATACAACGACTTGTTAGAATAAAAGCGTTGGATTTAATCTGTGTGAAGATGATGTGAAACATGGTTCACTGTGAACCAAATATGAAGAAAGACGTTCATCTAACGATACTTTTTGTATGTCTCCAAATAATATCAAATTTATTCGAAGTTTACGCAAAAAATCGTGTCCTACCCGGAGCAGTTTTAAAAACAGGTTATCAGTACTGTTTATCCCACCTCATTTTCTCTTGAACTTGTTAAGTTCATTGATGGTTGCTACTGAAGTTCGTTTAAAATATTCTTAATTAAATGTTTACAATATGAAGGCACTTGTTTGAGAGCAACATGAGCTGAATCTTTCCAGTTCTCCTCACAAATTCCGATGTTGATGGTCGACCTAAATGTGTGGTCCAGTCTCAGTTTTCATGGATTATCACCTAACTAACAAAACTTTTGTCATTTAGGAGATAGTGTTCAAAAACAACAATATTGTTCTTGATGAATGGACATTTGGGTGCTTTGTTGACTTTTTAAAATGTTTAATGAATAATGCTTTGTTGACTTTTTAAAATGTTTAATGAAGATCACAAACGTTCGAAGGTGTTCTGCGGACTGAAATTGAGTTCTTTCAAAGAAACAATCATCAGCCTCGAATGTATTACAACTGCTTTGAGCAGCAGATGTTAATTTGATATGACTCACATAAGTCTGAAGTTGTCCATCGGGGTGTGTGTTGCGAAGTTTGAGAACATTAACCGTAATCATTGTTTTCTCAAATTTATCTGAAAATTTTAAAAACTGGCATTTTTCTAAAGTTCTGGCCACTATTATAGATTTAAAGAAGATTTTCCAGTTTTCCTCGTTATTCCGAAACATTTTCCAGTTAGATTAGATACTACATCGACCCCGCTGCAACCACATTTGATTGTTGACTATGTAATTTTGATCAGACAGAACGGGAATTCCATCTTGTCTGCTTTATTTTGATGAAAAGATCGACTAATGATATACAAAAGAAACTACCTAAAAGAAAACTCCACCTCACATTAATTAGAGCGAACATTATATGAAAAGAATTCCATGTTGAGAGAATCAAAGTTTACTATAGACATGTGCTCAGAGACTATGAGAACTTAAAAGTGCATTTTCCCAATCCATCCTACGTATCACCGAGCATTTTAGTTCTCAGCAATCAAGATCAGTATTATGTTTTCTGAACGTATAAAGAAAGTGTCTTTTCATTAGCTCAATCGCTTTCTTGGAAATGTTCTTGAAGAAGTGAATAGGGAACGGAAACGCTATACTTCACTTTTTGGAGTCAACTATAAATCTTGCAGCTGAAGGAAACATCAGAATCACCTAATTCGATGTTGAGGCGAATTGAATTAGATGATTATCAGTGTGTTGAGAGATAATTTTGTAACGGAACTCAAACAAAAATGAATTCTAGGAACTCGTATAGAATTGCCAAATATCTGAGCTAAATTCCTAGAAGCAACCAACTTTTCAAAAACCAGAAAACGAGACTGATCCCAGAAAAAGTGATGAAGACTTTTTGCAAGAGACCAAAAATAGCCCTGGAATAGACTAATCCACAACTTTTTCAAAGAGAAAAGAGGTCTGGGGGGGGGGTTGAGGATTCCATTCTTGTTGGTTCATTGAGCATTTTATCTGGCCGCTTTTTAGGCAAAATGAACCAAGAAATTCGACCCGTTCAGATCGACTTGCACTCTTCACAAAACGTTCCGGTTCTCATCGAGCTCTCTTTTTGGTCAGAAAAGAGTGAGCATGGCTCGTTTTTCCATGAAAGTCCCTCTCTTTCTTTCTCTCTTTCCGAGTCTACCAATTACTAGTTTGGTTGGTTGGTTGAGGAACACGTGCAAGACGACGAACACTTAACTTGCTCAGTGGATAAATCAGCGTTAGCGCAGAAAAAAATGAGAGAAAGAGAGAGAGAGAGAGAAAGAGAGAGAGAGAGAGAGAGAGAGAGAGAGAGAGAGAGAGAGAGAGAGAGAGAGAGAGAGAGAGAAAGGGAGTGAGAGAGAGAGAGAGAAAGAGAGAGAGAGAGAGAGAGAGAGAGAGAGAGAGAGAGAGAGAGAGAGAGAGACCAAATAAGTATCTGAACCATCGTTCACTAACATTATAAGCATTGGAGCAAACTACAAATCAAGCGGCTACAATACAAAAACGCAACAGACTGGGAGAAAGTGTTCTTGAATCGCTTGAGAATTGCCGTAGTCTGATCCTCATAATCCGATTGTTCTTTTGAAGTTTTGGCTTTCCTCATTAGGGTAATGAATAAACAAGAAGGTGGTAGGGGATTAGAGGGTGGACATAAGGTTACCGTAATCATGTTTAGCAGCCGGTCAGCAGTATAGAGACAATTCTGCGAACTCGTGTGAATGCGTGACAAATAAAGTTGTACACTGTTCGAGGTACCGTGATCTACAAAGAGTGAGCTACAGTATTCTCAACTGACCTAATCTATAGTGAGTAAGGTACAGTATCCCGAATCTTTAGTTTTCGACTTTCTATTCAATGGTGTTTTATGGACAGGTGAATTTTACTCATGAGTATTTCTTTGGACAATTTGAAAAGCAAGTGAACCTCCACTCAACTAGAAAGACTCGAAATGGTAATCAAAATTGTTAGATTTAGTCCGGAAGAAACTAACTCAACAGAAAAGTTAATCATTTTAACGTTTTTTTTTCGAACCAGACTCGACAGAAAAACTAGAAAAGAACGAAAATAATGTATACAGGATTGATCGCTCGCTCAAATTAGTTTGTAGTTCCTACTGCGAAAGAACAGAAAAATCAGCTAACACGCCAGAAACTTCGAGTGAAGTTGCCTCGGTCGTCAAGGCAATCGGGAAAGAACCATAAACGTTTTAGATGGGAATGTGATTTCACCTGAGAGAGCTATGGAGATTTCCCCTCATGAACTTTGGACATTGGTCTGAACAATTCTCCACGCACGTAGTAGTCTTTTTTAGTGGTGTAGTTCCATGAGGTAATCCCATCGACTACGAATCGAGGATTAAGAAGTTTGCAGTAGGAGTTCAGAAAGCAACTATGATCTATTTCGGTCTGGGTTACGTGGACCACCCTTCTGAACTAGTCGATGTTGAATCTAAGCTGTTGAAGAGTTTTAAAAAATACTGAGGACTTGGCTTCAGCGAAGATGTAGTTTACTATTGAAACATACAGGAGCTTCGTTTCACATTGACTGTCTTCCATAAGTGACCACCCTTTCTCACAGTTATCATCAGAGTTGTTGACTTGCCCTCAAAATTCTCTCTCAATAAACCTCACGGTCTAACGTCCTCTTTCCCTCCCGCCGCGCAACGCAATTATTACATAATGATCTTTTTGTCTGCGAGTCAAAACCGGTCTCGATAGGTAAAAGTGGCTTGAAAGTTATATGGGGCAAAAAATAAATTGAAGGCACGCCGCGCACCTCGTCTCTCTCTCTCTCGGTATCCATTTCAAGTAGCACTTTACCTTGGTACGAACAGGTTTCACAACCGTCGCTTCGATGAATAATGCATTTTGCGTCAGAACAAGAAAATGCCAAGTATGAAATGATTTATTGACAAAATTAACGACGAGTTCCGTCTTCGAAGAAGACACCTCCGTCGATAGCACAGTACTTTGGACAGATTCCGCGTTCTCCTGGCTGTCCTGGTGGTCCAGATGGTCCTGGGGCTCCTGGGTTTCCATCGGCTCCTGGTTGTCCATCAGATCCATTTGGTCCCTTTGGTCCTGGTTGTCCTGGAGCTCCATCGGATCCTGGCTGTCCCGGTGGTCCCGGTGGTCCCTGAGGTCCTGGTTCTCCCGCCGGTCCTGGTTCTCCTGGGATAAGTGGCTCAGAAATGGCTGGAGTTCCTGGTTCTCCTGGGGCTCCTGGTGCTCCGGGGCTTCCTGGTGGTCCTGGTGGTCCCTTTGGTCCTGGTTCTCCCGGTGCAGCGTCTTGTCCTGAGAGTCCTGGTGCTCCTGGAGTACCAGCGTCTCCTGGTGCTCCTGGTGGTCCTGGAGGTCCTGGTGGTCCCTGTGGACAAGGCTTGCATGGTGGTGGAGTGATTGGTTCGCATGGCTGCTGTGGTGGACGTCCTGGGTTTCCTGGGAGCCCTGGGGCTCCTGGCTTTCCGGGTCTTCCTGGCTTTCCTGGTGTTCCAGCTGGTCCTGGTGGTCCTGGCAGGCAACAGCTCTCACATCCACCGAGTTGAGCACCTCCGCCGCTAACAGCAGCATCAGCATATCCGGCTTGACGGGCGGTTCTGTTTGAGGCTGGGATGCTCTTCAGGGCATGAACTTCAGACCAGATGTCCTTGGCAGAGCCTTTGCAAAAAGAGATTTCGTTGTGCATGGTTCTCTTGACATGGTGTACGTAGTTGTAGACCATTGGAAGAGTCACACATACCTGAAGTTGAGCATTGAAGGTGTACAGTACAAAAAGAATAATGGTTCATGAAAAAGGACCAACCGAGAGTACTGCGACAACGGAGAACGTGACTGCCGAGTAGGCGACAAATCTGTACGCCTTGATGCGAGTTTCGATGTCCATGTCACACAACCGAATGTTGTTCTCCAGTGTCGCAACCGGCTATTTATACTGTAGCCACGCCTACAAACCATTCAACGTTCCCCTCAAGCACCTGCTTTGCATTCACACAGAGACACACACATGCAAAAAAACACAAGCTGGCTTATCGGACTGGATCTACCGGGAATCAAGCTACACTAATGTTCTTCGATTACAGCATTTCAAAGTTTTTTTTATCAGCAAATGGAAACATGTTCTATTCCATTTAGAAAGCCACTTCTATTTCGAAGTCGACTGATGGCAACGTAGATCAACAACTTTCCCGTCATTCAGAAGTTCGCCAAAGACGTCAACCAGAATCAACTCTGAATATCCGTCAAAACGAATCTGAACATCGGAAATGTTTCACGGAGAACAAAAATGTTAATTCGAAGAATTATATCTGCATTCGGAATTTCAATCCTTATTTTTTTTACATTTTATTATTCGTTTGAAAAAACCAGTTCCTCTTCAAGACAACCATAACCGATTCGGCTGTCATTTGCATAATAAAATATTGAAAGACTTCCAGCTGTGTACGGAAACCAGTTTACCCGCTTGCGAAAAGAGTAAAACTTCCATACAAACGCTGCAGTTCAAATCTTGAAACTTTGAGAACCTTCAAAGATTCACAGAGTATCCATAAATAAGATAAAGATTTGTACTCACTTCAGTTCAAAAATAAAAAATAAATTAGGACGCACTCGTAAATCTACACACGTTCTTATCGCGCAGAGGCGCATTCTCGTAAACTTACACTCGTGTTTATTTCAAAATTTTCATTCAACGCCTTTTCTCATTGTGAGTGCGATACGTTTAGTTACGTTTGTGTAGTCTGAATAGAACAAAAGAAGGAACAAATAAGATTGAAGAATGATTTACGATATTTAATGTCACTTTGTGGTTCAAAATATTTAGTTGCGAAATAAATAATTTCGAAAACTTGAATTTTCGTTCTTTCCAATGTTCATTCGTTTTATTTCAGATGGCTCTCGTGGGAGTCGATTTTCACGCTCCGTTGCGGACGGTAAAGCGTGTCCAGTTCGGAATTTTGAGTCCGGTGGAAATAGTGAGTACATTTAACATTTCGAGTTATGTATTGTTTTCTTAGAAACGTATGTCAGTAGCTCACATCGAGTTTCCTGAGATTTACGAGAATGGAAAGCCAAAGTTGGGTGGATTAATGGACCCTAGACAAGGAGTGAATGATCGCAGAGGAAGGTAATAAAACATACGTTGAAAAATGATACTAATTGTGTTTCTAGATGCATGACATGTGCTGGAAACCAAGTCGATTGTCCTGGACACTTCGGCCATTTAGAGCTTGCGAAGCCTGTCTTCCATATTGCATACAGAACAAAACTGTTAAAGGTTTGCTTGTATCATGAATTGTCGGAAAATAAAAGTTCTAGGTTCTCCGATGTGTTTGTTTCTACTGTGGTAAGCTATTGATCGACAAAGACAGTCCGAGAGTAAAAGACGTCCTGAAGAAGACACATGGTTTTTTGTGAAGAAGAACGTAATCTAAATATTATTCTGTCTCAGGAAATCCAAGAAGACGTCTCGGTTTGATTCACGATCTATGTAAAAACAAGACTGTGTGTGAAGGCGGTAACGAGAAGGATGAAGTTAGAGAAGATGTGAGAAATTTATTCAACGATATTTTTTATAAATGATTCAGGAGAATGGTGAAGATGCATCCGAAGTCAAAAAGGTTACCGGTGGTTGTGGAAGGTATCAACCAAGTTACCAAAATGTTGGAATTGACTTCACAGCTGAGTGGAAAAAGAATTTCAACGAAGATACGAATGTAAATCTTTAGAAAGTCCTACCAATCATAAATATTTCGATTCAGGAGCGCAAAATTGCTTTGACCGCCGAACGCGTCCTGGAAATTTTCAAGCAGATCACCGATGAAGATGTAACAGTTCTTGGAATGGACCCAAAGTTTGCCAGGCCAGACTGGATGGTGTGTACAGTTCTTCCCGTTGCACCACTGGCAGTACGACCGGCTGTTGTTACCTTTGGATCAGCCAAAAACCAGGACGATTTGACTCACAAGCTTTCTGACATCATTAAGACGAATCAACAGCTTCAACGGTTTGATAGTAACGGTTCATTTTCTACGTTTGATTTACAGAAACGAAGCAAACGGTGCAGCCGCTCACGTTCTCGCCGACGATGTCAGACTTCTGCAGTACCACGTTGCGACTCTTGTTGATAACTGCATTCCTGGTTTACCAACGGTAATCTTTCCTGTTTCATTTTGTCTGTTGACCTACTGACTGTAGGCTACACAAAAAGGAGGTCGACCGCTGAAGTCGATCAAACAGAGACTGAAGGGAAAGGAAGGAAGAATCAGGGGAAATCTTATGGGTGAGTATTTGGTTTTACTGTACCCTCACTCTCTTTTCACCTTCAGGAAAGCGTGTCGATTTCTCTGCACGTACTGTCATCACAGCCGATCCGAACTTGCCCATTGACACTGTCGGAGTCCCACGTACAGTTGCTCAGAACCTCACGTTCCCTGAGATTGTCACTCCTTTCAATGTGGACAAGCTACAAGAGTTGGTCAATAGAGGAGACAATCAGTACCCTGGAGCGAAGTACATCATCAGAGACAGCAAGCAGAGAGTCGACCTGCGATATCACCCGAGAGCAGCTGACTTACATTTGCAGCCTGGATACAAGTGAGATTTGCCTTTTTGATTCATTTCTCGATCTATTAGAATAGTTCATTTTTCACAACTACGTAGTATTTCAAAATTTCATCCCGTTAGCCCCTAAAACTGCTGGAAGGCCCTTCAAACAATTTGCACGTTATTATTTTCAGAGTGGAACGACACATGCGTGATGGTGATATCATTGTCTTCAACCGTCAACCAACCCTCCACAAAATGTCCATGATGGGTCACAGAGTCAAAATTCTACCATGGTCAACGTTCCGAATGAACTTGTCTGTAACATCCCCGTACAATGCCGATTTCGACGGTGACGAAATGAATCTTCACTTGCCGCAGTCTCTCGAAACCAGAGCCGAGATTGAAGAAATTGCCATGGTACCAAGGTAGTATTTTTAGTCGAACAAGAGTTCATTTCAATCTTTCAGACAGCTCATCACTCCACAAGCCAACAAACCTGTCATGGGTATTGTACAAGACACACTTTGTGCTGTTAGAATGATGACGAAGAGAGATGTTTTTATCGAAGAGGTTCGCTTTATTCTTTTTTTCAAGTTCAAAAATTGACAATGAAACTGTTCATAGCATCATTTCAGCCGGAAATGATGGACTTGTTGATGTACCTCCCAACTTGGGACGGTAAAATGCCACAGCCCGCAATTCTGAAACCAAAGCCTCTGTGGACCGGAAAGCAGGTGTTCTCGCTGATCATTCCCGGCAACGTGAATGTGATGAGAACCCACAGCACTCACCCAGACGACGAAGACAATGGACCTTACAAATGGATCTCACCAGGAGACACGAGAGTTCTCATTGAGCACGGAGTCCTGCTCTCAGGAATTGTGTGCTCAAAGACTGTTGGAAAGTCGGCGGGTAACTTGTTGCACGTAGTCACTATGGAAATGGGATATGAGGTTCGTTTTTATTCCTTTTCAATAGATCTCTAAATAGTTTACTTCTCGCAATGTTTTTTCATATAGCGCAACTGGGAACCTGTTCTAATCTGACATGGTCGATAATGTATGTTTGCATGAGTTTCGCGATATCGATGAAATATCTGTTTCTTGGGAAACAAAGTTAAACTATTTTTGTTTTTTCGTTACAAGGAAAAACAAATGCAAAATTAACTATAAACTCGGAAAAAAATTTCAGACAGCCGCTCGTTTGTATTCTCACATTCAAACTGTGATCAACGCGTGGCTAATCAGAGAAGGACATACCATCGGAATTGGAGACACCATTGCCGATCAAAAGACCTACGTTGAAATCCAGAACACCATCAAGAAAGCCAAGCAGGATGTCGTTGATGTTATTGAGAAGTGAGTCTTTATATTTTATTGACCACTTTCATACCAATTTTTAGAGCCCACAATGACCAACTTGAACAAACGCCCGGAAACTCATTGCGTCAAACCTTTGAGAACACTGTCAACAGAATTCTTAACGACGCTCGTGACCGTACTGGTAGTTCTGCCCAGAAGTCTCTATCCGAGTTCAACAACTTCAAGTCTATGGTCGTGTCAGGATCCAAAGGATCGAAGATTAACATCTCACAGGTTTGCTTACTATCGAAGAATTATTTATGGATAAATTCAGGTTATTGCTTGTGTAGGTCAGCAGAACGTCGAAGGAAAGCGTATTCCGTTCGGTTTCCGTCACAGAACTCTGCCTCATTTCATCAAGGATGACTACGGACCGGAGTCCAAGGGGTATTTTTCAACCATAGTTATCTTTTCATTATTTCACTTGTTCAGATTCGTCGAAAACTCTTACCTCGCCGGTCTCACACCAGCTGAGTTCTTCTTCCACGCTATGGGAGGTCGTGAAGGTCTTATCGATACTGCCGTCAAGACTGCCGAAACTGGATACATCCAACGTCGTCTAATCAAGGCTATGGAGAGTGTCATGGTTAACTATGATGGAACTGTGAGTATTCTTTCTGCAATTTGACAACAAGAAACTGCTGTAAATGTGTTCATCATTCGTTTACAGGTGAGAAACTCCATGGCACAACTCGTCCAACTGCGTTACGGAGAAGATGGTCTCGATGGAATGTGGGTGGAAAACCAGAGCATGCCGACGATGAAGCCGTCTAACTCAGTTTTCGAGAAAGATTTCAAGGTAAAATTTCTCTCGAAATTTTTTCCAATCAATTTTTTTTAGCTCGACGTGACTGATGAAAAGTTCATGAGAAAGAA
Organism: Caenorhabditis parvicauda; assembly: GCA_963978915.1. Lineage (NCBI taxonomy): Eukaryota > Metazoa > Nematoda > Chromadorea > Rhabditida > Rhabditidae > Caenorhabditis > Caenorhabditis parvicauda. The sequence continues at coordinate 8,292,690 of OZ022253.1, read as the reverse complement.
CTTCACCGAAGAGGTTATCGATGAGCTGCAGAACACTGAAGGAGCGTTGGAAAAGGTTTGCTTTCAATGGGTGTGGTGTGTGTGTGTGTAAAACTTACTTGTGCAGATTAACTCCGAATGGGCTCAACTTGAAGAAGACCGTCGTCTCTTGAGAAAGATCTTCCCCAAGGGAGACGCTAAGATTGTGTTGCCGTGTAATCTTCAAAGATTCATCTGGAATGCACAGAAGATTTTCAACATTGATGTCCGGTGAGTGTCACATATTTTAATTTGGGGATTTCTAAACTTTTGTGCGAATTATATTCTGAAGTGACGTGTTTCAGAGAGCCGACAAACCTGTCTCCTCTTCACGTTATCGATGGTGTCCGTGCACTGTCAAAGAAGTTGATTATTGTGTGCGGTAAAGATGACATCTCCAAGCAGGCTCAGTACAACGCTACATTGCTTATGAACATTCTCCTGCGATCAACTTTGTGCTCGAAGAGACTCGTCACGACATCAAAGCTCAACGAAGCAGCTTTTGATTGGTTGATTGGAGAAGTCGAGAATAGATTCCAGCAGGCAATTGCTCAACCAGGAGAAATGGTCGGTGCACTGGCTGCACAGTCTCTCGGAGAACCCGCCACCCAGATGACACTGAACACTTTCCACTACGCTGGAGTATCAGCAAAGGTTCGTTTTCTAATATTTTTTCTTTCTGTAGTTAGTATGATAATTCATCAGTAATCCTATATTTAAGAACGTAACACTCGGAGTACCCCGTCTGAAGGAAATCATCAACGTCTCCAAGCACCTGAAGACCCCATCTCTCACCATCTTCTTGACCGGTGCCGCAGCAAACGACGCTGAGAACGCCAAGGATGTCCTCTGTCGCCTCGAGCACACGACATTAAAGCGTGTCACAGCGAACACTGCCATTTTCTACGATCCAGACCCGGTGAACACAGTGATCACAGAAGACGAAGAATGGGTTTCCATCTTCTACGAAATGCCAGGATACGATACCGCCAGGACGTCGCCATGGTTGTTGCGTATTGAGTTGGACAGAAAGAGGTTAGTTATTCTTGGCTACTTCTTACATTCAAAATCTGATTTCAGAATGGTCGACAAGCAGCTCACTATGGAACAGATCTCTGATAGAATTCACGCTGGTTTCGGTACCGATGTGCACGTCATATTCTCTGACGACAATGCTGAGAAGCTGGTCTTCCGATTGAGAATCGCCGGTGACGACAAGACGGCAGATGGGCAACAAGAAGAGCAAGTGGACAAGATGGAAGACGATATGTTCCTCCGATGCATCGAGTCCAACATGCTCAGTGACCTGACACTTCAAGGAATCACCGCCATCTCTAAAGTGTACATGAATAAACCGGAGACAGATGACAAGAAGAGAGTTGTAATCACACCAGAAGGAGGATTCAAGGCGATATCGGAATGGATGTTGGAAACTGATGGAACTGCTTTGTTGAGGGTATGTTTTTGGGGCTATTTGCGAATGAATGTGGGGAACATGAAAACACCCACTGTGTTATTTTCAGGTACTCTCGGAACGAAATATCGACCCAGTGCGAACCTCGTCCAACGACATCTGTGAGATCTTCGAAGTGTTGGGTATCGAAGCCGTACGTAAAGCCATCGAAAGAGAAATGAACAATGTCATTTCCTTCGACGGTTCCTATGTTAACTACCGACACTTGGCGCTTCTCTGTGACGTCATGACATCCAAGGGACACTTGATGGCCATCACCCGTCACGGAATCAACAGACAAGAAGTCGGAGCGTTGATGAGATGTTCCTTCGAAGAGACTGTCGATATTCTCATGGAAGCTGCGGTTCACGGAGAAGTTGACCCAGTGAAAGGTGAATTTTAGTTCCTTCACAAAAAACTGGGTTTTGTCTTAATTTCTGACTCTAACTTTAAGGAGTGTCTGAGAACATCATGCTCGGGCAGTTGGCGCGTGCTGGAACTGGTTGTTTCGATCTGGTGTTGGATGCTGAGAAGTGTAAGAATGGTATGGAAATTCCGACGAATATTTCCATGGGAGCTGGTGTCTATGGAGGATTCGCAGCTTCGCCTGGGTAAGATTTCAATTTTTGGATGCAATAATGTTATAATCTGAATTTTATTTCTTCAAAGAAACATTCAGTACTGTCAAACTTTATTCGCGTAACGAAATTCGAAAACATCCTTCAATGTATTTTTCTCTTCAGTAGAGAACAATTCTCTCCTGCACACTCACCATGGTCGTCTGGAGTAACTCCATCATACCAAGGAGCCTCGTGGTCACCACTTGGTGCAGGTGGTGGTATGTCTCCATCTGGAGGATTCAGTCCTGCTGGAAACTCGGATGGTGGAATGTCACCATTCGTTCCAAGCGGAGGAAATGAAGGTGGATGGTCGCCAGCTGGAAGTTCTGGTTCGTTTTCACGTCTTATTTTTGATTATCTTTTTGTTTGATCTGAAAACGTATGGCCAGGATGAGTACTTCTTCTGTATTTATCAACAAAATGACGTATTTTTCTGAAAACACCAGAATTCGTTTATCGTTCCTCATAGCGTTCTTTAGATCCACTCGGTGCCTTGTCGCCAGCATATGGAGCTGTATCGCCATCGTATGCATCGGCTTCCCCGAGATATCCGATGACTCCAACGTCACCAAGATATTCTCCGACATCACCGACATACTCGCCTACGTCACCAGCTGGAAAGTCTCCCGCTTCTCCTTCCTACTCTCCAACCAGTCCGAGTGAGTATTTTAAAACACCATTCAACTCAAACTATTAAATAATGAAGTACATGAGTGCTATATCGAATTAAAAAGGTTATATCGATGTTGAAATCAATAGAATAACGGAAAATATCGCTAATTCATACACCATCTTGCATCTTTGTGAATCTAAATCTCTTCGTTAAATTCGTTCGTTAATCTCTTCGTTTCTCTTCATTAAACAAATAGAACACGCTCAAGAAATCTTATCAATTATTAGTAATCATGAAATGGCGTTGCCTACCACATTTTGAGTATAGGAAAACATTTTTGATTAGAGATTCCAAACTTTTTGAAATTCAAATACAATTCATACTTTAAGGTTACTCTCCAACATCTCCATCATACTCGCCGACCTCTCCATCCTACTCACCTACATCGCCGAGTTACAGTCCAACAAGTCCAAGTGAGTTTCATAAAAAGTTTGAAACATTCACATATCTTCTCGTCTAATTTCAATTGTTTCAAAAATGATTTTAAGGCTACTCACCGACGTCACCATCTTATTCGCCTACATCACCTTCGTACTCTCCGACATCACCATCGTATACACCAAACAGTCCGCGATACTCCCCAACGTCACCAACGTACACACCGACGAGCCCAACGTACAGTCCTACATCTCCGACATATTCACCGACTAGCCCGACCTACAGCCCAACGTCTCCAACATACGATAACTACAGTCCGTCTAGTCCAAGGTTTGCTCTTAACGTGGATTCTTCTTTTTCATCAAATAAATTCAGATACTCGCCATCATCACCGACATATTCGCCGACGAGTCCGACGTACAGTCCGACATCACCACAGTACAGCCCGACCAGTCCACAATACTCGCCGAGCTCGCCACAGGTATAATTAAATCATTTTGAAGAAGTTCAATTGATTTTACAGTACTCGCCAACGTCCCCAACGTACACTCCAGCTTCTCCACGTTTGGGGAGTCCAACGTACTCGCCATCCAGCCCACAGTACAGTCCATCGTCGCCATTGTACACTCCTACATCACCACAGGTAAGGATCTTCAACAAATTGGAACAACTCTTTCCCACAATTCTTCGAATACAGTGATTTTGCAAAAAAATAAAACTAAAGCTGATTGTGAAAAATTCAGTACTCTCCATCGTCACCGCAGTACACCCCAACGTCGCCAATGCAAACTGGATCGTCGCCAAGCTATTCACCATCGTCTCCGCAGTACTCTCCATCATCACCACAGTACAGCCCAAGCAGTCCACAGTACTCTCCTACGTCACCTCAATACAGCCCAAGCAGTCCTCAGTACAGTCCGAGCTCTCCACAGGTTTGTCGGGTCAAGATTTTCAATTTAAAACCGAAATTTTCAGTATTCTCCATCATCTCCAACTTACAGCCCAAGCTCTCCAACATACGATCCAAATAGCTAAAATCTGTTTAAAACAATGTTCTCCAATACAACTTGTTCATTGTTGATGTGGTAGACTACAATAATTTATCCTATGTTCTCTTTATTACCTGGTGTGAGCCTTTGAAAATTCTGTTACAATGCTGGTAATGTTGTGTATAAAATTGTTATTATTTAGTTGTTTTTCCCATGCATAATGTGTTAGTAAGCATTTTGTTAGGCGAAGGCTATATCAACCGAGCGCCAATCGTGCTTCAAGCATTTAACACCAGAGGTGGGTCAAAAGGGGGCGTGTCTTGTGCGTATAGTGGACAAGGGTGTGAAGGCTCATTTCATTCTTCTCTCTAGGTCTTGACGCGACAAGCCAAGTATCTAGCGTGCGTGCGTAGCGGTTATCTTGTTTTTCATTCTGAATTCGGCGTCTTCTTGCGTTTGGTGAGTATTTATTGTTTTTTTCGTCTTATTTTAGATTTCCGATGGATTATAGATGATTTGCAACTCTTCAGAAGCCAGTTGTCTATGATTATTTGGATGTCGTAGTGCTAGAACGATAGAATAATCCTTCAGCGTAAAGTAATGTAATGACAGCTTAGTTTTCAGTGTTCAACAGTTACTTCTGTGAGTAATAGTTCCCGATAAGCTAGTTTACGTATACGTAAAGCTATCTGAGACTATTAGGACTTCCGACGTAAGACTTAACATAAGCCAATCGACATGTCTGATATCAAAGTAGAACATAACGGTGATGCTGCCAAGAATAATCAGGTTCGATTCGAGATATGACTTCTTCTTTTTTAATCCCTTTTAGCTGTTAACTTCATTTTTCTGAAGTGATCTGGAACTAATAATTTCATTCAGGGCGGAGATGAGCCAGAGAGCTTCAGAAAGATTTTCGTTGGAGGTCTTACTGCCAACACTACTGATGATACTCTCAGAGAGTTCTATCAGAAGTTCGGTGAAATCACCGATATCATTGTTATGAGAGACCCCAACACTAAAAGATCTCGTGGATTCGGATTCGTCACTTTCTCAGCAAAGAGTGAGGTATAGTTTTCCTTGTCGACCATTGTGATTTATGTTTCCAGGTCGATGCGGCCATGCAAGCTCGTCCACATGAGATTGATGGAAAGACTGTCGATCCTAAAAGAGCTGTCCCAAGAGACGATAAGAACAGGAACGAATCCAATGTCTCGACCAAGAGACTTTACGTCAGTGGAGTCCGCGAGGACCACACCGAGGATATGTTCACTGAATATTTCTCGAAGTTTGGAACTGTCAGCAAGGTAGTTCAAATTGTAGTTTTTCAAACAAAACACTAACGTTTCAGTCCGAAATTATTCTGGACAAGGCCACAAACAAGCCAAGAGGATTCGGATTCGTCACATTCGAAGATCACGACAGCGTTGATCAGTGTGTGTTGATCAAGAGCCACATGATTAACAACTTCCGATGTGACGTCCGAAAGGGTCTTTCAAAGGAAGAAATGAACAGGGTAATTAAACAAAATTTTTTTTGGTTCAAATGAAAACGTTCAGGCTTCTCAGAACAACAGAGACAGAGATGGTAGATTTGGTCGTACCGGAAGAGACTTTGGTGGCAGAGGAGGTTACAACGGAGGATACGGTGGCGGAGCACCACGTGGTGGTGGTTACGGAGGACCACAAGGAGGATATGGAGACCAAGGTGGTTACGGAGGACCACAAGGATGGTCCAACTATCCACCCCAACAGCAAGGAGGATGGGGACAACAGCATCCACAGCAGGGTGGATGGGGTCAGCAGCCACAGCAGCAAGGTGGATGGGGACAACAGCCACAGCAACAAGGTGGATGGGGACAACCTCAAGGCGGACAACAATGGGGAGGACGTTACTAAACGATGTTTTAGACCTCATATTTATTCCTCTGATGATCTTACTTTGTTATCTCGTCAATTTTATACAATTCATGTTTCCTTAACTATCTGTACACTGTTTTGCCGATCCATCTTTGCTTACGAACGTATTTATCCCATAAAATAAATTGTTCTTGCGAAATTTGTTCGTCGTCTAGTGAAGTTCAAACACTTATAAAAATATCAGTTTGTCGTAGTATTGAACACGATGTAACCGTTGTTCAGATGTCTGGATTCTTCGGTGTGATTTTTGCTGGAAAGCCGGTAAGCTTTTCTTTCAAAATCCTTACATCAAGATCCTAGCCTGTCGAAGTAGTCGCTGTCTCAGAACGTGAGTTCGCTTGTGAAATACACGATTCTTCGGAGATCAATCATGTTGTTGTCTTCATGACAGGGGTACAGGCGTTTCCTGAAGGTCTAGGAGGATCAGGTAATTTTTCTGACAGCTATAAATCATGATCTGGGCGAATTCAGTCTTTATCCGATGGCCAACGGAAAGTGGTGGATCCAACTGGCACTATCTTGGTTTCATCTGCAACAACAAGCCGAGTGCTATATTCAAAGTAGCACAGGTAACATTCAACATCTTTCATCTCTAAAGAATCCTTCAGCTGCATAAGTCGGAAGCAAATCACAGCAATGTGTTCGGAAATGGGATGGTAGTTTCGGCCCATGGATCCGCTCAGGTTTGAGTAACATTCACTTTCACCGAAATACATTTAATGTTAAGGTGGGAATAATCGTAGAATCGCTGTCAGAAATTGAACAGAAACAAACGGAAGGGGAAACACAAGCAAGCACGAAGGTGATTTTTCTAATCGCACAACGTACATTAGTCGTTTCAGTCGACCCTAGCCGAATTTGCAGACAAGCTATTGAAAAATCTAATTAATCATACGGAGTCGTTCACGGTTAGGTTACCGTCTCCAGAAGGTGAGTTTCCCATTTAGTGAAAAATCCTTCAGTTGTTCTTCACAGTTTAGAGTGGGTATTGTCCTCTAGAATGATCAAGTCAGTCTTTGTGTGGCGATTTTTAGAAACAGTTCGCTGAAGAGTCGAAAAAAAATTTGTGCTCGAAATTTCATAATGACTGTGCTGGTCTTGTTCTGAACGAAAATCAGCTGCCAACTTTTAAAAGTCATCTTTTCAGGTGGCTGCCAAGAGTACATTCCACTAACAGCCTTCCAATCATGGTACAATTCGTTCTCACGACGGTTTCAAGCCAACCCATTCTTCTGGAGAACTCTCAATACACAATAGATCATTTGTTCTTTCATTCACTGTGATTTATATGAAATTATTGATTTCTATGTTGACTCTTTTTGATCGTTGATTCGATCAGCTTGCTATCTGTTAAATTTATGCGTTCAATTGACAACCTTACAGGTCATGTACTCAGACGGATAAAAACGGGATTAGAATACAGGTAATTTTCTCCTCTTTTACGAAAACTTAATGCACAGTCCTAATTGCAAGTTACCGGTTCAACAAATGGTAACGAACTAACTAACTAACCGTTGAACGAAGTTATGTCACCCCCCGACGGTGATAATGCGATAAGAGACGTCGACTATAAAAGAGCACTGAATTTCTTGATGCGGCGACACCAGAAAACTATCTCACGGTTACTGTATTCACTGGATTCTTAAATCATTATGCTTTGATTCCTGTGATCATGAAAAGTGAACTCTCCCACATGTTGTATACGGTAGCTGTCCTGATAGGGTTCTATAGGCAACTGAAAGTATCAGAAACTATTGATTCATTGGTGTTAAAATCTTGTGTTTTATGATAATTATCATAGCAAAAGTAGAATATTTCATAATTGTTCATCATTTTGTGAGACTTCTCTAGGTCTCAGGAACTATGCCTTCATACAGATTGAAATTTGAATTCCATCGATTTTACTGTATTCCGTTAACTAGGAGAAAAAGTATTGTACAGTAACTGTTCTGTAGGTGTAAGATACGATCGTGTATGAAAACTGTTCTGTAGAAGTGTTGTAGGTAATTGAAAATCAGAAACTGTGCCTTCATTAAGGTCACACTGACCATTTTTGTAGCTCTGTTCTTATAGAACCATGTCCAAATTGCGTAATTTCAACTCCATTGGTCACTCTCAATTGATGCTATACTTCCGTTGTTCCAACCGAAGCTCACTGACCTTCTTTCTATAGAAATCGTTTTTTATACGTGCCTCGCTGAGCAGCTGTAGTTAGTGTGGTGACATTTCTGTTCGTCATTGTCATCATCCATTCTAGAAGGTTGAGACTACGGAACTCTATGACATGCTTTTTCTCACACATTGATACGAACACCACCGCTTTCGGCTTACCACTCTTGTTTTCCATCGCCTGTGATGAGACCAAACGATGGAAATGGCTATTTGCTGCTCGTCCACCTTGGCCGTTCTCCCATTTCTCGTAGCGCTCCTCTCTTCCGCCCTCTCTTCCCGCTTCTTTCTCTCTTTTTTTCGCCACTCATCTCTGCGCTCTGCTCGCCAGTCACCCAAAGATCCTCTTTCGTCCGCAACACATCGAGAGAAAAAACGCGAAGGCCCGCCCCCTTGGCCACGCCCCACTCTCTTGCATCCCTTTCTCTCGACTGTAAGCTTTAACGTAAACGAGAAGGGACAAACAAACTGTTTGTTATCTTCCTCTTTTTTGCTTTTACCATATATAGGAGAGAGATAGAGCGAGTGACAGATTTGCGACAATGTAGTTTTATCGATTAAAAGGATCCAGATTGGCCATAAAGTGACTATCTACACCACCATCTAGCCTTTGCTGGTCACTTATTGCTTGATGACGTCATACGACTATTGTTGTTCAATCTAACGAACGAAAATTGAGTTGGTGCGAATTTTTGAGTTTCCCGAAACTCCATATTCCATTTTTCAGTGGATTCTCCAAGAAGTTTTCGGAGAAGACATTGTGATTCTGTTTACTTACTGAGCTTTCATAAGGGAAATAAAACAGTTCGAGTTACACATCTGAATTGTAATCTGCTCACTTTCCGCTTCAAGTTGATCATTTCGCTTCAAGTTGATCATTTCGCTTCAAATTGATCATTTCGCTTCAATTTATTTGCATTCCGATGCCTCCACATGGATGCTTATTACTATTATTGCCAGCTTCCTTGTTCTTGTTTTGCAGATATAGTTTTGTGAAACACTTCATTGATCATATCACTAGTACACACGAGGAAAAAGAAAGGAACATGAGATACATTTCCTTTATTTTTAGAACAGAAAACAACAAATCTCTTTGTGAAAGTTACTTTCGTGCACTATGTGTTGTTTTTGTTACGCGAACAGATTTTCTTGCATGCAAGGCAAATCTCGATTGCTTTTCTCTCGCTACTGTGACCGCTTCCCTGTTGAATGGGGAAATGTGCGAACAGGCTTGACTACAACTGTAGTCAGCAAGAGTTACTGCTTACTTTACAGTTTGTCTAGACTCCAGTGATAGGTGCTACGCTCGTTTTTTCTCTTGACTTTTGCAAATTGATTTGTGATCTGACTTGTTTCCTCCTACATCCATTGTTTTGGCGTGTCTCCCAAGTTATCAATTCGTGATATGATGCTCAAGGCCACTTTTTGAGCACTAGTCAGCCACAATTGAGGCGCGGAGGTTCATATCAATTAAAGTTTGATTCCAACTAAAAGTTTCTGCGCGCCACGGATTTTCTTAGTTTACACCGTTTTGACATTGATCATTTTTATTTCATAGTAGATTGTCCTTGTAAGTACTCCTTACAAAACTTAAAACCACGCTTAATACACGTTGGATACACGCCTAACAAATCTAACATGTACACACGAACCGTGGGGGTCATCGCGGGGGTTCATGGTCTGTCTTATCGCGAGTGAGTGCATCTCATTTTATCACTTGACGTTGAAATTTGACATTGTCAATCAACCCTCCTCCCACCATTTTCTCCTTGAAACGTGACGTTTTGCAGATTTGACCAGTAGCAGAAGAACAGCACCGTCCTCCCAAGCTTCTGAAGGGTTCGATGCACCTTTCATGTAAAACACCAAACACGCAGGTTCTGGTTATTGGTATGGTTTTCGTTCTTTTCTCGAAAAAGCATAATTAATCATAATGAGCCTTTTGTTCACTGTTTACTAATTTTAAGTTCAATTTAGTTTCTGTTTTTGGTAATTGTGATTTATAATTGTTTCACCGTAGTTATCGCGGTTCTACTCTTACTGTAGTACTGTAGTTTCTAATATAGTCGCATTATTCTGCTGAGTAAAAAGCTCCAATGCCTACCTGGATACTATTCTGACGCTCTTTGGACCGGCACAATCTTTCAAAGCAATGTAGTGAATGGGGTCAAAAGAATACATACTTTGCACCTGTTGTTGTTCTGTGATCTACAAGAATCAAACGATGATATTATGTTGTTAAAACGATGATACTCTGCACTTTTCGATCGCAAAAACCGAGATGTTTGCACCGAGCACAGGTTTTAACATCATTTTTGTTTGTCTTTGAACCACCTGGTATTGTAGTTCTGTGTAGAGTGAAAGAGTCAACAAATGAGTGACGAGTGGTGGAAAATCACACGATTTATCAGTGTTTTGCTCTGATTCAAGAAAAGTGCAATGCGTCAATTGTGTCATCAATGAAATATTTGAAACATTATTCAACAATATTTCAGGCAATGGTCCCGCTGGATTGGCACTGTCAGCGTTCCTGTGTGGAGTCCGACCATACTACAACCTCGCTCGACCACACTCGAATTTGTTGATTCATGATAACTTGAGAGAACACCCATACTCGTCTCTCATTGACCAGGTTATTTTGCTCACAAAATATTGAGAATTGCATTTCTGATTCGGGAAATGTTGCACTTTGACGAAATTGTACTCCCATAAAAGTGTCACGATGGGAATAACGAAACCATAAAAACGATCAGATGATTCTGAAGGCAGATAAGAGGCACGTTTCTTCAGTGAACAATGTTGTCTGCACATTCTAGTGTGGAGTGTTTCGGGGACTAACTGGATTCCTATCTGATAACTTTGAGAAAACTTTCCGTCTGTTTAAGAAGTTCTGTTGAACAATTGGGTAGTACTGTTCGACAAAGAAAACTGAATACCATTCATTGCGCAAGTATCCTAAGCATCCAAAGTGTTGAAATTTCAACACATGACGTCCGTAACGAGCTCCTAAGCATAACCTGTTTGTTTTTTGCATCGGCCTGTGACTTAAAGATTGCGACGTGATGTGTAAGAGATGCATGTGTGCTGGAGTGACTAAGCGGCGAACACTTCGGTGCGACCCAGTGCCATGCAATCAGCCCTTCGCTCACTTGCCTCCATCAATCTGCTCATTTGATTACTTGCATTGGTGGTCGAACGGATATGATGACAAATATTGCGCGTTCGCTTCCTTCTATTGCGAAATTCACTTTTTTCTTATGCATAGACAACAATCTGAAAGATGAGAGAGCATGACAATGCGAGTCGCAGCTGGCTAGACGCACGTGGGAATTTTTGCTCGTGAAGATCAAGCTCCATGTTTGGACGCTCTCGCTTGGTTGTTAAGTGATGTTCGGTGCGGTGAGGGATGTGAAGAAAGATAACATTTCAAGATTAAAAGATCATTCGCTTGGTTATTAGGTGGTGTTCGGTGCGGTGAGGAATGTGAAAAACGAAGATGTAGAAGTAATTATTTTGGAAACACCTTTGAATGTTTAACACTATTCCAACCCAACAACTTGAATTACACCATAAAGTCCGATAAAAACGACCCCATATGATCTCCATGACTTCCTGTTCCTCCCAAAGAAACCAGTGATGATCGTCTTTTGATCACATTTATCACCGAGTAGAATCCACTTGTGCGCACGGGATCAGCACGATCTTTTCATTCCGAGCGGGCAGATAAGAATGGATCATGTGGTCGTGCCAACTAGGCTACCACTTCACTACCGTACCAGTTCATCGATCGTACTACTTTGTGTGCTTTGATAAGCGGGCATTTGTGGTTGTTAGGTGATACGGTAGATTGGATGAATGTGATCACGTTTTAACGGTGTCGTGATGTAGTCTCGGTGTTTTCACTGTTGATTAGTTAAAGATTTCTCTCATACTTTCAAGAAAATATAATTTTTTGACCCCTAACCTATTGAGGATGCTGAAGGTTTGTCTAACCGATTTCTAGTTTCCCTAGTTCGACTGAACTTAAAATAGAGCCAAAAAAACAATGTTAGGGATACATAAGTTCATTTTTATGCAAACGAGCATCGAGAATATTGAATTTCTCGCTCATGACTGCAAATCCAGATTGTTGCCAAATACTGCTCAGGCCTCAAAAGTAAATCGTCTTGAGTCTACACAAAGCCAAATTTGAAATTACAGAATCTAGAATGGTCTCGTGACATCAACGAGTTGAGCTCATCGGGGCGACCACTGTCAGTGCTCTACGACATGCTCGTCAGACCTGACGCGGATGCAGGAAAAGAAAAGCCAAGTTCGCTTGTGTGGAAGATGAACCCGAGCAGGAGTGTCCGACACATGGTCATTGCCGAGACGGATGTCGGAGGAAGTTGGAACGACTATGACAGCGAAATGTTGGCAGTCTCGTTCCCCAAGTGGCTCGACCTGCCAGGTTATGGAGTCGAGGAGTGGATGGATGAGAAGCCGATACCTGCAAGGTGAGCTATTGAAACTAGTTTTTCAGGGATGTTTTGAATATCATATTGGTATTGTCCTTTTTCACACACTTTTTGCTTCATCATGGAATAAACAGTAAACTTTAGTACTAAAGTTTAGACAAAAGTAATGATTATCGACTTGAGTCTCATTTGCTTGAAAATCGTTGTAAAACCTACCAAGCGCGAAAAAAATCATATCTTATAATCTTGTCCAACTCTCTTCCCTCAAAGAGAATTTCCTGTTGTTCAATACACTCTGTCCCAAAAAAACAAGAACACCCATATTTTCTCAAATTTCTCAGCGAATTTTCATTTTGAAAACATGTCATCGCAGTAACGTTTTGTAGATGCTAAATCAATGTCATGTGCCAAATTTCAGCTCAATTGATCAGTTTATTCAGGAGTTAGAACTAAAAATGTCAAAAACGGCGCGTCCCAAAAAAACGAGAACACTAGATTACGGTAAGAAATCAGGTGGCGCTGTAGGTAAAACTTCATTATTCTTTTAATTTTTCTGTTTTTATTCACTAATAAGTCATTTTCCAATGTGATGAGCGACATAACGCATCTCTCTGATTCAGAAAATGAAAAAACTGTCTTTTCTCGAAAAACGGCTAGTTCACACGAAAATCACAGAAAACTTTGGCAAAACACCTTCTTGTGGCATTGGATATCTAAAAAGATGTCACTCATCATGTTATCTCAAGCGACGCAGAAATTTGAAGATTCTGAGTGATCGTCGAAGACGCCTTCTCATCGATAATGCGTCTGAAAACACAAACTGAGTGCGCAAAATTGCTTCCAAATCGACAAGGAGCAACATTCCTTCCAGCAGTACTCTGAAGATTGGTGAAAAATATTACAAAAACACAACAATGTAATTTTGAATACCCAAAGCGTTCAGAACGAACTGAGTTTTGAATTTTCCATTCGCATGGAAAACCCTCTAAGTTGATGGATTATCTCCGTCCTTATCAGGAGTGTAGAAAATGGTGAAATCTGTATGAAAATTCCTTCAGTAGCTTCAAAAAACATTTGGTTTTAATTAATATTTACTTTTTCTTGTTCAAAATATCACATCCAAGTTGTTTTCCTGTTTGGAATCAAAAAAATCAACACATGATTTCCGAACCTTTTAAAAATCTTTCTTGTGGCGAACTTCACTCTGGAATTTTCATGTTTTGGAGTGGGCTCGGGTGGTTTCATGATTTTCTGACACTTCATGTGTTCAGAACGCATGATTCCACATCAAGTTGTAAGAGAAGAGATCAGTTAAAGAGATTTGGAAGCAATTTCGCGCACTCCTCCAAAATTTTGCACCGGCATGCACAGGGTTTTCTATGGGCGAACTTGTGGCGCGCTGAAATTTGCGGCGCGCACTGGGCATTCTTTAGGCACATTTGTGCCGATATCAGTGAGTGAACCACAATTGCGCCTATAGGCGTTTTTGTGGCATCAAAAGTGCGCCGCAAATTGCAGGTTTGCAAGCTGCATAGTTCAATTTTTATTTTATTTTTTCAATATTTTTTCTCCTGAAGCAAGCTTTATTGACGTTTTGTGATAGTTCGTTACGTCCCAAACAATTATAAACTGTTTATAAGTAATTCTCGCAACTGACTCACTACGTAGTGTATACATTTTGTGACGAAATGGTTCATTTGAATTAGAAAATTTTTAGGATTCTCCCATAAAAATGTATTTGCATGAAACTTTTCATAAGATGTGATCCAGTATCGATTTCACACGAGTTCAGTAACTTGATTGACCTTCCTTTTTTGAATGCTCACTACAGTTGAAAAAGGAAAACTAACCGCTAATTAGCTTGGTTTTGCTTCCAATAATTCGAAGACCATCTCCGAAACATTCAAAACTCTTCTTTGAATCCTCATTCTTCATGACTATTATCAAATTGTTTCTTTCTTACAGATGAACTCGATGAAACCTCGTCACCGGATCTATTACTCACCAAGGTAATTTTTCTTTGGATAATTAGAGTTTCGAAACTGATTACATGAACCATTCATTACCCCTAGTATGTTCATAACATTTTCATAAAAAATATTTTCAAAAAAAATTAAATAAGGTTTTTAAAATGATATTTTCCGACAGTTGTCTGAACAAAAATGTTGAGAGTGTGTTGCTTTTTCACTTTGCTTTTTCAAATTGCGTTTCAGATGTATCTATACGCTCACAGGCTGATCTGAAGTTGAACAACGAGTCGGCATGACGTGTTTCAATCAAGGTTTCTTTTTGTTACAACATTTGAACTTTTGACTTTCGCCCGGAACAGACTAACATCAAAATCAGTAACAACATTGATAACGTTTGAATTTAAAATTTGATGAGAAAAATTATGCTTTCCTAATCTCTTCACTGAAATGCTGTACATCATGCTTCATCCTCAAAATTTAAGGTTGCTGCTGAACATGGAGACAATTCAATCAAAACCATGCTTTCTCATCAAATTGACAAAAACCAAGTCGTTGGCGAGATGCAGATCATCCAGAACCTAGATGAAAAGCAGTTGTCCGAGGTCACTAAGGTTTGTTAGATTTTTAAGTTTTAAACTCGTTAAATCCTGCCAGTTTTTTTGAAAGATCTGTGTAATAGAGGCATTTGTAGTAGTGTTAGCCTGGTCATCAGTAAATACATTACAGATCAAGATTGAACCATTAGCCTAGCCTACACGATTGATGCTATTCATTCGACTGGTAAGGGAAAGTTGAAGACTTGGATAACAGGATGACAGTTTCTCGAGATTACCGACCTTCCATTTGATAGCAAAGTGTACCTCCGCGCTGCAACTGAAACTATTTGTTCCAATCTTGGAGAAGTCGGTTTTATTTGATTATTTTTGTAATGAATAAATTTGTATACCGATGTTGTTTCGTATATCTGTACCATACATTCATTTTCAGGCCAGCACAAGCCTTTTCTGGGGCGAGCACACGATTTTGTCCGTGCGAACACAGGTCTTTTTTTGGGCGAACACCGGGTTAGCACAAGTTCGCCCCTCTCGCTGGTTTTTTCAAGTGAGGCGCACACAGGGCGTAAAACGGACCAGGCGCTGCCAGCAGCGCCTGGTCCACTTTGCGCCCTGTGTTCGCCCCAGAAAAATTTTGGAGCTCAGTTTGTGTTTTCAGACGCATTATCGATGAGAAGGCATCTTCCACGATCACTCAGAATCTTCAAATTTCTGCGTCGCTTGAGTTAACATGATAAATGACATCTCTTGAGGTATCCAATTCCACAAGAAGGTGTTTTGCCAAAGTTTTCTGTGATTTTCGTGTGAACTAGCCGTTTTTCGAGAAAAGACACAACTTTTTCATTTTCTGAATCAGAGAGATGCTTTATGTCGCTCATCACAATGACAAATGACTTATTAGTGAATAAACACAAAAAAATTCGAAAGAATAATGAAGTTTTACTTACAGCGCAACCTGATTTCGTACCGTAATCTAGTGTTCTCGTTTTTTGGGACGCGCCGTTTTTGACATTTTTGGTTCTAACTTCTGAATAAACTGATCAATTGAGCTGAAATTTGGCACATGACATTCATTTAGCATCTACAAAACGTTGCGGCGGTGACATATTTTCAAAATGAAATTTAGCTAAGAAATTTGAGAAAATATGGGTGTTCTTGTTTTTTTGGGACAGAGTGTATGTTTCCTGGAGACTTCGAGCTTGTTATTTTCTATACGTACCTAACGACGTCAGAGTATAATTACTGGTTCAATTTTTCTTGTTGTATGGAACGATTACAGACTACCATCTGTCGATGTGGTCGCCTACATGAACAGCTACGCGCAAAAGTTGGGACTGATGAAGAACATGCACGTGGGAATGAGAGTGACTTCCATCACCGTAAGTGCTTCATTATAGCCATGTCATCTGAAAACGCAACAAATTACAGAAGAAGGGAAGTTTGTGGATAACGGAGGGTGTTTACACAGCCGACAACTCTCGTTTCCGGATTACATCCCGCGCAGTCGTTCTAGCGTGTGGAAAGACCACACCGAGAGTCCTGGGGGTGAGAATTTTGATAGAACGATGTACATGATGATTTCAGTTGGAAGGGGAGAAGTCCTGTGAGAGAGTTGTCTACGATGTTCCGTCACTGAAGAAGCTTACAAATGAGCTGTTGGATGAAAAACCGTATGTTTTTTAAAAATTTCCACAGTGAAATTTCCAACAGAATTCACCCTAAGTTTTTTTCGTCCTATGTGCACTAACCTATCATTCAGAGGTCCAAGTGATTCTAAAAGCGTCGTGGTCGTCGGTGACGGAATCAGTTCTGTGGACGCCGTCAATCACTGCATATCGCATGGGATCCCGGTAGTTCATGTTATGAGAAGAAACGATAGGCAGTTGCGAAGTGAGTTTCAGTGAATGTTCCGATAACTTATAATACGAACTTCCATAACATGAAGAGTTCATTGAAGGAATAGAGCCATGTTTTATTCTATAAACTGAAAACCTACTTCAGACATCACCCTGTCCCGTCTCACTGGTCCCAATTATCATGAGTATGCCGAGGTGTACAAGCTGATGATTGGAAGACAACGTCACCCGCTGTATACCAAAATGACGTCATCGAGTGTCACCAAGATAGACAATGAATCTGTGACCATAGCGGCTCCGAAAGAGGATGTCAAGGTACGTGTCGTCTTACTGTAGTGAACTTTTAGATTATGCAGTTTTCTTACACCGCTGCTCGTTTCCTTACACATCCTGACTCTTCGTTGTTCGAGAATTAAAACATATCATAGGGAAATCGACCAAAGTTATGACCGATCCATGTCAACTGTACACGGTCACCTCGAAAATCTCGTGTTTTTTGCACCTAGAAAATATAGATAAATATCCTCAGTGATGCTTCTCGCAACATTTTTTTCACTTTCTGTTCATCTACAGACTAAATGCGTAATGGGCACATGGTTGACCTTGAAAAAAGAAACGAAGAAATCGATTAATATAGTATTCTTGCAGATTGAATACCGAGCGATGGCAGTGTGCATCGGCCGAGAGTCGACCTTCGACAGTGTCCTTGCCGGAGTGTCAGAGAGATCGTTCATCGACTACCGATGTCAGGACGATCCATCATTGTTCGCATGCGGCTCCTTTGCTGGTGACCACTTCGTTCGTTACCTCATCGGCGGCTCGCTCAACGTCGCCAAGCACATCTTCAACGAGTGCAACAATAACTGTCCGGCGTCCACCGTTTGTTGTCTTGCCAATATTGCGCTTAAAATGGATATTACCCCGAAGGAAGTTTCGGCTGAGTGATGTTTGACCCATCGTATTATTTCTTTCGAAAATCATGCCTATCCGAGATTTTTTCTTACATTCTACTGTTAAAACTAACCTTTTTCCTATAACCGTGACTTTGGTCGTTCATTGAGATATTTCATAACTTTTCTGAAGAAGAATCCTCTTTTAACGATCGAAAAGTTTTTTGCTCTAATTGTTGATTTTCCTGTAGACAGGTTCACCTTCTCCTTTTCTTGTTCTTGAATTATCGGTAGTCAAGTGAATACAGATTGTAAACGAGTAAGTACTAACCAGGGCTGGATAATTGTTTGTGTGTGTGTGTGTGTAGTTTGACCGAACTGTTCCCCGAAGATCTCAATGTTTTCTCTATGCACTGAATAAAAGTTTATTGAATTGTTAAAGCCACTTGGAACACCGGTTGAGTAGGTTTCATCACTGATTTGAGAAGAAGGGAGTATTGTACGCGATTATGAGCTTTTAGAGATATGAGTGTATGCACAGGCTACTCGAGATTTCGTATCCAATAAGATGGTTGCGATCAATGTGATCGATTCCGACATGAGGAAAAGATCAATGAAGAGTCGAATTAATGACATCGTGAACGTTGTGATCGTGGTGGTGATGCTCGCTGTGGTCTCCATGATCGTGTCTGAATATTCAAATGATCTCTCTCTCTCTCTCTCTCTCTCTCTCTCTCTCTCTCTCTCTCTCTCTCTCTCTCTCTCTCTCTCTCTCTCTCTCTCTCTCTCTCTCTCTCTCTCTCTCTCTCTCTCTCTCTCTCTCTCTCTCTCTCTCTCTCTCTCTCTCTCTGTCTTCCTCTTCCCTAACTCACCCAATCAAGGCTTGCATGGAAGTGACCAAACAGAAGCCAGTAATAATCGAGAAAAGTTGCTTCAGATGATTGAACTCGTTGCTTTTTTCAGTTGCCATAATTTCAATAAAAGTTACGTAGATGAAGGT
>OZ022253.1:8191244-8268744 GCA_963978915.1 Caenorhabditis parvicauda | reverse complement strand
ATCAGTCTGCTTAGTGGTCGAGCTCCTTGCTCGCGTTCCAACTGACCACAGAGAGAGAGAGAGAGAGAGAGAGAGAGTCTCGGACCGTGCAAACATTACTCTGTCGGCTGACCCTTAACTTTGATTCGGTACGCGCGAGGGCCACCAAGAGTGGATTGCTAAACAGTTACTTATCACGACTTTGCTTGCTTGCAACTGTTCCGGTTCATCGAATTTCAATTTTTTATACGTTCCAAGCGACCTATGTCTACTAACAATTGATTGTCGCAGGAACAGTCACTTACTTGGACGGTCCATTGTTTTCTATTCACTCTGAAAAACTTGAAACCATTCAAACGAAGCATATTTTATTTCACTATCTTCAAGTACCGTACTGAGAAGTTCATCCTTCATGAACATCGCGGATGGTCATTTTTAGCTGCATTATACTTTCAATTCTGTTCCTATTGAAGTTGCACGATACTTTTCATCCTGATTCAGAATTTAGAAAACTCAATTCTAGAATTTTTGAAGTTCTCATGAAAAATAGCTCCACTGTGAGGAGCATTTGTTACCACAGGTTACCCTACGGTTTATCACAACTCATTATCGCATGAGCATTAACTATTGCTGGTTGATACTGAAGCTTAACTAAATCTTTTGGATATTTTTTTCGAATGAAGTTTCCACATTTAAAAAAAGTCACCATTCCTCAGTAAGAATCTAGCTTGTTCCATTCACGCGGCACAACACTCTTCACTGTAGTACCCGCAACCTCACCAGTTCCGTTTGGTGTCCATGTACAGATGTTGTCAATGATGACTTGCCACCCTTCGTAATTGCCAGTAACCAAGATATTCGAATGTCCTCCATCTTGTTTGGATGCATACGATAAAGATAAGACAGACGGTCGCGCACTCCAATCAACTTGTTGTATAATAATTCCCGCACCGCAGTATATCCTCATCCTTCATTACTTGCCCCCCTTATCGGACGTTACACCAGACCTCTTTGCTACTGTAGCGCTACAAAGTTGCGCTTCTTGTTAACCCAGAACTGTTTCAATCTCATCATGGAAAATATTTTGCTGTAGAATAGTGATTGCTTTAAAATACTGTTTTTCATGCTGTTTTGTTAACTTTTCATCTTCTTGATCAAGACTAACATTTTTTGGACAAGAAATACAGAACACATATATCGCTAGAAGCATGGCCGTTTTCAAACGCGCTCTAATCTCAATTTTGCAGAATGAGTACGGTAACTCTCACAACGAACAGTTAGATCTTTGTGGATTTACATTATTATTCTTACTTTCAGTCCATTGAAATTGAAGGCGCATTACTTAAATCGTTCTTGTATTTCGAGGCGATTTTAAGTTCCCGATTTACGGAGGCCAGATTTTTTAACAGGTAGAGGAAGCTATGTGCAGAAGTCTCATTGAAAAATAATATTAAATCCTCACTCGAATCAAGATTCTTTTTCAAACTCCATGAAGATTTCTTACTAAAACTAGTATTCAGATTCCTCTCTTCATTCGTAGAAAAAATCACATCACTGGCATTCTTATCGGTGTAGAGAATACTGTTGTTCGATTCCTTCTAAAACAGTTCATTTTTGTGTTTTCCAGTGCTTTTCTCAACTGCCAAATTCCGAACAAACAAGGTAGACACTTCATAAATGGTTGTGGTTGATTGACTTGTGTACCACCCGTCTGCTCGATGTTTGCGGTTCGCCATGGTGGCCCACGGGAGCTGCACCACTCAATTGCTTACTATTCCGTTTTGAGACTTTTCTTTCTGTGTTGCGAAAAGTTCAATCACCCCACAAAGTCGTCTGTGTTTGTCCATAATACACGGCGTTCCTTTGTTTCCAAGTTTAAGAATTTGGTTCAAAAGAGATAATATCTAAGTAGTTAGCCTACTTTATGTGATCACTTTCTACTCCGCACATGAACACCTTTACCTCAGTTTTCGATCTTGTTAAACCTCAAATTTGTTTTGTTTTTTCGGATCTGATCAGATGATTTTCTCTGATTTCTGAAATACGAAAAAATTTAAAAAAAAGATACACATATACATCAGTTTCAAATAAGTTTAATGAAATTTTACTTTTATATTTGTTTTTGACCGCAAGGCGTGATTAGAAACTTTTTTATTATAAGTTCAACAGCATACAATAAACTTCGACTTCATCTCAAGATCTTCCCTTAAAATATTTCCTTTCGGTTTCCTTTTAAATTTCTCATGAAACATACTCTACGCGTGCAATGACCGGTACATGTTGAACTGATTGTTTACCTACCGCTTAATCTGACCACTTGTGCTGTTCGAGAACTCATGCACAGACAGTCTCTCTGGGTGTCTGTTGCTTGTATTTCACCATTTTATCTGATTTTATCAGATTCGTGCATGGTACTCAGCAAGTCCTCTAGCCATAGTAAAAAGTTATTGCATATCGAAAAAGCATGTTTCTGGCTGGTACTGTAGCTTATGTAACTTACTTAGAGAAAATAAAGTTTTCTATTGAGATAAATTTTTAATAAAATCATGTGGTGTCAAAATCTTCTCTCGAAACTCTCGACAATTGTCAATACTAGTTTTCAACTGTTCGGACCTATAGACTAAAAAACGGGCCTATATACTGAAAAACAGCTCCTACATGGACTATGCAATAATATTCAATTTCCGTGAATCTTGAAGCTTTCAACAAACTTTCTGTTCAACACTGATAATTACAATTTTTTGCACACACATGAATCCTCAAGAGTTTCAAGAGTTTTCTACATCGATGTACCAAAAATTCTTTTTGTACGCTCAGTAACTTTCTTTCAAAATTCATGACTCATTCCTGTGCGCATATTCTTGTAACTCTCATCCATTCACTTCCCGATTGGAAGAAACTTTTCCATGAGCTGCAAAGTCGCCTCGAAATGTGGTGAAAAGATGTTTGCCGAACCGTTCAACGGCAACACTCTCAATTCCACAAACATCAAAACATTGAACATTTCCCCTTTCTAACCGACGACAACCACACTTCTGAACTTGATTATTCAGGAGCTACCAGAAGAAGAAGACGATGCGTCGTCTGCTGCCCGTCATTCTCTTCATTGGGGTAGGTTGCCATCTCTCCCTCTCTCTCTCTCTCTCTCTCTCTCTCTCTCTCTCTCTCTCTCTCTCTCTCTCTCTCTCTCTCTCTCTCTCTCTCTCTCTCTCTCTCTCTCCTCTCTCTCTCTCTCTCTCTCTCTCTCTCTCTCTCTCTCTCTCTCTCTCTCTCTCTCTTCTCTCTCTCTCTCTCTCTCTCTCTCTCTCTCTCTCTCTCTCTCTCTCTCTTCTCTCTCTCTCTCTCTCTCTCTCTCTCTCTTCTCTCTCTCTCTCTCTCTCTCTCTCTCTCTCTCTCTCTTCCTCTCTCTCTCTCTCTCTCTCTCTCTCTTTCTCTCTCTCTCTCTCTCTCTCTCTCTCTCTCTCTCTCTCTCTCTCTCTCTCTCTCTCTCTCTCTCTCTCTCTCTCTCTCTCTCTCTCTCTCTCTCTCTCTCATACACACACACTTCTTTTTGATGACTTGTTCCAGAATGTTCTGGCTGAATCCAAAGCACCTCCAGATTCCATTCTCGGTGACGTCGAGTTGACGTGCCCAGAAGGATGGCACAAACATCTCACACAATGTTTCACGCCGTTCAGTATTCACCAGAGTTGGCCACATGCTCTACACACATGCAATAGGTAGAACCCCTTTCTTTTAACCTATTCAACTCCTATTGTTCCAGATATGGTTCCCAGTTGGCCCGGGTGGAAACAGTCTCCGAGAATGAGTTTGTAGCCTCGCTACTCTCAAAACCAGGCAAAAGCAACGAACCAGCAGAGTATTGGTTGGGACTGACGGCTCAGAAGAATGGAGACGATGCTCAGTTCGTGTGGAGCGATGGAGTTCAGACAAGTAGATACGTTGGCTTCTGGGCTCATGATCAGCCGAATGTAGTCAATGGAAGTTGTGCTATGGTTTGAAGAAACTTGAAGTTTTGAAATATTTGCTGATTCCAGGGGAAAGTCGATAGGAAATGGATGGACTGGAGACTTGACACATGTAGTCTTCTGAGACGATTCGTTTGCCAGAGACCAGCTTGCGTTCAGAGTAATATTTTCTTTCAAGGAGGATTAAGCTTGGCCACTAATTTTTTCAACGGAAAAATGCTCTGACTGAATACTAGTGTTAATTAATAGCATTTCAGATTCTTACTTCTGCATGTCCGGAGGTTGCATCCCCGAATCGAAGAAGTGCAACGGCCATTCTGACTGTGAAGACGGTAGCGATGAATTCAATTGTCCCAGTAAGTTCTAGACCTTGTTCTCACAGTTGTTTTCCATTGTCCTTGCTCTACCAAACTATTCTTAATTCACAGGCTCCCACACGACATGTCAAGTCTTCCAAAACGGCGATGCTGGAGAGATCACAAGTCCGAACTTTCCCAACTCGTACGATCCGAATCTCAACTGCAAGTATGTCATTGAAGCAGCTATCAATAGCAGGATCGAGGTATTTGGAGGCTTCTACACTGCTTCATGGAGATATTTCAGATGACTATTGAAAGTTTTGAAAGCGAGAAAGATTTCGACGTTCTGAGCGTTTATGATGGCGGACCGGCGGAGAACAGCACGATATGTGAGTGCTCCTGTTTTTTTTCCTATTGATATATTGTTATGTCTTTGAAAATTTTGAATCTGGCTTTCTCCAACGTCTGGTTTCTCTCCATCCACTTTTCTATCTCATATTCATTACTCTTTTACAGTAATGTCACGTCTTTCCGGAACTGGTCTCGCTTCCCAATCATTCATTACCTCTACCAACATGGCTATCGTGACCTTCCGATCTGACGCTCAACTCAATCAACGTGGATTCAAATTGACATGGAGAGCTAGTGAGTGTCAGCTGGTTTGTTACAGTAAGACAATTTTTACAGTACCGTTCGCATGTGGAGGCAACGTGACAGCGCAGGCATACGGTCAATCAATCACTTCTCCTGGTTACCCTACCAACTTTGCTCAGGGTACTGAATGTGTCTGGATTGTGTCTTCACCAGTCGGACAAGTCGTCTCCTTGTCTATTGATGACTTTTCTTTGGGAGCCGAAGACTCATTGACGATTTACGATGGTCCGACTCCTACTTCTACCGTGCTCACTGAGTGAGTTTTTCTAGAAACACTCACTCCATTACACGAAATCGTTCTCCAAAATTTTGCACCGGCATGCACAGGGTTTTCTATGGGCGAACTTGTGGCGCGCTGAAATTTGCGGCGCGCACTGGGCATTTTTTAGGCACATTTGTGCCGATATCAGTGAGTGGACCACAATTGCGCCTATAGGCGTTTTTGTGGCATCAAAGGTGCGCCGCAAATTGCAGTTTTGCAAGCTGCATAAATCAATTTTTATTTTATTTTTTCAATATTTTTCTCCTGAAGCAAGCTTTATTGACGTTTTGTGTTAGTTTGTTACGTCCCAAACAATTATAAGTTTTTTATAATTAATTCTCGCAACTGACTCACTACGTATTGTATACATTTTGTAAGGAAATGGTTTATTTGAATTAGAATTTTTTAGGATTCTCTCATAAAGATGTATTTGCATGAAACTTCTCTCCTCAAATCCTTACTCTTTACAATAATTATCAAAACAGCTTTTTCTTATAGATGAACTCGGTGAACGGCCATCATCGGAGCTACAACATCAAGGTAATTTTTCTTCGAAGAATTAGAAATTCGAAAATGATTATACATATGAACCATTCAACACCCCTAGTGTGTTCGTAATGATACTTTCTCCGGAAAATAATAAATATGATTTAAAGATTATGTCTGAATTGAAGTTCGTTTATGTTCTTTATAGCACATTTAAATGTGATTTATTACTATTCTTCACTTTTGAAATGTCTAATCTTTAAATGACATTCGGTGTACATTTAAATACTCTTCGAAGTCATCTCAGAAACGCCTAATATTTAAATGGAATTCAAAGGTGCCATAAAATTATCTCAGATGTCTTTAAATCACATTTGGAAAACATAAGGGCATTTAAAGGTGCCATAAAGAAATTTAAATGGTCTTTAAAGATTCTTATGGCACCTTTAAATCACATTTATCATTTTCCGGAGTTATCATAAGAGAAATTTTTCAAAAAGATAAAATAAAATTTTTTAATGATGTTTCTCCGACAGAGTTTTCTGAGAGTTAGCTGCTTTTAAAAGTTACTTTTCAGATATTTCTATGCGATTACAGGCTGATTTGAAGTTGGAAAACAAGTGGAGAAGCGAAATTGATGGCGAGAAGCACATCATACGGAACGAAAAGAAGTTGTCTAAGGTCATTAAGGTTTGTTAGATTTTAAAGTTTCTCAGGGAAACAGTTTGGTGTCTGTATGGTTTCTGGAATCCATTTTGGTTTAAGCGGTATCCGTATGAATCTGAACGGATACCGTTTTTGAAATTTTTGTGCCTGCATGGTTTGAAATCGTGTCTGTACGGCTTTAAACGGCGTCCGAATAGGTGGTTTTCAGAATTCCGTTTGGATAAATAAATACACCGAACGTTTTCACTTAGTTTTTAGCTTGTTAATTTCTGAAAAATGAATAGATTAAAGATCGAGATTGAACCATTCAAAATTTTAAAAAATCATTATTCATCGTTTATTCTTAGGTTCTGTACGGAGCTCAAGAAAAGTTTGTTGCCAACTCAAGGCTGTGGCTCTACAGTTCTCTCAAAAGTACCGGACTTCTGTTGGACAGCGAAGTATATCAGTCTGGGAAGAATATCAAGGTAAATTCGAAATTTCAAACAGTGTTAACTTGAATATTTCAGAACGCTGAGCTGCCTTAAGTTCTGACATTCGCTCTCGAGGAATGAGAAGAAGAAGAAGAAGAAGAAGACTGTCAATGCGCCAGCCGCTTCGACTAATGCTCAAACCCGTTTCCTTCACTCTTGGGAAGTTTTTTTTTTCATTTGGATGTTTTTGTGTAGAATAAATTTGTATACCGATGTTGTTTCGTATATCTGTACTATACAGTCATTTTTAGGCCAGGTACAAGCCTTCTCTGGGGCGAGCACACGGTTTTGTCCGGGCGAACACAGGTCTTTTTTTGGGCGAACACCGGGTCAGCACAAGTTCGCCCCTCTCGCTGGTTTTTTCAAGTGAGGCGCACACAGGGCGCGAAACGGACCAGGCGCTGCCAGCAGCGCCTGGTCCGCTTTGCGCCCTGTGTTCGCCCCAGAAAAATTTTGGAGGTTCAGGTTCTCAGGAAACTTGACATCAAAGCAATTCCTGACATCATCTGCGAGCACTGTCTACATTTACATGCAAACAAGCGCTTACTCCAGGGCTAGAGGATTCTCAATTTCTGTGAAGAAAGGTTTGAAGATTTGATTTTATATGAAGCGGAAGTCTTTTTGAGTAAAAATAATGACTCTAGGCGTCTCTGTGAGTTTGTTTTTATGAGACGTTTCACGAGAGAAACGACCGAAAAGTGCGCTAGGCTGTGTGTAGATCGTTTTAGTTGAAATTTTGTACACGAGTAGATTTCAGTGCGCTGAATCCAAATATGTCGGTTCTGTTCCAGTATGTCCTACCAAAGTCTCGCAGTTCTTGCCCAAACTTGGCCCTTTCCAAACTTTAGACTATCATATCTTTCTTCAAACATTTTTTCAAGGAAAACGATCTTAGTAACAAAGTAAGACAAATATGAGAAATCGATCAATATAAAAATTTCTGAAATTTATCGATTGATTTCGGCACAGCCGTTTTTTGTTCATAACTTCACTCATATATCCGCGCGGCCTTATTTTTTGATCTCATTACATAGAGAAAGAAAAAACGCTTCGATTGAATACAAAAAATCAAAAACTCGTTGTGCGTGTGAATTAGTATGTACTGTTGAAAAAAATACTTCTCAAAAGTACCCTTTAAAATGAAGTTTTTGACTTTTTTATGAATTCGATCGTTTTTTCATCACCACAAAAGGTATAGTACCAAAATTTGAAAGTAAAGTTTGCCTGGTTCTCGAGATACGGTATTCACATTTTTCATTTTCCACCAAGTTTGCGCACGCTTATCTATTTTTATTCCATTCGTTTACTCAGCTCACCAAGTTCAAAAAGTTTTTTGGTGACAAAAAACATTTTTTTATTACAAAGTTAACTTTAAGGAAAATATATCCCATAGCAAAGTTTCAACATCTTCATCGATGACATGACTGTTACCAATCGATGTAAAATATTTTTCTGTTCCGAAATGATTCTTAGTTTTTCAAAATCGATGCAAAATGAGCTGAATTATATGAAAAACTTCGAAACATCACATGGAGAAAAGAAAGTAAGAATGAAAGAAAGATACTGTACTGCGCGCTCTGCTTGTTTCCTCTTCTTTTTTTTCGGTCCGATTTTCACTATTTTTGTCTATTTTTGTTCATTTTGCATCAATTCTGGAGATTTTTTCATCAATCCTGATCAGAAAAAGATTTTACAGAGAATGGTAGTAGTTTCAATGTGTAAAAACAATTTTTTTCATTTCATTCATTGCTTTTTCATGAAAACAGAGATAACGCAGCGAAAATTTGATAAATTTTCCGGAAAAGTTACGTATGTCCAAAAACAGAGCAAACGATAAAATCACGGCAAATCGGGTTTTAATTGTTGTTTTACAGTACTTATAAGGTGTGAAACATGTTCTTTCATAGGGTTGATTCGAAGCATGAGAAATCTCTCAAATTCGAACGGGATACATAGTGATTACTATCAAACGATAGATCTCGACTAGCAGACATTGTTGAATCAAAAATCAAGCAACGTTGATGGTTCAGTTTTGGAGATAAGCGTGCGCAAACTTGGTGAAAAATTAAAAATGTGAATACCGTATCTCGAGAACCAGGCAAACTTTACTTTCAAATTTTGGTACTATACCTTTTGTGGTGATGAAAAAACGATCGAATTCATAAAAAAGTCAAAAACTTCATTTTAAAGGGTACTTTTGAGAAGTATTTTTTTCAACAGTACATACTAATTCACACGCACAACGAATTTTTGATTTTTTGTATTCAATCGAAGCGTTTTTTCTTTCTCTATGTAATGAGATCAAAAAATAAGGCCGCGCGGATATATGAGTGAAGTTATGAACAAAAAACGGCTGTGCCGAAATCAATCGATAAATTTCAGAAATTTTTATATTGATCGATTTCTCATATTTGTCTTACTTTGTTACTAAGATCGTTTTCCTTGAAAAAATGTTTGAAGAAAGATATGATAGTCTAAAGTTTGGAAAGGGCCAAGTTTGGGCAAGAACTGCGAGACTTTGGTAGGACATACTGGAACAGAACCGACATATTTGGATTCAGCGCACTGAAATCTACTCGTGTACAAAATTTCAACTAAAACGGTCTACACACAGCCTAGCGCACTTTTTGGCTGTTTTCGGTCGTTTCTCTCGTGAAACGTCTCTTATTCTTCCTGTCTGTATGTTTACATCAGACAAATTTCAGGCTGTGATCTGACTTTGACGGAACGCTACGGAGACATCGTCTCACCAGGGAACTTGAACAGTTTGTACCCAAATTCAGTAACCTGCACGTACACTGTGGAGCTGCCGGAAGATAGTTCTGAAAAGGTATCTTACTGTGATAACCACTCAGATAAGGCTTTTCAGTCACTGAGCTTGATCACCAACAAGTTTGACGTCGAGTCTGGCGCCTTGTTCAAAGTCTACGAGAACTCTGTTAAAGGAAAGGAACTCCACGAGAAAGATGGGTTCTCTGCCAATGTCAAACCACCGAAACTAATGGCTTCAAGAACCAGAAGGATGCAGATGATTTTCAGAAGTGGATCATCGCACTCTGCTTCAGGATTCAATTTCACTTACTCTGCTGGTATTGTTGACTTTGCTTTCTCTTTTACATGCATGTTCAGACTGCCCTGCGCTCAAGGTCCCATCAACTGTCACCGTTTCCACTACTGATAATTCTTTCACCACAAAGGTATGATCTTCTTGGAAAGCTCACATGATTATCATTTCCGTGCAGGTGGTCGTCGGTTGTCCGGCTGGTTATGAGTTCTCATCGGGCGAGGGGACCACGATTACCCTGGAGTGTCTGAAAGGCGGCGTCTGGTCACAACCGATTATTTTCGAGTGTCAACGTAAGGAAGACTTGAATATCTTTGAAAACGGATGATTTCAGCAATTTACTGTGGAGCTGTGCCACAAATTTCGAACGGGTTCGCTCTGAGTGCGAGCAATGTTAGTTATGGTGGCGTTGCTACCTATTCGTGTTATAAAGGTTAGTGAGAGAGATACGAAAGAGAGAGAGAGAGATATATGAAAGAGAGAGAGAGAGAGAGAGAGAGAGAGAGAGAGAGAGAGAGAGAGAGAGAGAGAGAGAGATATGAGAGAGAGATATGAAAGAGAGAGAGAGAGAGAGAGAGAGAGAGAGAGAGAGAGAGAGAGAGAGAGAGAGAGAGAGAAGGAGATTTCTTCAGGGTTCTCCTTCTCCTCCGGTCGCGAAACCGAAAACGTCCGTTGCTCCGAGTCTGGTCACTGGGAGAATCCTCCAAACTGCAAAGCAGCCACTTGCGCACCACTCAACTCGTTCACCAACGGCGAAAGAAAATTGGAGTTTGGTGACGGCATCGGCTATGGAACGGTCTTCCGCTTCAATTGTCATCGTGGATACAGAAGAGAAGGCGTCGAAACTGCTCTGTGCAAGTCTGATGGAACATGGAGCTCTGAACAGCCGACTTGCAAGAGTAAGATGGGTATTTGAGTAGTGAAGATGGAAGTGTTTAGAAGTTACCTGCAACAAACTACCACACATTGAACACGCAAGGATTGATGCTCCAGAGAAGTTCTTGTTCGGAGACGTCGCCAGAGTTGTATGTGATCAGGGATTTGTCCTGGATGGTCCTGAAGAGGTCAGTTTGGAATTTTTCTGAAAACTTGAATTCCTTTTCTCGCTTGCATAGACAAATAGACGTGAGAACAAGAACATTATCGTCATGAACATCAGAATTTTCCCAGAAGCCCAAAAGAAGTTCATGGACATTGTCCTGTAAATCTAAACGAATCTGTGTGATAGGCCACCTATAAATGATACCTAAAGACTATGAGCCATAGACCAAGAAGAATGAAGACGCCTTGCAGATCCGTTGCGCAGCTGACCAGAACGTGTCCACAATCCCGCGCTGCATCGACGTAGATGAGTGTCAGACAGGATCAGCAGAATGTCAGACCTTGGGAACCAAGTGTGTCAACTTGCCCGGCAGCTATGAATGTCAATGTCTTGATGGATTTGAGTCTCAATTGAGTGAGTTTAAGACCTACTCACGGCTAACACATCATGTTACAGTATGTACTGAATCAGAAACAATTGACGTCGCATCAGCCCGTGCGACGACGGGGAACATCAGCATCACACAGAAGGCGAGCATCCATTGGTGTCAATCGGAAGCACCACCTGCTGGAAACAGACATAACACCCTCACTGTTACCTACAAGACCCCGAAGATTGTTGAGAAGATTTTGTGAGTTTATTTGTTTTGCACCTTCAAAACATTTTTCACGTCGTGGAATTATCTTTTTAGGTTGGAACGTACGGAACTAGGAAGGATCAAGGCAGTTTCCATAAAATACAGCAAGTCAGCTACAGAAAGAACCAAAAAGCTTATAATAGATGGAGTTTCTGTCTTCGAAGCCGGCGACAATGATGAAATCATGCTTCCAATTCCAATTGAAGCACAGGTTGTGGAGATTGACGTTAAAGATTTCGAGACGTCTGTTTGCAGCAAGGTAAATGATGCATGTTAACTGTTATTACATCATCGTATTCAGATTGATATCGTCGGATGCCACAAGACCATGTGCACTGACATCAATGAATGCCTGCAGGACAATGGTCACTGTGATCATATTTGCATCAACACCCAAGGGTCTTACAAGGTGAGAGGATTGTTCAGTAGTGAAGAAACCAGTGTGAATCTAATTCTTGAAGTGAAACTATGAGTTCAGCTTCTAGACGACTAGAAAAGAGGGAAATGTCCTTCTTCTGTATATTTCACAAAACGATTTTTCTTAAAAATTTGATTATTCTAAAAGATGTCGACTTTTTCTCTTGGTGGTTGCTTTGTATTTTTGACAGAGTATAACATTATGTAGAGCATACGTTCGTTTCAATATTGAAATGTGTATTTTGAACTTGGTGTAGTTTCAAGAGCCACGAGTTGTTTGTGATTTTAGGGTTCTGGCGTATTTTCTGTCACATGACTTCTCAGAATATGGTAATGTACACATAAACATTTCAGTGTTCGTGCCGTAACGGTTATGATCTCTTCCTAGAAGACAACCAAGGTGGAGTCAAAATAGCAGAAGGCGAAACTGGAAAGAATGATCTGGACTTTGTCAAGTACCACATTCACCCATCCGTACACTTATCTAATCACAATGTTCAGATTGAACAAGACGTGCGTGCCACGAGAATGTCAAGCAGTCACATCACCAGAGAACGGAGCGCTTCTCTCAACCGCCAAGAGATTCAGATACCCAACGGTCGTCCAATTCCAGTGCGACTTTGGTTACCAGATGATGGGACCGGAGTTCATTCAATGTTTAGCCGATGGGACGTGGAATGGCACGGCGCCTTTCTGTCCGCGTGAGTTTCCGGGAAGAAAAACGATGTAGGAAGACATGTTTTAGCCGCGACGTGCCAAGGGGTCGAGAGCATGGCAGAAATTGGTATGGAAGTTAGTCCTGAGAACTCGACCATCACTTTTGGACAGAACATTTCTATCTCTTGCACGCAGAGTAACAGACCATGTGCGTTTCTCCCCACCTCTCTCTCTCTCTCTCTCTCTCTCTCTCTCTCTCTCTCTCTCTCTCTCTCTCTCTCTCTCTCTCTTTCTCTCTCTCTCTCTCTCTCTCTCTCTCTCTCTCTCTCTCTCTCTCTCTCTCTCTCTCTTTCTCTTTATCAACTCTGTTTTGAAAGACTTCAATTGAAACAACAATTGATCTTTAAAAACATGATTTTCAGTGAAACCCACTCCTCTATCATCCTACCGTCAATGCATCTTTGACCCCAGAGAAGACGGTCGTGAGTACTGGCTGTCCGGACCGCCTGCAGAATGTCCACAAATCAAGTGCCCAATGCCACCGCCAATGCCTGGTGCAGTTTATGTTGGTGATCTGACCGATCGGAAGGTGAGTGGTGTGATGATCAACTACGCTAATGATTCCATTCCAGATGGGCTCTAGTGTCGAATTCACATGCCGTCAGCCGTATTCTGTAGTCGGCAAGTCGTCTTCCGATGACCACGTCATCAGATGTTCACCAGACGCGACGTGGGATCTTGGCGATCTGAGATGTGAAGGACCTGTATGTGTCGACCCCGGCTTCCCACATGATGGAGCTGTTAACGTCAGTAGTGTTGAAGAAGGGGCAATCGCCAAGTTCTCGTGTAAACGAGCTGGTTTTGCTCCATTCCCATCTGACACCCTTCAATGTGCTCTTGGGTCTGCCTGTGTGTTGTCTGAAGACGTCGGAATTTCTTCCGGATTCGTCCCAGACGGCGCCTTCTCCGACAATTCTGACAACACAAATGTCGGATACGACCCTCACCGTGCCAGAATGAGCTCTACTGGATGGTGTGGCGCCAAAGACGCGTTCATCTTTCTGTCCGTCGATCTTCAAAGAATCTACACTTTGACGACACTCCGATTGGCTGGAGTTGCTGGAAGTGGACATCTTCGTGGACATGTCACTAAAATGCAGCTGTTCTACAAAACCCAATTCTCCCACAATTATGATACTTACCCTGTGGTTAGTCATTCATGAGAGAGAGGGGAAGAGAGAGAGAGAGAGAGAGAGAGAGAGAGAGAGAGAGAGAGAGAGAGAGAGAGAGAGAGAGAGAGAGAGAGAGAGAGAGAGAGAGAGAAGAGAGAGAGAGAGAAAGAGAGAGAGAGAGAGAGAGAGAGAGAGAGAGAGAGAGAGAGAGAGAGAGAGAAATAATCGTTCAGGAATTCGAAACACCATCAGGAAATCACAACGCCATGCACCAGTTCGAGTTGAAGCCACCACTCCGAGCCCGTTATATCCTGCTGGGTGTCGCAGAGTACGAAGGAAATCCTTGCATGAAGTTTGACCTTCTTGGTTGTCTTGCTCCAACCGTTCCAGCACATGATCTGCCCACCTATCTTCAGGTACATCATGTTGTTTTGCAATTGGTCATCGAAAAAATTCAGGTCGGTTGGAATGGCTCAGTACCAGAATGTGTTGACATGGAACCTCCAAAGTTTGTCAACTGCCCGACATCAGAAGTCTTCGCGAAGATCGACGATAATGGACAGCTGAAACCAATCGAGTTTGAGGAGCCAAAAGCGGTTGATAACAGTGGGAAGGTTGGTTATTGTCGATTGGCTCTTCGAAAATGTATAGAACTGGTGCGGCATGTGTTAAAACAGACGAGTAACGAACTCTTTCCCGACGAACTAACACAATGTCGGCCTTCGACATATCCCATACCAAAAATAACCATGACTGAGAAGCCAAAACTAGGTTACAAACTTCTTCTGTGAACTTGCGAACTGTGTGTTTTTTCAGATTGCCTATACAAGAGTAGAACCAACCGGTGTCAAGCCGGGAATCATGATCCAACAAGACATGGACGTCACCTACACAGCATTCGACTCGACCGGGAACACTGCCGTCTGTACTGTGAATATCAGAATTCCAGGTACTTCAACTTTCTATACATACAATCAATTCTTGTTCTCAGACACCCAGCCTCCCGTCCTCAAGTGTCCAGAATCATACACAATCCCAGCAAAAGATTCTTCAACTCATCTTGTATTCAACTCGTCCACAGTTCAAATGATCGTGCAGGACTCATCCAACATCAGCCAGCTCACTTTTCATCCTTCTGAAGCTGAACTGAAGCTTGGCGAGTTTGTGGAAGTCCAGGTGCTTGCCGAAGATGAACATGGAAATGCTAACTCTTGCCGGTTCCAAGTCGCGTACAGTCGTGAGTTGATGAGATTCTGAACGATCTAACGACTTCCTTCAGCTGAACCATGCTCCCCAGCATCCCTGTCTACAAGCAGTCATGTAGTGAAAAGATGCATTCATAAGGATGCTTCGGTCGTTTGCAGTGTCTCTTGTGAGACTGGATATAGATTCGTGGATGTTGATCATGTAACCAGTCAGATCAGTAGTGTTCAACAACAAAAATTCAGGTCGATCAGAACTTTGTTTGCCAGGATGGAAAGTGGTCTCCTAGGAACAATGCTCCTTCGTGTATTCCGATTCGTGAGTGATTTTGAAGCAAATCTGTCTCTCTCTCTCACTCTAACATGTTCAAAACAATCCAATAATTTCCAGCGGAAGAACCAGCAAGCTATCACGTCAACGTAGGAGTCTCTTACCCCGTCGAGTCTCCAGTCCCAGACCATTGCCTGAAAGGATATGCAGAACTGGCCTCGAAGTCCTTCGACGAACTCGACCAGATATTAAGTGAAAGATGCTCCAGCTCAGTTAAGGTCTTTGTTCGCTTCCTCGAAGCAGACTTCTCCTACAACTTTGATCGCGTAATTGGAAACTACACAATCCAAGTTCTGCCTTCCGTCCTGCAAAGTGTCTTCTACGATCTCTGTGGACTGACTCTTCGTACCATTTTTGACCTCAAAATACCAGGAGCGACGGCACCAGTGAAGAATCTTCTTTCTTGGTCCGGGGATTCCATCCCATCCCAAGCAATTGGATGTCCAACCATCAACGCTGTCGCGTATGTTTTAAAAAAGGGTTTTCTGAACGTGTTAGAACTATGAAAAATAAAATGAATGAATTAGATCTAACCTAAAAAGCGTCGCATCGGTGGTTCAGTGGTAGAATGCTCGCCTGCCACGCGGGCGGCCCGGGTTCGATTCCCGGTCGATGCAATTCTTTTTTCTCAATAGCGGTTTCCAGAACACAAATCAGCCAAGGATTCGCCTGCGGGAGTGGTGATGTGCTTCGACAAGAGCAGAAGGAGAAACTTCCAGAGTGTCGTTAGTTGTTGAACTGAATATTTAATTGACTTGTATTGTTTAGTCGCTTGTCCTCTTGGATCCGTCAACGTGAACAACACCTGTATGAAGTGTCCAGCTGGATCTTATCAGGACACTGCTGGTCAAGTTGCTTGCAAGGTTGGCTAGAACTATCACTTGTTGTTCATCATAACATTCAGGCATGCCCAGAAGGAACTTTCACATCAGATGATGGAGCTCATTCTATAGCTGCTTGTTTGCGTAAGTTGTCAACTTCAATCTTAACATTAGACCCAGCGCAATTCCCAAACGTTTGGATCTTTTTGGAAAACTGAAAAAGTTTTTTAATAGGCAACTCAATTTCAGCTGTCTGCGGGAATGGACTGTTCAGCCCGACAGGACTTGTCCCATGTCAACTTTGCCCGAGGCATACCTTCTCCGGGCCATCACCTCAGGGAGGATTCAAGAGATGTACACCGTGTCCTGCTGGAGCTTATACAGCGAAACTTGGAGCTTCACAGGCTACTGAGTGCCGATTGGCGTGCAAGGCTGGCACGTACAGTACAACAGGGCTCGAACCATGTTCACCCTGTCCACTTCATCATTATCAGCCGAGTGTTGGGCAGCAGAGGTGAGATTGGAAGACCTAGTCCAAATAAATTCAATTTCTGACGAATATATTTTTCTTCTTTGAGAAAGGTTTTTTTCCTAAACATGAGTGCACAATGTATCATTTTTGGCCATTCCAAAAGTGGGCGTAACGGGGGCAGGACGACCAAGGATGGTCGGCCAAAATTCGCTTACTTGCAAAATTTTCATATCGGAAGCTTAACCACAGTTTTGATATCAATACTGTTTAGTCTCCTCGAATTATCTTACAAAAACTTTAAAAAATGTTATTTTGTTCAGTAAGGGTTGAAATTAGGCAAAATATATGGAATTAAATGGGAAAAAAGACCAATAGGGGACACAAAGCGGTCATTCGGAGCGGAAAATTGGGGTGGACTGACCTGCGGCTTTTTTTTAGACTCCGCCTACTCAATTTTTTTGATTTTCATACACGGTTAAATGGGATGATTACGAAACAATCTGATTCTTCACCATGCATATTAACCGTTGAAATGAAACACCAAATAAAATTTCAGCTGTATCGAATGTTCTAACACTACTGCAACACAGAATCTCGGTGAATCGTCCGAAGACGCTTGTTACCCTATCGATTGTTCTGCTAAGATGTGCACTAATAAGGTCGGGATGAAATTTTCTGCGTCTTAATCAAAAAGTTACAGGCTGAATGTTCCGTCTCAATGCACAAGGCGAAATGCGAGTGCAAGCCGGGATTCGTCGGCGAACGATGCGAGGTTTCAGAAGCCACGTGGCGCTGACAATTTTCGAGTTTCAGACACCAGAAGACATGTGCGTCACCCACCCCTGCTTTAATGGAGGAAAGTGTGAACAAGTTGGAAACGGCTACAAGTGCTTGTGTCCTGCGCGTGAGTTCTGAAAATTATTATACAAAATTATTATCTATGGCGTTTTTAAAAAGTGGTGAATATGATTTCGTCTCTTTCCCTTACAAAATGGTGACACTACGAAGCAAGCTTAACATGGAATGAATTTCGAGAGAAAATTCCACCTCGAAAGCTCGCTTATTAATTTTCACTGTTTCATCTCTTTTATTTCAAGCGACAAGTTCAATCTTTTCAATTAGACTCTAATGATGTGGTATCAATGTTTGCGGAGATTCGAAGTCATGAACTTTTTTGTATTCTTTATTTTCACGAAACGCGTTAAAAGCCAAATTTTCAGACTTTACTGGAGCCAGATGCCAGTTTGAGAAAGATGAATGTCTCAATGTGAAATGTCCTAACGGAGGTGTTTGTCATGATCTTCCTGGAATAGGGACCACTCAGTGTCTGTGCAGGTTAAATTTGTATCTCTCTCTCTCTCTCTCTCTCTCTCTCTCTCTCTCTCTCTCTCCATCTCACTTCTCTCCACAAATCACTTCAGAACGGGCTTCTCTGGCCCACGCTGTGCCGAAGTCTCCGACATCTGCCATACCGACAACCCGTGCAAGAACGGAGCTCGCTGTGCTGCTTCTCAACTGGGAAGGTTTCCGCCTCTTCACATATCGTTAAAACCTCGTTCATTGCAGATTCAAGTGCCATTGCTTACCAGGATGGGAAGGCGACACTTGTGAGAAGAATATTGGTGAGTCGAAAGAGGAAAAAAGCTTCATTTTGATGGGAAACAAGGAAAAACAAAAATGGCTAGCTACATAGTATAGGTGGATTTCAATCATTCCCAGATTTATGAGGGAATGTGCGTGAAGGAAGTGGGCGGGGTTAGCCTATCCGGCGGGAATGTTTTCAAATGAGAGATCTCATGCCAAATTGGGATAAGACTTCTTGGGGGGCTCGGCAAAATCAGGGTTGAATGACTGTTGTGGTGCCGTGGCTTCTGTTGGAACCGCTTGGAATTCTCGAAGGGTGTCCTTGAACTTCTTGGTCAGGTACAGCTCGAAAATACTGAAAAATGATTTTTAAATTTATTCATTTTCAAATCTAAGATGATGATTATCTCCAATACAACACTCTTTTTTTTAATTTATTGGATTAAAATGACATTCTGGCATGGCATTTGAATAAGACTGTGTTTGATTTATTAGACAGTTGAGAAATTCTTTCCGACTTTCCGTTTTTAGAACTCGAGTCCGAATACTTTCCCCATATACCGATAGTTAAAGCAGAATGTCTTTAATATGACTTCTTCCCATCCTTTCTACTGACTACTCAAAAAAGATACCCACCCATGACTCTATGCAAACAAACGGTCATGAATGAAAACGAAACTTCTACCTATAGATCATAAACATGAGTGTCAACAGGAAGAAGGCAATCGCATAGTTGCGAATCTCGTATTTGAGCTCGACTTTGTTGATGTCAGTGAGCGGTTCGTCGAAGAAATACTGAAATTCAGATTAATTTAGGAGTGTGGGAAGGGATATAACTGGAAAAAACAACGCGTTAATTAAAATATTAATGGCCAAAGTGGAGCAAGTAGCTGAAAATACCAGCAAGGACCTAAAGCGGTTTGTTTTGGGAACAAACACCTTTTTTCTTGCTCAAATTCTGAATACTCGTAAAGTGAAGACAACAGAGCCGATTTTTTGGCCGATTTCACGCTGTCCTCAAGAAGACCATCAATCACCTCGTAAGCCTTGAAGAAAAAGTTGTTCATTGCTTGAGATCCACCAGTGAAGTAGATGATCATGACTATGTTGAGGATCAGTGAGCATACTACCAGTCCGCTGATCAAGACGAGTCTGAAAGAGAATAAGATTGAAGATTAGGTCAAGTACCACATGTGTGCAGCTGGTCATCGTTGTAGTACCGAACTTTCTATTAAATTATTCGTCTCGGGCGTGAGGATAGATTCTAATATTTTCTCAATTCCACGACCCAATCAAAACTATATGAAATAGAAGCAAGACACAGATTGAACTCCTTCTGTATACACTGTGGTGAGCAAAAACGAAATCCACCACAACAAGCCGCTCCTCTTTTATCAAAAATTTTGCGATCGGACAATGATCATTTAAGCTTCTCTGATGATTGTTCATCTTACTCGTTTTCGTAAAGAAAACACCGCTCGGCATCTAACTCCAGTATCAGATTCTTAGAACTGACGCCTCACTGTGATGGCAGTTACTAAAATGAAACATGCAGTTGGGCGACACCATGACTTGGTGTATTCTACTAATTGCCTGATATTTGTTCCACCGATTCTATTGGTGTTCGAATATAGGAAAAATGGAAAAGTTGTAGAAGTGTTACCTTGGAAGACAATACCGCGCGATGCTTTTCTCATGTGCCAGGAAGATGAAGACTGTTCCGATCAGCTGGCATATTAGAAATCCCGTGAAGAATAATGTTGCAACGATAGTCGACCAGTGTCTGAAATTAGTAACTTTACAATCTTTGAGAGTAGCTACGTTAAACTCAATGATTTCTACTGTTAAGAGAAGTCGCAATGCATAAGTAGTGCTTGATTAAAGTAATGTTGAACTTTTACATATAATCAAACACTAATGATCAGGAATCAAATTCCTGTCTGTTTTTGCAGTGAGCTATCCGAGAATTTCTTACATATTGTCTACTCTACTGAATCAGTCTAACAAGATAGATGTACGACATCATATAGAAATCCTTAGAGAAAACGAATATTTCAATCGTCGCAGGTTTGCGAGTTCAGACGATTCTTTGAATATTCATCTCGTCAATGCGCATTCATCAGATTCTCCTCAAAACACGTCGAGCAGTGAAAATTTCTCATTACATGTTCTCTCGTTCTCTTGAATGTTTCTTGGAAGAGAGAGAACGAGAGGATGTGTGATTATATTTCACATCCTGGTTGGGAATTGATGTGGAATTAATTAGAGCTGTCATGAACGGCCGGAAGGCTTCGCAACGTGGGATAATTTGCTGTGTTGCTAGGCTCACCAAAGGCCAGAGTCCCATAACGTCACACTGATAGTATACAGTCTGGGAGCCAGGCTAGATTGAAAAGTCTTATCGTTGGAAAACAAATTTCAAACTTTTGATGGTACCTAGATAAATAAGATGTAATAGAAAACACAGAAAATTGAAAGATAACTTCACAAAAAAAACTTGAAATTCACTGTTTAATCAGAAACACAGAAAGTTTGAATCGATAGAAAAAAAACGAATCCAAAATTTAAAAGTTATATTTTTGTTTGAAAAAATTCTAGACCCCAATGTTTCAAGAGTAATAAATTTGAACTGGCCCTTTGAGTTGTTTCATAAACAAGTGACCACTCTTCTCTCTTTCTCTTTCCCTTCTTTTCTCTACTCACTTGTCGTTTCTTTGTCTAATACCCTTGGGAGAAGTCCATTACGTATGGCCTTGCAACCAAGAAAACTGGTCTTTTTTCCGGCAGAAAAGGCTCGGTCAGGAGACGTCTGGGCCCACATAATATGGTTAGTCGACACGCGATTGAGTAAAACGAACGAAAAAGCTTCCTTCTCTTTTTTCCCTAAGGCGCTTGTCCTAAGGAAGTTGATTTCAAGAAGGAAATATATATATTCCGAGGAAAAGTTAATAGTTTAAAAATATCTGAAATGGCTCGGGAAGAAAAGTTTTTTCAACAAAAAAATTCAAAATATTTTTTTGCAAAAAAAACATTTTTTAAATAAAAACACAAATTGACAAAAAATCCAATCATGTCAGTTCTGACGAAAACTCACGAATTTCCGAATGTATCCAGGAAGTCATTGGCAGATTTATAGAAAAACACTGCAATAATGGCAGTATCGACGAGAGAAAGTGCCTAAAATCGTGGTTACTCTTCAATAACACACAAGTTCTTACCTTAACGCACTTATGAATCGGCCAACAGCAACATAAAACCATTCTCTTCAAGATCGATTCTTCGTTTGGTTTTGACGGAGTTGATGCTCCGCGACTAGGCCCCGCCCTCGGCTCCGCCTCCCGGCCGGATAAAGCCATCTTGTTGACAACAGAAACAAAGCAAGAGTGCTCGACCCGTAATTATAACCTGCGTATGGAAGGCAAATTACACGGAAATGTATTCAGAATTCAGTTTGCTGTGGCGTTGGTTGAATGGAATGACATGGGTTGAGGTGGTGATGGGAAAAAGTAGAAGGGCATGATTTTTTCTAGAATTAAATCTCTCCATTCATAAAAAGTATTGACAATTTCAATGAACATGTGTATTTACAAGGGGAACTGTAAATATTGAGTTTAGTATTGGTCAAACAACTTTGATGAGCTTGTTATTTCCGGTGAAAAATTAGAAGCATAAACAAGCATTTGTTCATACATTGTGCGTACAAGAAATACAACTGGGACATTCACTTTTTTTGAATTTTATAAGATCCTGAAACAATAATGACGATTATGCTGTTTTTTGTTCAAAAACGTTTTAATGAACGAAAATAAATTAGACGTTATGTTTGAAAGTGCAGTAGAAGTATATTGTTTTCTTTATAATCCGGATGAAATGACTAGTGATCTAGACTACATAACATTCTCGATGAGTTCATAGGTGGTGAAATTTAAAGCTGATAAAAAATGACCAACGCTTTCGACACTCATTATTTAAGGGCTGAGTGAAAAGTGAGGTAAGATAAGAAAAAGGGTCGAGAGGAAGAAAGAGACGTAAACACCTGTGTTTTTATGACTCACTCTTCACGCCAGGAGTTCACTTTGACTTTCAGACGACTGTGCTGACCATCCATGCGCTCTGAATGCTACCTGCGTGGATCTTGTAAACGACTACAAGTGTGAGTGTCCCAACGGCTTCTATGGAAAAAGATGTCATATTAAAGGTGAGATTTCAAACGGAGAGATAGAGAGAGAAAAAAGAGCGAGAGAGAAAAGAGAAAGAGAAAGAGAAAGAGAGAGAGAGAGAGAGAGAGAGAGAGAGAGAGAGAGAGAGAGAGAAGAGAGAGATTTTGACAAACAGTGTTATGCAGAAAACCTCTGTCACCATGGCTCATGTGTCAATGGTATCTGTGTCGACAAGCTGTACTCAAGACAGTGCATCTGCGACGAAGGATGGACTGGCGATAATTGTGATGTGAACGTTGATGATTGTGCTGTTCAGCCTTGTGTGAATGGAGCTACGTGTGTTGATGAGGTTAGCGTCA
The DNA here is from genome assembly GCA_963978915.1 of Caenorhabditis parvicauda. Lineage (NCBI taxonomy): Eukaryota > Metazoa > Nematoda > Chromadorea > Rhabditida > Rhabditidae > Caenorhabditis > Caenorhabditis parvicauda. The sequence continues at coordinate 8,246,039 of OZ022253.1, read as the reverse complement.
AAATCCCACAGTAGTCGTTTGAGTTCCAGCACTTTGTTGAATTTTTCAACCTGAATAGGTTTAAGGCTATTCGATTTTCACCTTTCCTGATTGTTCATTTTGAAGTTGGTAAATTACAAAATAGTAACAAAAATGACAGGTTATGCTCTGACCGGTGATCAAGCGCTACTTCTGTACTGCAGGTTATTGTACCAGTATAAAGAACTGTGAGCCTTATCACTATAAACCTGTTTCGTGCTAAGGTTAGATAATAAAACTTCCGTCTTTGTAAATACGTATATTTGTAGATTTTTTCTCTTGCAGTACGAATTTTGGTTTCCTTCGAGAATGTTCTGCTGATTGTACTGATAAAATCCAGTAAAGTGTACTTGTCTATGACTACCTAATGAAAAATGTACGCCGATTGCCCTCGTAAAACATTCACGACAGGAATCAAGTAGAATGTCTAATCTCTGCGCATTTCGTTGACTTCACTTCGTATAATTGAAGAGTTGCTCTCTGTCTCTCTCTCTTGATCCGAATTTCATGAATAAATTGCAGGTGAATGGGTACAAGTGCGAGTGTTCATCCGGCTACCAGGGAGTCCACTGCCAACATCTGGTCGATCACTGCGCGGCTCATCCATGTAAACATAATGGTTTGGATTACATTTGTTGCCAAGATGTCAGGAGACGTCTCTTGTTTCTGGATGGTGGGGTACTCAGAGGGTGATTTTGGGGTACTGTAATCGTTCATGAAAGGATTATTGATTGTTATTGTGAGTACTGTACTTCGGGAGCCAAATAATATTTTCATAGAAAACATGGTGAGATGACTACATTGCAAATTGTTCGCGAGGAAATGGAAAAACACAATTTCAAAACCAAAAAGTTCAAGAAATTAAAAAATGAACCTGGAACGTCCACAACTCAAAGATGTTTTTTTTTCAAAATTTAGCAATGTTTTGCAGCATCCTGCACGAATCTTGGAGCAACCTACGCCTGTGAATGTCCTCTCGGATTTGATGGAATTCACTGTGAAATGGATATTGACGAATGTGCTGATAACCATTGCAGTCCAACTGGAACAGAGGTGAGTTCACTCATCAACAACAATCAATAGTACAACTCACAGGCATGTCTCGATGGACATAACAACTTCAAGTGCGTCTGCAAACCAGGTTACTCAGGAGTTCTGTGTGATAAGAAGATTGATCAGGTGATTATAAAAACAGTATGAGTACAGTTTTATGAGATAATTTACAAAAGAGGCTCTCTGTTGATCGATTGTTGAAAGTGTGGATTTCTTACTTTCGAGATTCCGAAGTTCCATTTTTTTCCATTTTATTTCAATTTTCAAAAATTGAAGTTTTTAGTGTTATGAAAAACAAATCTTTAATGAATAACTTTCAAATTGAAGCTCTTTCAGTGTGTCGACGATCCATGTTTGAACGACGGTCAATGTATAGATGTTGGCGCTTCATACAAATGTCATTGCAAGCCTGGCTGGTCCGGTGTTCGCTGTGAAGAAGAAACCGGGAGCTGCGCGGCCAAGCCGTGTCGCAACGATGGCTATTGTGTAAACCTAGTCGGGGATTACTTCTGTGTCTGTCCACCTGGAGTTTCCGGAAAGAACTGCGAGACATCACCAAACAGATGTATCGGAGAGCCGTGTCATAATGGAGGCGTTTGTGGTGATTTTGGATCCCATCTGACATGTTCCTGTCCTTCTCCTTTCACTGGACAAGGTAACTCATGCATCATTCAAAGTGAAACAAAAATTTTCAGGTTGCGAGTTCAAACGTTCTGGATGCAAGCCGGATTCTTGTCAGAATGGCGGAAAATGTATCCCTAATGAAATGAGCAAGAGTAATAAGTGTCAATGTCCACCAGGTCAGTGAACGGAATCTAATTTGAAAATTTTCCTGTAACAATATTTCATTGTTTCACAATAAGAGAATTTCAATCAGAGATATAGACTGCAGCTTTTGAATGTCTCAAAATAGTTGAAAGAAAATTCGTGTTTCCATACTTACTTAACTCTTATTGAAAAGTATAAGCAGTGCTATGATACAAACATATAGAATTTTGATATGAGACGTTTCACGAAAGAAAATGCGAGCTAGGCTCTCTGTGGATCAGTTCCGCTCAGATTTCGTGTACCAGTAGATTTCTACGCGCTCGATGCAAGAATGTTGGCAGTTCTTGAACGAAGTCAACGTTTCTCAATGTTTAGACCTTCATAAGTTTGTTCCTAGCGCACTTTCACTTTTTTGGTATATTCTTTCGTGAAATGTCTCATAGAAACTATGAGAACAACCAACAAAAAAGTTTTGAAATCTCAAGAACTCTTTCTCTTTAAAAAACACAACAATTCTACGTCACTACTCTCTAAAAACGTCGTTTTCAGGTTTCACCGGTGAGCTCTGCGAGAAAGATATCGATGACTGTGCGAATGCAAAGTGTCCTGCTGCCGCCAGCTGTATCGATCAAGTTAATGGATTTATCTGCCAATGTCCTTTCAACCTTACTGGTCCCAGCTGTGATAAGGTGAGCTACTCGATGAGCTAGGTTGTTTCTTTGATGTTTCTCAATTTTTGAAACAAGATTTGGAATTTCTTTATTTCCAAGGGAGAAATTAAGCAGAGTGATAAGGTGAGCTACTCGATGAGCTAGGTGTGATAGAAAGAGAGAGAGAGAGAGAGAGAGAGAGAGAGAGAGAGAGAGAGAGAGAGAGAGCGTCCCAAGATCATTGTTATCGAGCCTTGCGAGTCTTAGGAACGTAAAACAGATGAAAAACTTTGCATTATCTTTTCATTCCAGATGATCGATGTCAATTATGACCTTCGCTTCTTCGACTCAACCCGTCCATCTGAAGCGTCTCTATACGCTCCGGTCAAGATTGATTCCAAGTCGGTTACCGTATCGGCTTGGGTCAAATACGATCCATCATCGGGTCACTCCACTTTCCTCACTGTTCACCGCTTCGGGTTGGTTTCGAATCTGAAACCATAAATTGTTCTCATTTTACAGCAACAAATCAGAAGAAATAATGAAACTGGCCTCAAACATGGTCACAATTTCGCTGTTCTCGGACGAAGAACCCGTCGTCATTCCGTTGTTCCAATCTCAGTACTTGAATGATGGAAAATGGAATCAAGTGGTATTTTGATAATCTCCAGAAAATATTTCAGCATCTCCAAATTCAGATTCTTTCCTGGGATGCCAAAGAAGGATCAATAAGTGTCATCTGGAACTCTCTACGTGTTTATGCTAACAGTGGTTATGCTGTTGGCAAACGACTCGAGAGCAGTATGGGCGTCACTATTGGATCTTCGACGACCCCGTCGTTCGTCGGATCTGTGACCAGGGTCAATATTTGGGAGAGGATTTTGGATTTTGAGGAAGAGATTCCAGCGATGGCTTTGGCTTGTCAGAAGAGTGAGGTTCGGTTTTTTCGTATCAAAATTGAAATACAAAAAAGTACAGTTAAACTCAACTACGAGGTGCAGAACTATTGATATCCTAATTGGTTTTCTCACTAACCTTCTGAAACGTTCTTTCACAAAAGAAACGTTCTTTTACAGAAAAAATAATGTGTTGAAGGTTAAAAACATCAGTTCAGGAAATCTACAAAGGACTTCTAGTCCGTTTCGATGGCTACACCAACATCATTGGCAAGGTAGAAAGAACCCTGAGAAGTACATGCGGATCTGATTCGACTCTCACGCTCCGTTCCTATTCCCGTCCGATCACCTCGGAATCTTGTCCTGCCGACATGATGATCATGACGTCACAGAGAGAAGTCAACGTCACCTGGCCCGAACCTGAATTTGTCTCCAAAAACGACATCAAGAAGGTTGAGAAGAACATGAAGCAAGGACAAATGTTGACATGGGGAGAATACGAAGTTGTCTACGTTGCCACTGATAATGCGACCAATCAGGCTGTTTGTAACTTTAATGTAAGTTTTAGTCGAAACCCTCTCTCAAATCGTTAATTTCTGAACAATTCTTTTACTTATAATCAGAACAACTTACTGACAAACTTCGAGCACCTTTATATCTCTTCTTAAGCCAAAACCATTATTCAACAAGATAAAAAATTGGAAACTCGGGAGAAAAGCCAAGACACCCCGTGAGGCACACTCTGCGAAAGTGATGGAACAGTGGGAGTGAGGACGCAGATATGAAAGAGAACAGAAATTCACAATGCAGCAGTATTGCACAATTGTCTGACCATGACTCTCACAGCGGGTGATACTCTCTCAGCTTGTCGATTCGTAAAAAAAGCGTATTTCTGCCATGCACATATTACAAGAGGCGATTGAACAGTGGAAGTTCAACCGCAAAGAATGGAGTGAGGTGCTTACAATTCTCAACGCAGCAGTTTTACAAAATACATAGTTCAGCCAGTTAAACACCCAGTTGTGTCAACTTGAGAAATATCTTTTAAAAATTGCAGATCCGAGTAACCAAGGACCACTGCGCAGATCTTCCGGACCCAGTCAACGGACTTCAAGCGTGTGAAACCTGGGGTCCAAACCAGAAATACAAGGCTTGTTCCATTGAATGTCGTGAAGGATTTGCTTTCCCACGATCACCTTCTATCTTCTACGTTTGTGCAGGAGATGGAATCTGGAGACCGAGGGACCAGTCCGATCCTGCCTTCCGTTATCCGCAATGTACAAAGTGAGTTTAGTTCATTAAGGAAAACCTTTGCTTGTGTCTATCATAATTATAAATGTTGAAAATGTGATAAACATATACCGTGCAGTTTTTAACCAAGGTTGTCAGTAGTGAGGCCTATCACTGACAAAAAACTATGAATGCTTGTCAGTAAAGTGTTTGCTCACAACAAGCCGAAAACTAAAACAGAAATCTCTCTCTCTCTCTCTCTCTCTCTCTCTCTCTCTCTCTCTCTCTCTCTCTCTACATAGTTGAATTTTTAGACACGTCCCCGCAACTCGCCTCGTCGTACTGAGAGTAAAGTACAACGCACTGACCGCATGTACCGACGCGAGCAAGCAGACGTTCAGTACAAAGTTCGAGCAGACTGTTAACGCTATGGATGCAAAATGGAAGATGTGCAATTTGAAGTACGTTTCAGTGAATATGTATAGACTGTTCGATGCATCAAAAAATAATCGCAACAAAATAATGACGACAATATTTCTTACAGTGATGTCAATGGCTGTGTTGGAACACAGATCAGAGTTCGCTGTAATGGAGAAGAGATGACTGGACGTCGCAGGAGAGAATCCTCATCAGCTACGTTATCGGCGGAGATCGAAATTCCTGTCAAGAGGTTTCTTTCTAACTTTTTCGAGTTTGAATTTAGATGAGCAATCGCTTTTTTGTCCTAATTTTAATACACTAGCTGACGATTGTCAGATTTTTAAATTAATGGAACTTGAGAAAATGTTAAGATCAAAAACTTCGCGTGCAGTGGAAATCGAACCCACTGGTCTCGAGGTTACTCAAATATTTATATCTCTAACAAAGTTCTCAAATCCCATAAATATCAATATCTAAATTTTCTACAAATCAGAAAGAAACTCAATATACACGACCAAGAAAAGACAAAAATCAGCAAATTTCAGAGGTCTACTCCATGATCCGATCAGCGGTAAAAGCGTGGTAGCCAGAGATGTAGTCGAGATGGAGATCATGTCCCAAGCTGCGTTAAACTTTGAGAAAGTACTGCCGAACGCTCGTCCGGATCTGAGTTCTCTCACAGTCACAGACCAGTTCGTTTGTCAGGCTGGACAAGTCAATGTGGATGATCTCTGTGGTTAGTTTGTGTGATACTGCAGTATTTGGGGAACTACATAGTCTTGAAATTTAGTCACACAATTGGAAACAATTGTTTATACTCTATACAGTTAAAGAAGTAGAGTCTGATATGACAGGCCTTCATCGAAAATGTTCGAAACACTTTAATAACTTTAATAAGATAAGAATTGAAAATACATGAGAAAAAGAAAAGAAACCCTGTGAGACACACTCCGCGATAGAGATAGAACAACATGAGTGAGGACGCAGATATGACAGAGAGCAGAAATTCACAACGCAGCAGTATTGCACATTTGTCTGACCATGACTCTCATAACGGGTGTTACTCTCCCAGCTTGTCGATTTGAAAAAAGTGTTTTCCTGCAACGCACATATGTCAAGAAATGATGTAAACATGGGACTGGAGCCACAGAGACGAAAATGAAATGAGGTGCTCACAACGCAGCAGTTTTGCACAAACTTTGAGAAATAAGGCTGCGTAATAAAAAACTGAATTTGGGTACTTTTTGTCTAATTAGTCCAGTGAAATGGCAGAATCTGTACAACAGAGATTCAAAATTAAACACTGGTCATTGTGAAATAATTTTTTCTCAATTCATCACTAATCAGACATTTTTCAGTTCCATGCGCTCCCGGAACCTTTCACTCATCGGCCACAGATCAGTGTGAGAAATGTCAAGTTGGAGAGTACCAACCCCTCAGCGGTCGTACTGAATGTTTCAAATGTTCGATGGGTCAAACGACGGCATCGTCAGGAACTGTCGCAGAGTCAGAGTGCAAGGCCAACTGCCCACCTGGACACCAATACGATGTGGAGACGAATGGGTGTGTCGCTTGTGGTCATGGATACTATCAGTCGTCTGGTGGTGCGTTCACATGCACACCATGTCCATTCGGAAAGACCACTCTCACAGACAAGGCTGTTTCAGAAGAAGAGTGTCGGGATGAGTGTCCAGGTTGGTGAACAAGGAGTTTTATGTGAGAATAATTCGGACAAAGAATTACTGAAATTCACTCGTTCTCATTCTTCTTCAATTTAAAAAAAAGTATGAATAAAAATCTGATTTTTTTATATTATGGTTTTTTTGATGATGAGTTCTATTTCAATTTTCGACTTTTCAAATCTTTCATGTTTGAAAAACTCACAGAAGTAAGATGTCTTTCAGATGGAGAACAATTATCAGCATCCGGCGTTTGCCAACCCTGCCCGATCGGAACGTACAGATCGAGAGGAGAACACAAGAAATGCGTCAGTTGCTCTCCAGGAACCACGACGGAAGGAACATCTTCCACTCACAAACAACAGTGTAACACGCCAAAATGCAAGACTGGACAGTTTTTGGTCAAGGAGACGTTAGTTTGAGGTATTTGGAACGAGTTGAATGAGACATTCAGGAAACACTGCCAGTTCTGCCCCCGTGGAACCTTCCAGAACGAAGAACAAGAAACTACTTGCAAGCTGTGTCCCACGGATCATACCACTGTTGCGCAGGGTTAGTTTTCCATTGGTACAACTACAGTGGCGAACATAAAGATTTCCACTTTTGGTTTTTTGGTAATATCTCAGCCATAAGTTGTCCGATTGCTCTCAGATTTTCACAGATACTTATTCAAACATATCTAAATTCAGTCAACTTGATGAGTTGTTGATAACTCACAAAATAAAAACATAATAATTGTTTTCCCTAGACATGTCTAAAGTCGACTTTATAGTTAACCTGATTTCACTTGAATTCAAAGCTTGTGAGAGGCCAAAACATCAGAAACTATTGAATACTTATTAATACAGTGTTTTGAGTCATGAAAACATCCCATATTCCAAACCTGGACTCCAGAATCCAAATTCGTGGACTTAATCAGTGAGGATTTCACTTCGCACGAGTTTTTGCTATTTTTTCTTGGATTTCTGGATTTTGTTTTCATTTTTCATTCTGTCAAGCTTAACATAACTTATACGCATGATTTTAGTTACGTCTTCATTACTAAACTAAAATCATGCGTATAAGTTATGTTGAGCATTACAGAATGAAAAATGAAACCAAAATCCAGAAATCCAAGAAAAATAGCAAAAACTCGTGCGAAGTGAAGTCATCACTGATTAAGTCCACGAATTTGGATTCTGGAGTCCAGGTTTGGAATATGGGATGTTTTCATGACTCAAAACACTGAATCAATAAGCATTCAATAGTTTTTGATGTTTTGGCCTCTCACAAGCTTTGAATTCAAGTGAAATCAGGTTAACTATAAAGTCGACTTTAGACATGTCTAGGGAAAATAATTATTATGTTTTTATTTTGTGAGTTATCAACAACTCATCGAGTTGACTGAATTAAGATATGTTTGAATAAGTATCTGTGAAAATCTGAGAGCAATCGGACAACTTATGGCTGAGATATTACCAAAAAACCAAAAGTGGAAATCTTTATGTTCGCCACTGTATGTGAAACCCTTTTTCCCTTGAAAATCTTCCTGACAAATTCTAGAAAGATCCTCCAGCTTTCGTCCCCGGAAAGAAAACATTTGTTCTCACCCTGACAAGTTTATTCACTAGGTTTTGTCAAGTTAGTCCTTACCAAAAATGTTCAAGAAACCTAAAACACTCCACATTAGAGTAAATAATTAAGAATTAGTGAGAAAAAGAAAAGAAACCCTGTGAGGCACATTCTGCGCTAGTGATGGAACAGTGGGGGTGAGGACGCAGATATGAAAGAGAGTAGAAATTCATAACGCAGCAGTTTTGCACATTCGTCTGCCCATGGGAAAAGACTCTCACAGAGAGTTATACTCTCTCAGCCTGTCAATTTATAAAAAAAAGCGTATACCTGCAACGAACATATGGCAGGAGGTGATGGAACAGTGGGAGCGAGGACGCAGAAATGAAAGAGCGTAGAAATACACAACGCAGCAGTCTTGCACATTCGTCTGACCGTAAATCTCATAACGGGTGATACTCTCTCAGCTTCATGAAAACAAAAACTGGAGTGAGGTGCTTGCAATTCACAATGCAACTGTTTTACGAACTTGTTGTGAGAGGGAACCACACTTTGTAGTGCAGTATTAAACACTACTCACTGGAAAATTTTGTAAGAGCAACAAGTAAAGCCGTAAACTGGTTAAGAAATGCTAACATCTTGAATTCAGGAGCCACGGCCGAGTCTCAATGTTACTCGACCAACCAGTGCAAGACTGGGGAATACAACTGTTCGTGGCATGCGAACTGCGTCGACCTTCCAGACGAGAACGATGTTCCAAGTTACGAATGTCGATGCAAACCGGGATACAGAGGAAACGGAACACATTGTACTGGTTAGTTGAACGATGGGACATGACTTCTCTCACATTCTCTATTGGACATAATAACTTTGTTCATAGAGAATAAGTTTCATACGCTTCAGTAGCGACTAGCAATATCCACCTCATAGCACAAAAATCTTTCAGACGCATGCAAGGACTACTGTCTCAATGATGGAATCTGTAAGAAGAACAACATCGGAAACGTTGAATGTTCCTGCAAGGAGTTGTTCAGCGGAGACAGATGTGAACTCCGTCTGCAGCCAAAGTCTCAGAAGGTCACCCTCTACGCCATCGGAATCGGCGCTGTCGTGGTCATTCTCATCATCATTGTTGTCATTGTGTTCATGATCTCGTTCCGATCTAATAGAATCGCATACTCAGTGAGTTTCCCAAATAATTAAATTTTATTGGAAAAAATTTGAAAAATTGCAAATCTGCCGTGGATTTGTAACTATATCGAGTTTTTCTTAAACAATATGGACGATGTCGACTTACCCCAATCCATCCTCTCTATGAATATCATGTAAATACATTTTAAAAAATTCCCACAAAAAGAAAACCCGTTTCAGGTCCGCGACTCTGACGAGAAATCATCAAACCTGGCAGACTTATCCTCAGCCAACAATTTCATGTTCGGTAACCCAACAACAGTCTGTGAACCACCTCGGCCCATTGGCTACTACTACGAAGATGAGGAGATCTATGAGACAAAGGAGACGTCGACAATGCCCTCTGAACGACGACCCACAGTGTCTTCAATGGGCGGAAGTGTCGCCGACCAGCAGCGGTTCGAGCAGCGACTGCGGCTCGCCCAACAGCACATGTACCGACCAAATGGATCAGACTGATCCAAAGTTATCAGAGACGATAACGGACCAAACTTCTCTCAGAATTCTCCATTGCGAAACGTGTTTATTGTTCTTTCATGTAATTCTTTCACTTAGAAGCACAAAATGCTGTAGAATGAGCTGTGTTTGCTGAAATCAACTTAACTGATCCATTTCTCAATGTCTTTTTGTGGATTTTCCGAACTCCTGCCATACAAAGTCAAACTTGGGCTACAACATTGTGTGCTATATGTTCTTTAATGTAATTTTTATTATCCGGATAATTTGGTTTCCCTTTAAAATTTTGTAAAATTCGATGCGTGTAGACATTCCGACGATAAGTTGCTCATCACCTACAGTACCCCTCCCCCCCCCCCAGCCCTCACTGACCTCGTTGTAAAAATACCGTGCAATAAAAATAAATTTATTTGTCATGATTTCATTCACAAAATGATTGGGAAAAACCACATGTTGAGCTGCTAAGGGGTGACATTTTGTATGTAAAAGAAGGAGAGAAGATGGCAATATGCGTAGACATTTGGGACTAAATTTTTGGTATTCTAGGTGTGTTCGACTACAATAAATCTCTGTTCGCACTTTTCGAATCTTCTGACTCAGATTCTGGCGTTAATTATGCGGTATTCGGGGGTTAGCTATAATGGAAAGAAGTGAGCAAAAAGTTATGGGCACTGTTAAACGGACAAATAATTAATAATATATTATGGTTATGAACACGGAACAACACTACACACTGCGTACGGGCGGCTTGAGCTCTTGCATGAACATCCGGCATGGAGCTCGAACCGCCCGTCTTCTGCCCAGTTACAATAATAAATCAAACGTTAAAACACGAATTAGGCACTTTTGAGACAACGTTTCAATAACGGGAAGTTTTAGTTCCATTAAGGGTGAAGGATGTGGTGAGCAAGTTAGACAAAACACCGACAACTGATGGAGGTGTCCGACCCATCGCGGGTTTCGCCGTCTCACGCAAACTTCATTCCGGTTGTATCCTTCGCTGGTTGCGCATTATGTACCGATCGATCGGCTCGTAAGCCAGAAGACCCTGAAAGAAGCCACCGTCAAAAGCTGAATGGGTAAAAATGGTTAATGTCGTCCAGGGTTACTGTTGGATTACTGTAACCATGGCGACATATGCGAGCCGGAGAAGAATAAGATTATAAAAAGAGCACCAAACACACGAGTAGCCTGTGGCAAACAATACCACCTACCGGTTAATAATATGTTATTCTGACTGGTTATAGAGTATAATGTATAAGAAGTAGTAGAAGAAGAAGAATAAGAAGAAGTTGCCTTGGTCCGTGGTTAAAAGCCGTCGAGATTTTGCCATCTCTTCCAATATCAGAGAATGTAAATAATGAGAGAAGTTGAGAGAGAGAGAGAGAAGAAGATTGGAAAAAGAGACTAGAGGAACTTTGATTTCTCCTCTTCAGTGCATCTATATATGGATAATAACTGACGAGGTTGCCCTGTAATTTGGTGCAATTGGTGTCTGTATGGTGCAATGTTCTCGAAATGCAGATCAATTACAATTGTACTACGTGCTCGAGCTCGTGCTCTTTGGATGAAGGAGGTGGACTGGTTTTCAACGAACTTTTCTGTTGCTCCAGTTCGCGGGCAATCTTCAACCGTCGGTAGCTCGCCCTTAACCGGTCAGCAGTTGATGTGGTCAGGCTGTTGGGGTGAGAATCGTCGTTGACTGACTGGAAGGCCTTCACCACGCGGATCTGAAAGAAATCACGACCTGTAACGAGACTGCAGTGAACAGCTTTCACTAATATTGTATCTGCTTTAAATGTAATCCGTGGGTTCGGCGATCGATATTTTTAAATGCTTCAATTCGCGAAGCAGGTTTGGTACAGTACTGTTCATAATCTTAGTCGCATTTGACTTTTTCGTCATAATTCTTTTCAAACTCAATGAATCGATCTGAACTACTCAGGGAAAGTTTTGGAGTACATTACACGTTTGTGGTACAAGTTTGATCATGATTCACAAAGATTGAACATATTTTTGGAATTGAAACGAAAAACATGAATAATTGAAAAAATGTAATTCATGATTCAAAGGCACATAACTTACTAAAGTCAGTGCTAGATGTTCCAGACCCGTTATAAAATGCTTGAATATGTTGTCTCAACTCTTTTCGTGTCAGTCTTAGCCTGACATCTTTTTGGCCTAGAGCACAGGAGTTTTACAAAGACCGGCACCTTGAAGATCTGCCATGTTTTCAGAAAACGAGTGATCTGCAATGAATATCGTGGTTCAAATTTGCCACAAATCACTCCACAGCTTTTTACAGTAACGAGGTACATTTTTCAAATATTGAAATGATGTTGCACAAATCATCGGGTTCACACGACATCGTTGAATCCAGGTACCCAGATTGCGCACCCTGTGTTCGGCGGCCTTTTCCTCTGAAATCTCGTATCCGAAGGCAACATTCATGAGTTTCTGTTTCATAATAGTGGTCTCATATAATTTTTAGTTCTATTGACTCGCCATAAGCACACCCAAAAATCTCAATAGCAAAATATAACTTTCCAAATATAACTCATAGACCATACCGTTACCCTCTCCATACTTCAGGGTTGGATACAGATGCTTTTCGTCGTATTCAGTTTATTTTTTGAAAATTCCAGATGAACAACATTATTCCACTCTGTTCACGTGATTCCAGAACTCCAGTCGTTATGTGACACGTTCCGACATGTTCAGATGACTGGAGCACTACAACATGCAAGACAGTACTTCCTGTTTCTGGGAATTCGGGTCTTGCATTGTGCTCGTGACCATGGATTATAACGAAATTTTATGTATAACAAATATACGCTCATAAAATTCTGGAATATTGTCATTGAGTATGACATTTCAGAGAAAAATGCCGCCAAACACAGGGTGCGCAATCTGGGTTCCCGGATTCAACGATGTCGTGTGAACCCGATGATTTGTCCAACACCATTTCAATATTTGAAAAATGTACCTCGATACTGTAAAAAGCTGTGGAGTGATTTGTGGCAAATTTGAACCACGATATTCATTGCAGATCACTCGTTTTCTGAAAAAATGGCAGATCTTCAAGGTGCCGGTCTTTGTAAAACTCCTGTGCTCTAGGCCAAAAAGATGTCAGGCTAAGACTGACACGAAAAGAGTTGAGACAACATATTCAAGCATTTTATAACTGGTCTGGAACATCTAGCACTGACTTTAGTAAGTTATGTGCCTTTGAATCATGAATTACATTTTTTCAATTATTCATGTTTTTCGTTTCAATTCCAAAAATATGTTCAATCTTTGTGAATCATGATCAAACTTGTACCACAAACGTGTAATGTACTCCAAAACTGTCTCTGAGCAGTTCAGATCGATTCATTGAGTTTGAAAAGAATTATGACGAAAAAGTCAAATGCGACTAAGATTATGAACAGTACTGTACGTAGTACTTTTTGAACCTTACTATTTCTAACTCAATCAGTATTAGTCAGTAAAGTATAAGTTACAACTAGTACTGAAAAAAGTCATCCACAGTCGCTACAAAAACAAGAGGGCATTTCATGTGTTAACTTCTGAATGTTTTCTTCATGACAACTATCGTATAATTGTTGTGAACTTCAGACTAGAAGGATAAAAACAAAGCTTACTTTGTTCTCCTTATCGTTCAATTTGAATTTTGGCATATAAATTGAATCTCATTACAAAAACAAGAAACATATTCTTTAAACTATCGACCGCCAAACTCTCCAGATTCTTAAATTCCCTCAAAAATTATCTACACCGTGCGAGTGTGTGTCAAAACAGGCGACCTCTTGTCTCTCATGCACTGCACGTGTTTCAAACTTCTATATGCCACTTCAAGTCTAATATCTAACCTGTGTCTGTAGTCGTGTGAGTCCAAGAAGCCACAAAACTTGTCCAGGTCGCTTGTCAGATCCATTAGGGAGTTCTTTCTGATTTAGGACGGACGTTGAGCTTGGAATCTCATATTCTCCTGTGAGCATGATGGACGTGGGTTGAACGTCGCCCTTGCCAAATCGGAAGGATTTTGGAAGAATTGATGATGGAATCAGGTTGATTAGCTGAAATTTCAGATTGGTTCTACGTGCTGGCTAAAAATTCTAAGGGTTTTCTAAAGGTTCTAAGAGAGGTTTTGCAATCATCAGATCCAAAAGTTCAATTTTGTCGAAAGTCTTATTTCACCACTAAAGATCCAATTTGATCCCAGAACCTCAGTGCGCACGACCACAAAAGTTTGAAATGCTGTGTGCATAAGGATGAAGGAGCAAAAGTTGGAAGACAAAGAAGGAAAAAAGAGAAAGAAGAGTAGAAGTTATTTGCACATGCCCCACCTGTCCCCAGATGAGCTCTCCGACACCAAAGGCGATGCAGACACCCCATTGGGTGGCGTCTAATGGTGACGTTGACAACCATTCTCCTCCGAATTGTACAATCAGGACCTGGAAACGATTTTGCATGGATTTAAAAAAAGGATTTCTTTCTGTATTTTTTAACTCTAAAAACCAAAAATCGGATCAGCGTTTTAACTCAACTTACGCTAGTAGTATGTTATTTTCCTTTATGGAGAAGTTTATTCAACTTATTCTTCGCGAATAAATTTAAAATTCGAAAAATCCGTATTCTTACCTGTGAGATGAGCGTTGTAATCCAGATGACGCAGAAGATTGGATTCGTGAACAGTCCCTGAATCACATTATAGCGGAGAAAACTCTCAACGAACCTTGAAGATGTTTTTCTCTCCGTGAATTTTCCTCGCATTGATTTCATTGACAAGAGTCATTAGAACGAACGCGTTGAAGATGATGGTAAAGTGTTTGCTTGGTGGACTTCCCAATGGTGCATATCGGCCAGATGGGGTGTTTGGAATAAATTGGTCTCCTGAAACAAACGGTGTTCAGGTCGTCGTGGCAGTGATACGATCTTTAATGTATCTTAAAAATTAATTTTAATCTGCGAAACTTCACGAAGTTCAGAGTCGCTTATCATGTTTTTTTTGTAATTATTTACTTTTAAAAGATTAAATTTTTATATTTTTTTAGTCACTGGAGAAAATGAAATTTACAAATGTAAAAAACTTAAAAGAAAATAAAAGTTAGTAACTCACCCCAGAACATGATTCCGAAAAGAACCACCAGTTGATAGATAGCGTGACCGACGATATTCTTTACCATGGTTCTCGAGATGAGCGATTTAGTTCTTCCATATGGTTTTCTGTCCAAAAGGTCTTCTGTCGGCATTTCTGTTGCCAGAGCGAGCGACGCGAGGGTGTCCATGATCAAGTTTACCCACAACATTTGAACTGCTTTCAGAGGAGAGTCGTTGATCGCGCACGCGCCAATGAAAGCGATGGTCACTGCGACGACGTTTACAGTGAGCTGGAACTGCAGGAACTTGGCGATGGAGTCGTAGACGTTTCTTCCCCACATCACAGCCTTAAAATTTATAGTCATTAGCGTCTTCAAACATAACTACAAAACACTGTTTCTGTTATATACGTCTAATATTACGTGTGCCACGTTTATGTCTTTAGAAATGTATTTGACCTGCCACGTATTGTACCCCTCTGGAATATTCTAGAAGGCTTACCCATGTGTATAAAAGGCCGTAGTTTAGTAATAAATCATTCCTATCTACCTATCTACAACTGGCGATCAGCTCTACGAACTCAACTCATGGACCAGGCCCAGCTCACTGCTCTGCTCTCTACGTTCCAGTCATCCATAGAAACTGTTCTGGAATGCAACATGGAAACCGTGAAGGCTGTCAGGGAGGACAACAAGTCAACTTTGGATGCTGTTAGGGAACTGATCCAATATCAGTCTACCGCACAACGGACTGGGAAATCAGACTGTAAGTCAATAACAAATGATCAAAACCACTGTTCATTGGCAATTTCCGGACTGAGGGACCCGCAGTACGACAAGCTTCGTGTCCAAGCACTTCGCAACCCGACGATGACGATCGACGACCTCACCGACAGTCTCGCACTCGCCCAGCCGAACGAAGAAGTGTCCGCCGTCAACCGCATTGGTCATCAACGAGATAGGAACCCGAGACAATCTTCACCTCCGTCACCATGCTACAAGTGCCACGGAGATCACTGGATGAAGGATTGTCCGCTCTGGCAACAGGATTCTTCAAAGACGAACTACAAGGCAGGCAACAAGAAATGGAAGAAGACCTGGAAGAGCAACAGGAGACGACAAGACTGCGAACAAATCGACTTGGCGACGATCAAGCGCGACAGTCGTTTCTTCACAGAAGTTGGTATCAATGGCAAGGAAGTCAACATGCTGTTCGACACCGGAGCAGAAATCTCACTGCTCAGTCCCAAGGACTGGAAGGGACTCGGATCACCAACTCTGCAACCTGCCAACCTCCGCCTCAAAGCAGCCAATGGTCTCAAAATCGACGTCAAGGGCAAGTTCGACTGCAACTTCACGCTGAAGGGCATCACGAATCGAGGAACTTGCTACGTGGCCAACTCCAGCAACATTCTCGGAATGGAATGGCTACGCAAACATCCGGGCATACTGTCAAGCATTCGAGAAGCTAGCAGTAAGGATCCATCCATCAGCAGTGTGGCACAGGACAACCAGGAGGAGACGCGTTCCCGTCTCGAAGAGGAGCT
Source organism: Caenorhabditis parvicauda (assembly GCA_963978915.1). Lineage (NCBI taxonomy): Eukaryota > Metazoa > Nematoda > Chromadorea > Rhabditida > Rhabditidae > Caenorhabditis > Caenorhabditis parvicauda. The sequence continues at coordinate 8,229,478 of OZ022253.1, read as the reverse complement.
ACTGAAGACTCATCCGGACGTCTTCACAACTGGATTGGGACTCTGTACCAGAGTCAAGGCCGAGCTCCATCTGGCCGACAACTCCGTTCCTGTCTTCTGCAAGCCCAGACCGGTTCCGTACGCCGTACAACCTCGCGTCACGGAAATGATCGATCGACTGGTCAAGGATGGTGTGCTCATCAAGGTTGAACACTCGGATTGGGCAGCTCCAATCGTCGTGGTTGACAAGAAGGATGGCAACATTCGCATGTACGCCGACTACTCAACTGGACTCAACCGAGCACTGGAAGGCAACGCTCACCCGCTGCCGATCATCGATGACGTCTTCGCCAAACTCAATGGAGGCCAATACTTCACGCAAATCGACCTCAGGGACGCCTACATGCAGGTCGCCGTGGAGGAATCGTCACAACACTTGCTGACGATCAACACTCATCTTGGATTGTACACCTACACACGCATGCCGTTTGGAGTCAAGACAGCACCAGCGATCTTTCAACGAATCATGGACATGCTGATCAATGGACTAGAGGGCACTGCAGCGTACTTGGACGACATCATCATCACTGGAGAGACCATGGACCAGCACAATCAACGTGTCAAGGCCGTCATCCAACGTATCGCTGACTATGGACTTCGTGTCAAAGCTGAGAAGTGCAGTTTCTTGAAGAACCAGATCAAGTTCTTGGGCTACGTCGTCACCGCGGATGGACGTAAACCGGACCCAGAGAAGATCAGAGCCATCGACAAGATGCCGGTTCCACAAGATCTCAGCCAACTTCGAGCATTTCTTGGAATGGTACAGTACTACGGAGCATTTGTCAAGTCAATGCACAAGCTTCGTGGACCACTGGATGCACTATCGAAGAAGGACACCCCGTTCGTCTGGACAACTGAATGTCAATCGTCGTTCGACCAGATCAAGGACATCCTGAAGTCTGACCTCTTGCTGACTCACTACGATCCGAAGCTTCCACTCATCGTCGCAGCTGACGCATGCAACACTGGAGTTGGAGCAGTACTTTCTCACAAGTACCCGGATGGCTCGGAGAAAGCAGTGTACCACATCAGTCACACGCTATCACCAGCTCAGAGGAACTACTCTCAAGTGGAAAAAGAAGGCTATGGTCTCATCTACGCCATCCAACGCTTCCACAAGTTCCTACATGGCCGCACCTTCCTGCTACGGACGGACCACAAGCCGCTCCTGACCATCTTCGGAAGCAAGAAGGGGATTCCAGTCTACACGGCCAATCGCCTACAACGTTGGGCAACGCAACTGCTCAACTACGACTTCACTCTGGAGTACATCAGAACAACAGAGTTTGGACAAGCAGACGCTCTCTCTCGACTGATCAACACGCAACTGGCTCAAAAGGAGAAAGAAGACCGCGTCATCGCTCAAATCGAAGTCGAAGTTCTGGCCGAACAAGCACAAATCTACGATCACCTACCTGTGACGGCTGACGACATCCAGAAGTTCACCGAGGAGGACGAACAACTTTCCGAAGTGAAGAAATGTCTGCAGACAGGATGTTGGCCGAAGAAGATTGACTCAAGATCTACGCTTGGGATCATCTACGCCAGCCGAGACCAATTTGGAATTGTCAACGGATGCATCATGTTCTCGCACCGCGTCACCATTCCGAAGAAGCTTCGTCATCAAGTCATGAAGTCTCTGCACACTTCACATCCCGGCATCACACGGATGAAGGCACTAGCTCGAAGTTACGTCTACTGGCCTGGCATGAACAAGGACATCGAGGACCTCGTCAAACGCTGTGATCACTGTGCTTACGCCGCGAAGGCACCAGTCAAGGCAGAACTGCACTCATGGGAACTTCCAAGACGACCTTGGACCCGGATCCACATCGACATTGCTGGACCAGTGCACAACACGTACTACTTGGTAGTAGTGGACGCCTACTCAAAATGGCCAGAAGTCATCAAGACACCCACCATCTCAGCAGCCGCAATGAAGAACATCTGCTCGGAACTGTTCAGTCACTATGGCAACCCAAGGATCATTGTGAGCGACAACGGGACACAGTTCACCGCCGACATGTTCGAGGATTTCTGCAAATCCAGAGGAATTGAGCACATCCTCACGGCACCATACTTTCCACAATCTAATGGTCAAGCTGAACGGTTCGTCGACATCTTCAAGCGAGGACTCAAGAAGATTCAAGGACATCACGCTCCAACCGACGAAGCCCTACAACAACTGCTGCTCTCTTATCGTTCGACACCATGTCAATCAAGTCCAGGAGGGAAGACGCCTGCAGAAAACTTCATGGGGAGGAAACTTTGGACGACTTTGGACCTACTTCTCCCAGAACTGACTCCTGCAGAACCACCTCGCAGAAATACCAAGATGGAGGCTCAGTTCAACAAGCATCATGGAGTTCGGACGCGTCACTTCAACATTGGAGACACCGTCTACGCTCGAGACTACCGCCCAGGCAAGAAACCTTGGATTCCTGGCACCGTCAAGAAGAAGCATGGCGATCTAGTCTATGACATCCTGACCTCCAATGGATTACTCAAAAGGCATGTCAACCAGCTGAGGACACGCACCATCGACGACGACATTCTCCTGACGACGTTCAACCTGCCGCAGCCGCCGAAGCTCACTACAGCCGACGACTCCGACAAGGACAAAGACAACGACACCGTACAGTCGCCGACGAAGACAACAGGGACACCTGCACTCAGACGATCGACCCGCTCACGTCACGCTCCTGTTCGTCTCCAGCCGGATCCATCACAGAAGAAGTACGACACTCGCTAGAAGGGGAGATGTTATATACGTCTAATATTACGTGTGCCACGTTTATGTCTTTAGAAATGTATTTGACCTGCCACGTATTGTACCCCTCTGGAATATTCTAGAAGGCTTACCCATGTGTATAAAAGGCCGTAGTTTAGTAATAAATCATTCCTATCTACCTATCTACAACTGTTTCATTTCAGTTTTCAACACACAACTAAAAAAAAGTATTCTGACAATTAATCTTATTATTATCATCTTTCCAATAAATATTCTTTTTTTTCACAAATGACCGTAAATTTAATATTAGATACGATTCTTTGAAGACAATCGTGAGTACGTTTTCTTTAACTAACCTTAACAATAGAAGTGAAGTTGTCATCAGTGAGAATAATATCAGACGCCTCCTTGGCCACATCAGTTCCAGCAATACCCATTGCAAATCCGACATCAGCCTTCTTCAATGCAGGAGCGTCATTGGTTCCGTCTCCTGTGACCGCAACAACTTCCCTGGAGCAACAAAATTCAGGTCACCGACCCAACCCGGTTCCCACCTGTTCTTAGTAGCTTTACTGTCGATGATTCCCTTAACGAGGACGTATTTGTCACTTGGTTGAGCTCTTGCGAGTACACGGAGTTTCGGCCAGATCTCGTCAAGTTTAGCCTGGTTGACTTTCCCATCAGCATCACGAATTCTGAATTGATAACATTGGAAAGAGAGAGAGAGAGAGAGAGAGAGAGAGAGAGAGAGAGAGAGAGAGAGAGAGAGAGAGAGAGAGAGAAAGAGAGAGAGAGAGAGATAGAGATAGAGAACCAACCTCTCATTGAATTCCTTTCCTTCCAAAGCCAAGAAGTCTCCTCCAGGTTTCAGAATTCCACAAGCAGTAGCGATCGACCTCGCAGTGTTGATGTTGTCTCCGGTGACCATCCGAACAGTGATACCAGCCTTCTGACACTTCTCAATGGCAGCGGGAACTTCTGGTCTGACTGGATCTTGGATTCCCATAACTGCGACCATCGTGAATCCGAACTTCATCGCTTCTTCGTCATCCCAGTCGATTTCATTGGTGTATTCAATCTTAATCATTATATGAGGCAACTTCTAGATCATAGTCTACCTCGTTCTCGTTCTGCTTCTTTCCAACTGGAACCAGATCCTTGTAAGCGATTCCAATAGTTCTGAGTCCGTCCGATGCCATGGGTTCAATGACCGTGCGAGTTAGTTCAGCGACCTGAGAATATTTCTTCACAACGTACACCTAGTATTCAGTATTTTCATATCATAAGACCTGGCAAAAGTACTCTACAGAAAGACTTATCCGATTTGAATGAAGTATCTTATAATTTTGTTTTTGAATATAACTCACATGAGAAGGACCAAAAGATTCAAGAGTTCCATTCTTTCCCAGTGCATAAGAACACCTGCTGAGGATGATTTCTGAAGCTCCTTTGGCGAAAACCCTGTATCCACCGTCTTTTCTTTCAATAACAGTCATCATGGCTTTTCGGGAGGAGTTGAAAGTGTAGACCTTAAAGTTGAGATCAGATCAGGGTGATAGCCAAGGGTTACCTTAAACAGACTATCCTCAGGGTTGGCCTTTCTGATATCATCATAACTCTTTCCGCAGTCTAGGACGAATCCAAGAAGACCGCATTCAGTTTTGTTTCCGATCTGAAGAATGGGATCCTTCCAAATTCCACAGTCATTCCCATACCTGCTGTCGCTGCTCTCCTGGATTCATTGGCGGGACAACTTGCGAGCTGTAACCGCTGTTGATGGAAATGTTATGGATAAGAATATCAGCAGTCTTCTGATTCAGCGTCTCGTACTTCGGAGCAGCGCCTTTGTAGAATTCTTCTGCAAAAGTACAAAACATTGATGGAGACGTGTCTTGAACATACTGTTAATGTACTGCTGCACACAAGTCATCCGATTTGTTGTTAGGGTTCCTGTCTTGTCAGAGCAGATGGCAGTAGCATTTCCCATTGTTTCACAGGCATCCAAGTGACGGACGAGGTTGTTGTCTTTCATCATCTGAATTCACAGTCTATGTTCTTTCAGAGCTTTCAAAATAAATATCTTGTGATTTTAAAATTTGAGTAGAGTTGAGTAGACAATTTGATAAAGTAGGCAGTTTTGCGTATTTCACAAGAGATATTTTTTGAGTTTCTTTTTTTGTAATTCAACACTCTTCTTTTTACTTGCAATTATTCTTTTCAAAAACAAACCTTCTTGACAGAATATGTCAACGACAGCGTAATCGCAAGTGGGAGTCCTTCAGGTACAGCAATAACCAAGACAGTCACACCGATGATAATGAAGTTCACGAAGTAGTTGATCTCGCTGAGCTGAAGTTTTAATTTTAATTATTACAACGCACAAAGTCAAAGATCCTAAAAATTATCCCTTCGCTTCCATTTCATTTTATGAATATACTGCATCGAACAAACCTTGAAAGCCTGTTTCTCGATAACGTAAGTGGTGATGCAATGACGAATAATGAGAATAAGAACTGTTGCTCCAGCCACAATGGATCCAATGTAACCAATTTGCAAGGCCAGGTTAGAAAGCTTGGCTTGCAGGACTGACTTGCTTGTGCCATGGTCTTCCTCGATCGGCATTGCTGGTTCCGGCCTCTTGTCGGTTCCGTTGATTCCGTTCATGGTGGTGAGTTGGGTGGCGTTCACTGAAGGGTAGGGTTGAAAGTAAACTTTTGCTAATCAATTAAAAAGAGAAACTCACGTTCACTATGTTGAGTCTCCTCCTTCTCTTCCTTCTTCGCAGCTCCCAAGAGGCTCATGATGATACCGGTCTGACTGTTCAACCCAACTGCAGTGACAAGAAACCTTCCGGATCCTTCCATTGCGTGAGTTCCGGATAGAAGCACTGGGTCCGTCTCAATCGATTTTTTGATCATGTCGGATTCTCCGGTCAACGAAGACTCGTCGATTTTCAAATCATTGGATTGGATGATTATTCCGTCGGTGGGAAGGAGGTCACCATATTTCACTCTGGCGATGTCACCAACGACAAGTTCGTTGACAACAACGTCAACTGCTTCGCCGTTTCGGATAACCGAGAATTTGTGTTCGGTCTCGATTTTTGATTGGAGACCTGAAATTTATCGGATGACATGTGAAAAATGTTTATGAAAAAGATTTTTGTTACATAGTGTTTAGTAAAACACCCAAAGAAAAAAGAAAGTAACAAAGAGATTTTTTTCGAGAAAATGATAAAAATCGCTTCAATTCCAATTTTTTTACGATGTTCACTCCTACAGAGTTTTCCTTTTTTATTCATTTAAGAGGAACACAGTAGAAGGGTCATGCATGTTTAGTTACAAGAGAAGATCTACTATCTACAGTAAGTACACTTACAGTACCTCTGAACTGTTTCTCTTTCGTCCAATCATTCAAAGCTGTGACCATGACGACTACAATTACTGCAACAAGAATAGCAACTCCTTCGATCCAACCAGCTTTTCCTTCCGACTCGTCCGTCACTTAATTTCAAAAGTTACGCACTGTCAACTGAAACATCGTACCATGATCCTCTGGCGGTTTGTATAATGACAACGCGAGTGATACAACTGCCGCTACTAGAAGAATAATCAGTGTTATATCCTGGGCATTTAAAATTTATGTGAGAGTATGTAAACAACTATTACCTGTAAAGCTTCCCATGCTAACTTGAAGAATGATTTTGAAGGGGCCGGAGGTATTTCGTTCTTTCCAAATACCTAAATTCTAACTTTCAGAACATAAGCAACGGAAAACTTACATTTTGTCTCCTTGATATTGTATTTGGATCGCCTTTTATTCCATTATTAGGGTCTGTTTTCAATTTTGCACATAAACCTTCGACTCCGCCGTATGTGCTATTTATCTGAAATTTTCTTTCCATCATTGTACACTTTCCAACAACCAAAACCCGTTGACTGTTTTCCATCCACTCTTTGTCCCATTAGAGACACTTCAAATTGATTATTCTGATGGGTTCTGTCAGGTCAAAAGAAATCAGAAAACAAAGGATCCGCTGATTAATTATAAGCTAAGAGCCCAGGTTTCTATCGAACTAGTCATACACTTCTCACATATCTGGTTCATGTGTTTGATATAACTCTCTCCGTTAATCCAGAAAGTGTATTTGTTTCAGAAAAAAACATCAAAACCAAAAAAAACGGGCTTTGATAAACCATACAAAATATCAGTACTTGTACCGGTAACATCATGCGTTATAAGTGTACTCAACCTCAATTTCTTCTTCACCCAAACATTAAAAATTAATAAGATGTGACTCTTGGCTCAGTAAAAGGGCAACGTTCTCTGATACGAATTAGTGCAAGTTTTGCTTTAGCATGCGTCTTGGTTCGAAAAAATGTTCTAACCGCTAGTAAACTGCGACGCTATCTCTGTCTCTGTCTCTTTCTCTCTCTCTCTCTCTCTCTCTCTCTCTCTCTCTCTATTTTTTAACACTAGTGCCCTTGTTCCCTTTCTCTCACGTTCCCTCTCCCCACTTTCCATTGATCGCAGAGAAAATTCAATGGTAGTACGAATTATCACAAAACTTGAGCATTTCCACCCGCGCGGTTCAACAAGCCGTAAAATAGGAACTTGCTCTAGTCCCGGAAGTCGCGGGTTCAGCTAGTTGTAGGTACTTTTTGGTTTTCTACTTCCCAATGTGCTTTGGTGAAATGAACAAGATTGTGTTGAATTTCATACTTCTTCAAAATGGTAGAAAGCACAGTATTTCTATAGAAATTCTATGATTGACATAAATCAAACAAGTATGGCTAACCGTGACCGGTCGCGCATTGGATTGGCCTTTTACTTGGTGAATTATCTCGGGTGATATTTGGTGTGAATTCTAATTTTCTCATGTTTTGCAACTCCAGAGAACTTGAAACTTTAGTGAAACGAACCTTATCGAGGGCCTCTCCGCCTCGGAGTTCCATGAGCGACCGTAGCTCGGCCACAGTGCACCCATATTCTTCCTCTGGCATTTCCCCTGTAAGAATTACATGTAATGTTGTGATTATTCATGTTGCAGTTGAAAGTTTTTGTCACAAAACCGTCAACTACAACATTTTTGCCGAAAAGGGCAGGAGAGGAGGAAAAGATGATGAATACTCAATGTGTGTAATCTAATATGATGTATCGGAAGTACCAGACTGGTTGAGAGTCTGCTCTGCTGAATTATTAATTCCTGATAAAATGATGGAGATGGGAGAGCCGCACGTAGTCTCACCATAGAGCTCACGATCTCTCAGGAGGAACGGATAGGAGGAGAGAGAAAGAGGGAGAGAGAGAGACCGATATATTTTCTGCCATGTTTACTGTTCATAATTTTACAAGTAACAATTCAGAAAATATGTAGTAAACCTTTTTCCATTTACTATTCTTCCACGACTATTTTTGCTGTCGTTGTGTGTGACTCCCTGATAGAGTTTTCCTTTTTCAATTTATTCATGAGAAATCCTGCGAGAAAGCCGAATTGCGGTCAGCTACGAGAAAACAAAAATAGGCATGAGAGAATAATGGACGGTGATCTAAGAAACAAGAGGAATGGATTAAAAGATGAAGCTTGATGCCGGAAAATCTCATGTAGAAAAATGGCGAGGACATCATTTTTCTTTTTTTTTTTCAGTAAGACATTAGAGCCCATTTTTTCTTGAGTTTGTAACGACTGTTACCTTTTGTTGCCAAAGCTATTGTACCGTTTCGGTAAATAAAGTTTATGAATTGTTAGAATACACAATGATGTCTAGGAACACAACGGAGACGTTTTGAGTTTCAGGCAATGACAGGTGGTTAGAGAGAATACAAGTCATAGAAAGAGAAGTGTTTGATAAGAATCAATATAGAAATTCTCAGATGACTAAGAGGTTGATTGTGAATTATTCACGGACTGAGGGAGTATTCAGATGAAACATAGGGTGGATGACAAATCGATAAATTTTATCAACATGAATCAATGAATATTAGTGTTTACTTGGGTTAGATAGTTTCACTAGCAAGGATGAATTCGACTCTCGATCTGTAGTTGGAAATTATGAAGGGACCTAAGAATATGACTGTAGAATCAGAATTACTAGCGATGATGGTCACAAACTTATAAATCTTCATGAGCGAAAGTAAAAAGATCTCCAACTTTCAAAAGACTGAACGCAGTCAAGAAGAAGATGAGTCACAAAGAACTCTAAATTAGAGAAACTGAAAGAGAACCAAAACTTGAGAAATGGCTACCGGTCATGGTGTGCATTAAAGTTGTTGTTCTGTGGTCACCGATCGCAACAAAAGGAAGGAGAGAAGAGAGTAGTATCAGTTGCTAGTAAGTTTAGCCTGTATCGAGGAACACGCCGCGCAACGATAGGTGAGTTTATCACTGAAAGTGACCTACAAATTGTCCCTATGTGTTGTATCAACACACTCCTTTTCTGTGTATTAACGTTTTCTGGCAAAACTGTGGCCATATTTAGTGAGCTGCGCTGAAGAACAATTGTATTCAAGTCTACTGAAACTGTACGATTTTACTAATCGAGAAAAAAACGAGAACACCAAGAATGATTGTAAATAGTTTAGTTCTGACTGATGACTCCAGAACCTATGTTTTGATCGTAACGAAACGTTAAAACGAAAAGTTACGCAAACTAAAAATAGTAGTACTGACAGTATGAATGAATCATAAACGAAGAAAATTTGATTATGTTGTTATGTGTTGCAGTTTTACGTATCAACTACGATTCCATTACATTATTCATCAAAAAGATCAAAACTTCAACAATTCGAAATTCTGCAAAGATCTGGAGCAGACTATGGGTATCGTGAAATGACGAAATTGTATTAGGACCATAGCTTGAAGAGATCATCGAGAAAAGGAGTATGAGGAACTTGAGTTAAAGACTTTCTGCTCCAGTCAAGACAGTGAACCAAGTTATCTACGAAAACGTTTTATATGGTAACTGCAAAAAGGCGATGCTAATTTTAATCATAAAAGAGTAGATTGAAATTTGAAAATTCTGAAAAACTCAGAAGTGACGCAAAGATCTTGAGCAGAAGACGACGAAGAAGAAAACGAAGGAAAAGACAAAAGTAAAAGAATACAACAAGTGCAAATGCTTCTAATCCTTCATTACATGTCGGTAATGAGTGTTGTCGGTGGGCCTGCTGGCTGGCTCACCGCTTCCACCAGCAGCTTCTCACCACATGTGCACACTCACATGCCATTTGCAGCTTGGAGACCCAAAAATTCATTTAAATTCGGATAAATTTGTCACCACGAATTGCGTATTCATAGGTTGGAGGAGAAGGAGAAGAAAGACCGGCGACCAACGACGAATTCGACTCAATCAAATTGGGTGCGCGATGGGCCGTGCACCTCGACCTTATGGGTCGTAGCGTTTAAGGGAGATTACGGGTCTTTGAGTGGAGAAATGACGGACTATGTGATGATTGGATGAGGAAAATTTTGAATTATCTCTCTCTCTCGCTCTCTCTCTCTCTCTCTCTCTTTTTCTGTCTGTTTCTCTTTCTTAATTTTTCCTCCTTTTTCTTGATCCTCACTATCAATCCGCTGAAATTAACTATAAAAGAAGCTTTAGAGAGGCATAGAAGAAAGTAAGAAGTTTCCAACACTCTGAGCTTCCGGTCGCTTTGCAAGCACAGCACTACAAATCAGCACATTAGGCTGTTTGGGTCCCCTGGCAGGAGAGAGAGAGAGAGAGAGAGAGAGAGAGAGAGAGAGAGAGAGAAAGAGAGAGAGAGAGAGAGAGAGAGAGAGAGAGAGAGAGAGAGAGAGAGAGAGAGAGATAGGAAGAAAGGATAATAACGTTCGTTATTCGTCGACGGAAACGTGTTGCGTTTGTCCGATTGTGTTTGAATAACTTTTGAGAAAGCAGAAGAAACGAGAAAACGTTAATTAAAAACACATATAATTCGTTGTTTGGGCGGGCTTTTGCGAATATTCTTTGGAGGTAACGAGGTGAGAGAGTAGTTTTCGAGTCTATAACAGGAGAGCAGAAAGAGGGAGAGAGAGAGAGAGAGAGAGAGAGAGAGAGAGAGAGAGAGAGAGAGAGAGAGAGAGAGAGAGAGAGAGAGAGAGACTGAGAGAGAGAGAGAGAGAGAAAGAGAGAGAGAAATGTTAACACTCTATCCATGTTACGCAGTTCATACTCAAAAATGAAAAGCTGTTAGAAAACACAATAACTTACTATCATATTGGATAATAATGGAAATTCAACAATCCAAATCGAAAAAGAGGTAGTTGTTTTTCCTACTATTAGAAAATAACTGGGAAAGTGAGAAATCGTTAAAATATTCAGCGGACTAGTCTCTTTCCCTCACTTTTTCTGGTTGAAAACAACCATTTGTCCAGAAGTTTGAATTTAGTATGAACACCCGCCATTTATTGGTTAAGTGGCACGTTGAAAGTTGAACGGAAAGGACAGCATTTTGGGTGTGAGGGAGTCGATGTGAAAGAAGTGGAAGAAGAGGAATTGTCCAGGAAAAAAGCGAGGAAAAATATCTCTAAAATACCCACGAAAACAATGCTAACAGCCTGTCGTGGAATGTTTCAGACATGCTCAGACTCGACTGACAAAGTCGCTACCCAGGAAGTCAACTCGATAAACTTTTTGAGATGACAAGACGGGAATCAAAATTAGACGATGTTGTATGTACATCAGTGAATGTTGTACATGTATTGATAGAAAGAGACGACAACTTGTTTTGTCAAGTAGTTTTCCATGAGTCGAGAATAATTCTTTGTACCGAAATTGGACAAGAATGTGGTCATGATACTGGTTCTAACACTGATCAGTACACTTCTTGGGGAGTTGTTCGGTACTTTTTTTACAAAGTGAAATTCGATAGTTGAAAGAAATGATTGTTAGTGCATTCAGAGAGGCCTTTCATAGTAAAAAGTCACTATTTTGATAGCTTGGAAACTTTTTTGTTCCGACCAAAAAGATACTTTGCGATCAAAAATGTTATGCTCATGATGCAAACAGTTTTGAAGGTTTATCAAAAATTCATTAGAATTATTCATTGTGTCAAAAATTAACTGTTCCGAAAAGATGACACAATGAACTAGTTTGTGGTTAGAGCCATTTACGTCTTGGGTGTCCATTTAAAATAGAGACTTGCCCTCAAAATCTATATTAGGAGCTGCTCCATGAAAACTCAAAACACATTTTTAATCGTGGAAGCTATAGGAAAGATGATTACTTTCCAAAATTGTCAATCAACTGGGATTAACTTTCTCGGCCTCCAAGAACGGAGATCGAGAGATGACGATGATCGGTGGGATAATCAGCTTTCTGTATGGTCAGTGGAGGGGACCAAGAACCGTTAAAAGATAAGGAGGCGACGAGGACCAAACAGAGGACATATTTGTGTCTGTCTGTATATGTGAAAGGCAATCGGAAAACAATACGACTGATTGGCACAAAAACTGGTTCGCCTCCAACCACAGCTGCTAGATTTTATTGAACACTCTGGAGATTTTAATTTTTATGACTTTTTAGTAGAGGTAAAGTGAAAGTTTGATTCCCACTCATAATTTAGCACTAGGTGGTGCTCTTCGATGGGTTAATTGGAGATGGATCAGGGCTTCTACCATTTGAACCGATATAGTGAAGAAATCCACCGAATCCATTTTGGATTCTATATGAAAGTAACATCTCCCCAGCCTGAAGATGCGTTTCGAAACTCAAGCATCTCAAATCTACCGGTGTGTTCTGGAAAAAACCTTGATTCTTTCCGTACAGTCGTTTTTCGAAAAACGCGTTAGCTTTTTAGCGCTTACTGTTTTAAACACTGATGTCAAGAGAGGTCTTCATTGTTTTCCGCAAAATCCAAAAAAAAGTTTTTAAAAAATTGCCTATACCCAATGGACAAAACAGAAGTCATGAGGAAGGAACGAGACAGAAAATGAAGCAAAATGAGATGAAGAAGGAGAAGAATGTTTACCCAAAAATTGTTGCTAATTTGATTACGAGGTCGGAACGAAAATGAGAGGAAGAGAAAAACGACCATTGACTGTTCGAAAACATGCAATGTTCTTTCCGATTCGCTGGACTCAATCAGTTTGGCAACATATGAAGGCAAATTGTGGACAAATTGTGGTCACAGTGTCACCATAACATTTATAGGAGAATGAAACCTTCGAAACTGAAACCTTAAGGCGTGACCTGGCTAGTAAGACCGAACACCTGAATTATCTGTAAAAACCGCAAAATTTGATGAGGGAATGGCTATGAAAAACGACGCACGCACTTGTTAAAAACTGGTATGACAACGTGTAAATTTCTGTGAAATTCATAAATTTTGATGCTAATTGCTTGTACAAACAATTATCCACACGTTGGCCATCCGAAATTCTCAACATGAATTTTTTTCTATGTATTATAATGAGTGAGTGAAGTATACGGTACTTAAACGGCTAAAAAAGTTGGGTGAGATATCTCTCTCTCTCTCTCTCTCTCTCCATCTCTTAGTTATGAAAACACTCAAAACAGCGTCCCACAGCTCGGGAATAAATACCACTTTGAGTGGGATAACGACCCTAGGGAAATATGGAAAGGGATGATTACAACCTGGATGTTGGGTCCAAATCTAATAACGCGCGCAATTGAAGAGACATACAGTACTTGGAAGGGTATTGAACAACCGGAACGAGAGAAGATTGGAAAGAAAGAACACGGACGGGAGGAGAGGGATATTAGCCCCCATGGCCATCATTATTATTATAATTATACCGGTCATGTTTCTTCGGGCTAAAACTTTCGTGTTCTTTGTTCTTCGCAAAAACACACATTGCTATCAGTGTTTTGACTGGGAGTGCGTTGTGCCGCGTGATTTGCATATTAAAGCAGATGTTTTTTTTTCGGTAATCGTAAAGGTCGGGAGGAGAGAAAGAAAGAAAGAGAGAGAGAGAGAGAGAGAGTACTGAAATCAAGAGAGTAAAAGCAGTTAGAGAAGAATAACAGTTGGCAAAACTCGAAATTAGTCTGGCGAAACAGAGCGAACAAGAGTGAGTGAATAACCGGAAATTTGGAGTGACAAAGCAAAAAAGAAAGAACGTTCTCATGAGAGTTTCGTTCCACGAAGTTAGAGAAAATACTGTAGCACGCAACTCTGTGTAACATGAACCACTGAAGTTTGTTGAGGTTAAGAATTGATTTGTTGAAAATAAAAGGTTTTTTACAATAAAAATTCAAAAAATGTTCGGTCTCTAATGGAGTTGAAAAGCTTTGTCCGACAAAGAAATGAAACTGATATGAAAAAATGGATGTATCGTTGTTTTTTTTCATTTCACAATACAAAAACCCAGTGTGAACAACAAAAATGTCTATCATATGAATTGAAAATTCTCCGAAAATGGAAATAACTCAGGTCGCACTGGCACGCCTAGCATCGTAGTCGATGATCGAATCTTCAATTTGCCGAGCACTTTGGCCGTGTTTTTATTGTTCCAATCGGAAACGCGTCGAACGGAGGATAAAAGTCAAAATTTGAGGAGAAGATAGAGAAGAAGACACTCACACAATAATCCGGATGAGGATAATACCTTGGTGGGAACAAAAGCAGCAGATCACACAGAAAAATGAGTGAGTGAGTTTACAGAGATATGTGTATGTATGGGACTACACTCAGCTACAGTCTGGTTGTTTTCTTCTCAACGACAAGTTAAGGTAGTACATGCATTGAGCTAATTGGCAGCGTCACCGATTACGGTACCAGATTTTTGTTTTCTGATTATGGTAAAATTTCGCTTGATTGATAACCATTGCTTCGTACTGAGTTTGTGGCGTCTACAAATATTCTACAGTGGTGCCACTCAAACAACTTTTTTAAAAGAAAATTTATGGTGTCCACAAATATTCCACTGTGGTGCTACTCTGAGGACTTTTTTTTGACAATTTATATCACAAACTGAAATTTGAAACAAAATTAACGATAGATTTTCACTTCTATCATTATTATTTTCTCTAAAACAATCGTCTCACTGCCATTTTCACCCAAACTTAACAGTGAATAGTAACAAAAAACATATCAATTAACCTTCAATACCCATGAGATAAAAAAAGGAAAAAGAATCCAGGTCTATCTAAAATGTGTGCGCAATTAGAGTCAATTCACCGCGGAAAAAGTACAATTGGGTATTCTCGAAGACGTAAACAACGGTGAAGCAAGGCGGTCGGCAACGCTTTCTGACTGGATGGGGGCAAAACGCAAAACTTTTGCCTTAGAATTACTCTTTTTGTCGCTTTGCAATTTTCTCTCCGGATGGACGAACACAACACGGGAACGTTGCTTTTGCTCGTCCCTCTTCCATATTTTTTCCTTGGCAGCGGGAAGCCTGCTAACAGTTCCATCTGCTTTTCCACTATGAATCAGTGGATTATGGTGTTTATTGGGATACCAATGTGTTGAGTACAGTTTGCACTACCCAAAGTTGATATCCACATATGAATGGTGACCAAAAAAGTAATAATTCGACCCGTTTTTTCGATTCTGAGAATAGGTTGTTTCTGCCTCCCTTAATCTTAAAAGAGCTCAACGTTCCTCGACATTCTACGGTATTCACTATGCACAGTACTCATTACATGACTGAAGAAGTTGAATTTCACTATAGGTCTTTTGCAAAGAAGTTATCTGACTTACCATAAGCTGTTTAGAAGTGAAATCTAAAGTTGTATCAGACAACAGAGATGTAAAACAGTTGAGAGTAAAACTGAAGTACGCAAAATTTTGTGTAGTTAAGGTTCTTATACATATCATTGTGAGTAGTTTTCTATATAGAATACAGAGGTACTATGATAATGAAGAGCATGTTTTTACACAGGCCCTTCTTAGTGTTTGTAACAAATATTGATGGTAGTTACTGAAAAATATGAAACTCATTAGTAGTGGACAAAAAAAACTAGCAGAAACGTATTTGTTGTACGTATTTGGCACCCTCGTTGGGAACAAAGAATTGTCACAAAGGTCGGCCGGATGTAACTTCTGAAATAACGGAAGTGAGAAAAGTCTCGGCTAAGAGAAAGAAAAAAGAGAGTGAGAGAGAAAGAAAGAGAAAGAGAGAGAAAAAGAGAGAGAGAGAGAGAGAGAGAGAGAGAGAGAGAGAGAGAGAGAGAGAGAGAGAGTGAGAGAGAGAAAGAAAGAAAGAGAAAAAGAGAGAAAAAGAGAGAAAAAGAGAGAAAGAGAGAAAAGAGAGAGAGAAAGAGAGAGAGAGAGAGAGAGAGAGAGAGAGAGAGAGAGAGAGAGAGAGAGAAGAGAGAGAGAAAGAGAAAGAGAAAGAGAATGAAAGAGAAAGAGAGTGAAAGAGAGAGAAAGAGGTCAGACAAACTTTTCATTATTCCTGAAGAACATTACCCCTTGAATTTGGTCGTTGCTCTCTGTGAGTTTCCTCATTACTTTCGTCTGACTTTTTTTCGCGTTCCAATCGAGTGAAAAGCGTTCAAGAAGACATGAATGCGATGTTATTGCCACCCACTCACAAACAGATTATTAGATTCCCCTGCACACAATCGAAAATTCCAAGGGGATCAGTAGTATCCTGGGGGAAAATTTTATGTACATGGCCAGACTTTTAGAGATAACGAGCTACTTCCAATGGCCATTCTCCATTCTTCGAGGCGGGAAATGCAAAAATCATATTTTCGAGGAATTTGAATGTCAGCAGACCCTGGATTAAAATTTTGTATTGCTGAATCGGTATGAGATTAATTATGGTCTTTGAAATCGTGTAGACCAAAAGATGATGTGTAGGGTACTTGTACATAGACTCACAGCCGTCTCATAAGCTGTCCTTAATATGAAATGATAAATGTAAGACTTATGAAAACCAGATGTGAGGCTTGTGTTGGAAAAGAAAAATCCGGACAAAAAATTCACAAAACTTGTATAATTTCCATATTTGAGAAGTACTTGGAATTATATAATGTAAAACTCATACGGTATCTACTGTATGTACATATCAGCACATTGAGAAAAACCGATGTAAGACTGAATGAAATATGTCTCATGTATGACAAGAGATAGCCATGGCGATCAAAAGTAGAACATGAAAGCGACCAGGTCTACTCCATTGGTTCGATGAACGTATTAAAACTCGTGAATTTTATTCAGTAAAATTCCAGTCTGAATGAAATAAACCGTTGAAAAAACTTCATGTGAACTGAATAATGAACAATTGGTGAAGGCCTTATAAAGGGCGAAAAAAAAAATCAAAACGAACCCATCACGATCAAATTTGAGAAACAAATTTTTTCAGCGAGAAAAACGAAAGGCAAGATGACAACCAGAAATTATGTATTAAACTGGTTGGCTGAAGATGAAGAAAATATGGACGGATGAGTCTTGGGGGGAAGAGACTCAGAGTTGTGCTGCTAATCAGCCGGATAAAAAATACCTCGGCTTTCGGTTGCCACGGGACACGCAGCAAACGTAGAGGGATCATTAGAAGGAGTGAGAGAGGAAGATATAATGATGATCATTAAACATATTCACATACTATACCTACATACTAATTGCCACCCCAGGGACCAACTATTCACGGATCGCCGTCACATTTGGTTTGGACCAGTGGGAATGATGAAAGAGAAGCTTCACGAGCTGTCAAAACAACATTGAACTGGAGATGAGTTTTGTGGAATGTTTTGATATTAGACTGGAATATTAACATTAGCAAAATATTACTGATGGCTCCTTCCAAGGGTCTCTAGTACTTTTTGAAATTTTCAAACAAAGTAAAAACCAGAAGAGTCAAAATAAATTTCTCGTCTGAATTTCCATAGGAAAACAAGAAAAAGCTAAAGACCAAGAAAGGTCGATCCGTCGTAATCAGAGACTTTTGTGGGAAATTCGATATGGTTAATTAAAAGTTGAGCTTCCGGTGTAAGATGCTGATGCCTTTTTTAAAACTAATACGCATCAAAGTTTGATTCTAGATATGAAGATGAAAAATGTGAGAGAAAGAGAGAAAGAGAGAGAGAGAGAGAGAGAGAGAGTTTTTTCAAGATTCTGCGTTAAAACCAGTCACTTCCATTCAATTTCATTTACAGAAAATTAAATATTTTCAAACTTTATTTGGACAGGTTCCCATAGTCATTTTCTCATCAAGTTCTATGGTTTTATATGAGACGTTTCACGAGAGAATCGACCGAAAAGTGCGCTAGGCTGTGTGTACACCGTTTAAGTTGAAATTTTGTGCATAAGTAGATTTCAGTGCGCTGAATCCAAATATGTTGGTTCTGTTCCAGTATATCCTACTAAAGTCTCGCAGTACTTGCACAAACTTAGCCATTTTCTAAATTTGGATGTTCATATCCTTCTTCAAACATTTTTTAAAGGAAAACGATCTTGGGAACAAAGTAACACAAACATGAAAAATCGACCAATATAAAAATTTCTGAAATTTATCGATTGATTCCGGCGCAGTCGTTTTTTGTCCATAACTTCACTCATATATCCGCGCGGCCTCATTTTTTGATCTAGTTACATAAAGAAAGAAAAGACGCTTCGATTGAATACAAAAAATCAAAAATTCGTTGTGCGTGTGAATTAGTATGTACTGTTGAAAAAAATAATTCTCAAAAGTACCCTTCAAAACAACATTTTGCACTTTTTTGTGACTTCAATCGTATTTTCATCACCACAAAAGGTATAGTACCAAAATTTGAAAGTAAAGTTTGCCTGGTTGTTGAGATACGGTATTCACATTCTTCGTTTTTCACCAAGTTTGCGCACGCTTATCTCCAAAACTAAACCATCAACGTTGCTTGATTCTTGATTCAACAATATCTGCTAGTCGAGATCTATTGCTTGATAGTAATCACTATGTATCCCGTTCGAATTTGAGAGAGTTATCATGCAACCCTATGAAAAATCATGTTTCATCGTCATTTAGACTCTAGGAATTGACAACATCAATTTTTCATATTTTTTTTCCATTCGTTTACTCAGCTCACCAAGTTCAACAACTTTTTTGGTGACAAAAAACGTTTTGTTTATTTAAAAGTTAATTTTAAGGAAAATATATCCCATAGCAAAGTTTCAACATCTTCATCGATGACATGACTATTACCAATCGATGTGAAATATTTTTCTGTTCCGAAATAATTTTTAGTTTTTCAAAATCGATGCAAAATGAGCTGAATTATGTGAAAAACATTAAAAAATCACATGGAGAAAAGAAAGTAAGAATGAAAGAGAGATACTGTACTGCGCGCTCTGCTTGCTTCCTCTTCTTTTTTTTGGTCCTATTTTCACTATTTTTGTCTATTTTCGTTCATTTTGCATTAATTCTGGAGATTTTTGCATTAATCCTGATCAGAAAAAGATTTTACAGAGAATGGTAGTAGTTTCAATGTGTAAAAACTATTTTTTCCACTTCATTCATTGCTTTTTCGTGAAAACAGAGATGAAGCAGCCAAAATTTGATAAATTTTCCGGAAAAGTTACGTATATTCGAAAACAGAGAAAAACAATAAAACCACGGAAAATTGGGTTGTAATTGTGGTTTCACAGTACTTAAAAGGTGTGAAACATGTTCTTTCATAGGGTTGATTCGAAGCGTGAGAAATCTCTCAAATTCGAACGGGATACATAGTGATTACTATCAAACGATAGATCTCAACTAGCAAATAGTGTTGGATCAAAAATAAAGCAACGTTGATGGTTTAGTTTTGGAGATAAGCGTGCGCAAACTTTATGAAAAATGAAAAATGTGAGTACCGTATCTCAAGAACCAGGCAAACTTTACTTTTAAATTTTGGTACTATACCTTTTGTGGTGATGAAAAAACGATTGAAGTCATAAAAAAGTCGAGAATTTTATTTTGAAAGGTACTTTTGAGAAGTATTTTTTTCAACAGTACATACTAATTCACACGCACAACGAATTTTTGATTTTTTGTATTCAATCGAAGCGTCTTCTCTTTCTCTATATAACCAGATCAAAAAATAAGGCCGCGCGGATATATGAGTGAAGTTATGGACAAAAAACGACTGCGCCGAAATCAATCGATAAATTTCAGAAATTTTTATATTGATCGATTTTTCATGTTTGTGTTACTTCGCTCATTAAATCGTTTTCCTCGAAAAAATGTTTGAGAAAAGATATGAACATCCAAAGTTTGAAAAGGGCTAAGTTTGTGCAAGTACTGTGAGACTTTGGTAGGATATACTGGAACAGAACCAACATATTTGGATTCAGCGCACTGAAATCTACTTATGCACAAAATTTCAACTTAAACGGTCTACACACAGCCTAGCGCACTTTTTGGCTGTTTTCGGTCGTTTCTCTCGTGAAACGTCTCATATATGATTGTGGGCTTGAGGGATCGAGCATATTTCCTAGAAGATTTTCGTATAGTATAAGAGATAAATGCTATGAAAGCCATTTCCATCAGTTTTGATGAATTGCCATTGTAATTGCATGTTGCGACAGTCAAAACCATCCTTGCGTAACGTAAAGTTTTTATGACCGGGAGGAGAGAAAGTGAAGTGTGGAGAAGGAGAGAAAGAGAGAGAGAGAGAGAGAATACCCCACCATGTCCTAGGAGTTTCAGAACCATGAAAAATGTTGAAACGGTCGGACTAGTCGATCCGACCAGTATAGTAAGTGGATGAAAACTATAGTTTTGCAGGAACAGAAGAACAACCTTATAACTTGTTGCTTTATATTCACTCGAAACGTTTGACGCTGGTGAATTTGAATAAGTAACTGCGTCATTCCACTCTCTATCCATATTCTGCATCTGTTTAATGGTGACGAAAGGGAATAATACTGTCAGAACGAAGAGTGCACCATCGAACATGGGAAGAACAATGAAAAATGGTCTTGTGAGGGCATTTCGCAGCTTGTTCATGTTCTCAGCATCTCTCTGTTCAGAAAAGATTGAAAGAAGGTTGAGATGACTATCCAAATCAAGTTGGGTGTATTTCTTTCCCTGTAGAAGATTTAATTCTTAATGGCTGTTTAGCACTAGTAATCTCCAATTCTGAAAATCGGTTGAAAATTCGGAACTTTGAGTTGATCAAATTAGCCGAAGAGTCTTTTTCTCACAAAGGTTCTCGGCGGTTTCATTACTTGTTCGTGTAAGATTGCTGTTTTTTCTCGAAAACTGAATTAACTGAAAATAATTTAGGTATGCTCCGGTACCGAACAGCAATAGTGGTTATGAAGTCAAGAGAAAGTGGCTCCGCTAAGTCGTGGTGACAGTCTGTTTTAAAAATTGCTCCCGTAAGGACATGAAGCGATTTTTGCGAAATCTTTGAGTACTCTTAACAGATTAAAAAAGAGACATGAAAAAATATGTGGTTTCTGCAGTAACCAGTGTACCTTATTTCGTTCTGGATGATTGTAAAAGTAATACATGTACTTTCAACTCATTGTAAACTACAAAAAGCAAAAAACGTCCAAAGAAACACACATACACACACAAAAGTTGGCACAACGGCAGCCTGCTTCTCTCTTCCCCCTCTGGTGGCCCGTTATAATTACAGGAAGTCGCCAGTAAACACAACGAGAGTATCCATCCGTGAACTCGATCGTGTCGATTGAAAAGAAAATGGAAAAAAGAATTGGAGAGAGAGAGAAAATAAAGTGGGATGATTTTTCTATATGACTTCTGTGTTTCAACTCACGAATTTATTTTCTGTCGTACTAAATTATTTTGTCAATTGGCTGTCTTGTTTAGAATAGATTGTCTTAGAATGTGAACAATTTTGGTTTTTTCCTTTTCAAGTTTAAGTTAAGGTAAAAGAAGTAAACTTCAGACTCAGTGATGAATGGGTTGATTGGTTTGCAGAACAAAAAGATTCAGATTCAAAATATGGGGAAACTAGCTGTTCTGGAGCTGATGGAATTTCAGACGCAAAAGTGCGAAACAAAATTGTTTTGTGTAAAAGTGTCTTGAGAGGTTGATAAGAATTGATATGATGGCGCAGGACTTCCGAACAGAAAGAAAAGACGACTGACTGATCCCGATGGTCAATGTTTATGTAAAGGATCGAGTGACCGGTCCACACCACATTCACAAGGCAGGGACCCCTTCGAATCAAAAATCTAAACTTTCTTGACCGTTTTTGAGGGATTGGTTGGTTTGTTTCACATGGGAATGCGTAGAATTCGTTCGTAGCCTGTGCGTATATCAGTACTTCAAACAAGTACTTGAGCAGTACTCTAGATAATTCGTTTCGGTTGTTCCATTTCAACCATTCATCTTATACTCATTGAGCCCATTAACTTCTAGCAGAAAATTTAACTGGCTACTTTCGAACAGTACAAACTGTTCCAAAGTGGAATAATTTGATTTATAACTGTAAAAAAGCGAAAATCATTTTTAGTCACAACGGAGACCAATGTAACAGTAATTTCTAACTTATTAAAATTCACTTTCACAAGTCAAAAGTTCACTGCTAATTCGAAGACCTTTCACAAACTCCTATTACTCATACCGAGTTTTACAAGTACAATTGAAAGTTTGTCGTTCTTCGGGGGCAACTACAATAGCCCGCGGAGACCATGGAACACCAACTGAATTCTGGGTGAAGATCATCTAGGCGTTGAGGGATGGATGGAAGGAGTTGAACCCAGGAAGTAGGAAAGACAAGGTTGGCGAAGCGCCGGCGGCTATTTTCGTGAGCTCGCCCCATTGTTTGTGTCGACTCTCTAATCAAACCGCCCGTAATCCATGTTTGAGCCAATGAAACCATACCGAGAACCTGATTGGAGGAGCGAACAAAGTGCAAATGGATGACTGGCTGGGGAGAAATAGATAATAAAGTCAGTACTACTACTCAACAGGACAAGACATTCAGGACTATTGAGATCCCTATCACAATTTATTCGAAAAGAAAATGATGAATTTGATGTTTGAAAACTCGATAACTCGTTGGGAATTTTAAAGAATAACATTAGTCTTGTTTTCCCAGAAAAAAAAATTTAAATTCAATTATAAAACACGGAAACCATTTAGGTCAAGTATGATGCTGAAGAACATTCCACAAAGTGAATGTGTAGTCTTTAATTCAACTCTGAGTTGGTTTTCTTAAATAAATCCACCCATAGTGTTAAAAAAAAATTTCGACTGGAAAATTCGCGAGAACATTGTTTTAACATGAACGAACGACGAGTTTGCAATTTTAAGGAGAAAGAAGAAAGTAAGAATTAGAACAGAAGGAATGAGTCATTCGCATCACTATCAGCTACTGATTCATCTACATACATACACAAAGACAAATTAGTTTTTTTCTCAACTTTATTTGTAAAAATCTACAAAACCATCAGGGAGATCAGCAAAGAAGACACACTATTACTACCGGTGATTGAGATCGGGATGGGTATTTTGGGGTTCGAGTTTGGTAGGTTTCAACAGTTTTCGATTTTTACTGAATTTTTGTTTTTTCGATATTTATTGAAGAGTGAGATGAATATTGAATTCATCTCAAAGTATCTGAAAGTTTCAACAAGAAGTTGGAACAGAAATGTTTTTGTTAATTTCTGAAAATTCATAGTCACTTCTAAACCTTTTCAGTAATAAGAATTAGCAGAAGTAAATATACCAGGACTAGCAGAAAACTATCGAGTCAAATGCCAAAAAATACGAGAGAAAAGTTATGAAGTCGATAGATAATTTCGGTCCGAATTTGGATGAAGGGAAGAATTTTCATTGAAGACTGGGTTCGTATGAAGTGTTGATGGGCTTGTTCCCGCCTGAAAGTTGAATTTTATCATAAAAGTTTATATCGGGGAAGGATCTTTATTTGTGGTATTACTAACACTATAACTTTAATTCTATGTTTATAGAAGGAAGAAATTTTCGAAACTTAACAACAGAGAATGTTCCATGATTTGTATTAAGATTTTGGAAAGTTGAAAATTTGTACAAAAGTCTGAAATATTTTGCACGTGTGGTTTCCTTGAGTAAGGTTTTATCTATTTTCAGAATCCCCAAAATGAGAACAGTAATACCACTTTCAAGCCAAAATGGGCGTAACTGAACCTTAATGGACCACGGCGCCTGCGATGCACTGGTCCGAACTCCAAAGTTTTTCTCTGGGGCGGACACAGGGCGCGCTGTGTTCGCCCGAGAAAAAATTTGGAGTAATCTATGCAACGTCTCTCACCAATTTCAAAATATCAAATTCAGAAATAAACAAACCTTGTTTATTGTCTCACTGGATACTGCAAAAGACAACTCTGACGGCAGTGGAACATGGTCGCTTGGAATGTTCACGACACAACCGAAAATGTCCCATTCTGGAGACAGGGTTCCAGTTTTGAAAAGGGTCTCCGAGTAAATTGAAACCTGGAAAATACTTTTTTCATTTTTTAACAAACTAGTTTGATCTCTGCATCATTTTTCTTGTTGCTTTGAGGAGAAACCAAGAATCATCCGGATTTTTCAAAGAAAAAATTCGGAAAATTATGACTGTACACACTTTCGATCCAAATTTGTAAAGGAAAGTCTCACTGGAAATACTCTTTTTTCTTTTTCTGAACATCATTTTTTTCCCAGATCTTTTAACAATTCCCCAAACAAGGGAACTTGTATGAAAACTCACAAAGTAGATGGTAGCCATGGAGCAGAGCATAGCCATGGTCTTGAACGGGAAGTATTGCGTTCCATTTTCGTACATCGGATAGTGAACCAGTGCTGGGAAGGACAGAAGTGGTTCACCTCCAGCAAGTCGGAGAAGGAGTCCCACTCAAATTAGGAGAATATTGAACTAATAACAATTGGTTGGTTTCAAGACCCATGTGTAATATAAGTGTAAAACCTTGTTTATTCAAAATTCGATAATGAGAGTTCAATTATTTTACTTTCGTTATCTTTCTGGTTTTGGGTTGAATCAATAAACCTTGTAATTTTGGTTTAAAACCTGGTAACTTCCACACTAGATATTGCCGCTTTGAAATCTATGATTACCAGGTCTTCTTTCTTTTCGGAATGTACTTGTCATATTTAAAAAAAAGCAACTGAATACAATACCTGCGTAACCAGTAAGACTGCCATAAGTGTTGCTTCTTGGCATGTAAACGACACAGCACAACTGGGGGAAGAGGATGACGTAGACGAGGTCTGCGCAGAGATACCTAAAGATGAATGGGTCTTAAAGGCTTTAGTTGATCTAGATGTATAATATCCAGTAAGTTTTATGAACTCAAGTAAAGCCCCTACCATAGTCCATAAATTGATTGAATAGTCAATGCCATGATTGTCGCCATCACACCTACACAGATAATCCCAATTCTCATAACAATGATGACTTCTCTCTCTGATGCCTGAAAGGTTTTTAAAGGTTCCCACAAGAAGAAAACCAACGTGTGGTCTTATCGTCAACTTCCAGATGTTGTGCGCGAACATGGATGCTGCAGACAGGACAGATGAATCTGCCGACGACATGACAGCTGCTGATACCGCTCCCAGACCTGAAAATTTCTTTTTTTTTCCGGAAGATTGTCGAGTATCATAAAGCTTATGTAATTTATTCCTCCGCTTTTCCCATTCTCCACGAAAAATTGTATAGAGTCACATCAAAAGAAAAATGCCCATTCTCACCAATAAAAGACACCCAGCGTGGTGTGAGGTACTGGAACACCAATGGCACCACCATGTTACGTTTGTCCGCTGGAATCGACTCCACCTTGGTCCCGTTGTGCCATGGCTCGTAGTCCGTCAGTCTCCAGTCTGAACTTTCTTTCATCTTCATTTTCTGACTACTAATGAACCTGTGTTTCTAGCGATTGCACCAATCAATGCTGGCGGGATCGCCATAAGAATACACCCAACACCAGCAACGAAGGATAGAGTCTGCGCACCAGTAGCCGTCTTGGACGATAGAACACGTTGGAAATAGACCTGAATCGGAAGTCGAAAGCGTTAAAAAGATCCCATATTGAGACATTGTACTCGCACATTTTTTGTTTCATACAGGAATGTTTACTTTCTGTGTTTTCTATTCAGTGACGGCTCACCTGCCATGGAATACCACCGAAAACCAAGAGTAACATACAGTCCCACCAGAGTGCCGTCTCTTTGAACCCTCCAATCTCACCAATCCAGTCCTCAGCGTTACGAGAAATGTCTCTGGTCGAGTCGTGGAGCATCGAAGCTGGCACGCAGACCCACTGAACGGCAGTTTTCAGAAAAATAAATTCGAATGAATAGTGTTATCGAGTTTTAGTAGAATGTGTTCCTGTTCAACATGGCATAAGTTCGATCATTTCAAGTGGACCAGCATCTGATCGTAGTTGATCGACAGTTGGACTAGACATGTGTCGCACGATCGGATGGATCAGATGGACTGCGAATGGACCTGCATTGGACTGTAATTGGGCGACAGATGTCAGGTCCAACTATCGTCCAATAATTGTTCCACCCAAAACTTTGGAGATCACAACCTCACCCTCCATTCGAGTCAGCAGCGACAGTTTTAGCATCCATCCCTAACCATGACTTTTAACAAAACGTAACTGTCATGAAAACTCTGCTACAGGTTCAACACATGTACTTTTGAACATGTATGTTTATATTTTGTCAAAATTCGCGCCTCCCAGTTTCCGAGATCAACTCCATCGTTCATTGTGGGATCTCATACGAAAATATCTCCGAAGTTTTCCCCTTCATATTGCCAAGCCCATCATCAATTCTCTGTTCCCACATTCATTCATCGTGTTTGCTAAGATTTTTCACGGTAGCCGAATCGGAAAAGAATAATTGATGGAGGACTCAACGGTGTGTTCAGACTGGCCCAAAAACAAGTTTAAAACCTTGTTTTCATATCAACTTCGATTTAAAAACACTTATTTTGAAAATGAGTTTATCATGATATTTTTATTTTTATTTTTCCACACCAATAAGTTCAAAAATCTCACTGAACGCTTTTTCGCATCGATCAAATTGTTCGATTATAAAAAAAAACAAAGGCTTTACCAGTCCGACAAAGATGCAGAAAAGCTGAACGACATCAGTGTAGGCGACTGCATAGTATCCACCGGTAAAAGTGTAGAAGACGGCGATACAAGCAGACAACGTCACAGATGCGTTCATATCGATACCCAGGATGACAGAAAGTGTTGCTCCTAAATTTAAGATTTTTTTTGAAAATATGGAGAATGAAAAATAATATCTTCCTAATTGGTTTAAACAACAAAACTTTTATCGCCATTTTATGATCCGTAGTTGACCTAGCCAGATGAGAAATTTACTTATGAGTTTTAGATCAAGTTTTTTTTTAATAACCGTCGAACATTACTGGCTGAATCTCATCTCTGGATCACAAGGATGTCGTAGATTGTTTTGTGTTATTTTTCACACTACGTTCATATTCTTTTGAACTATTCAACAATTTCTAACCGAGAGCCGACAGAATAGCAGCACTCCAGAAAGTCTCTCCAAGAAGGGCTGGGATGTACATCAATCCGCCGATTCGTTGACCATACTTGTTCTGGATAAGATAATTTCATTATGAAGAGGTATTCTCCACCTGGAAAGGGTCCAACATAGTGATGTACCCCTCTTCTCTCATTTTCTTGGCGAAGAGAAACCCGCCAATGACCAAGGATATGGCGTAGCCGATTGGTGCTTGACACCCAAGAATTCCTACAAAAAAGGTTTCCTCGAGTCTGGAGTCGGTTTACCTCCGTTATAGAGTGCCTCGGCAGTACCATTGATGTACGCTCCACCAACCCAGGTTGCTGAAATGGTTTTTGGTTTTGATTCCGTTTCAAGTAACCTGTCATCGTGAAGATTCCAACTGCTGTACCGATGTTCCGACCTGCTAACATCACCTCCTCCGTCTGAGCGCCAGGATCTCCTTCCAACTCTTTGTTGCTCTTAATAGTTTCGTTACATTTCATAATTTACAATTTACTATCTACATATTAACGTTTATTTTTGAGGTCAATGTAAGAAGATTCAGACCAATGGTAGTTGACTCAGTTATGTTAACAAAATTGGATTGTCTGAAAGGTCTCCTAGGTTTTCAAACGTGGCGAAAACGATAGATCCGATCTCGAAAGCTGCGAAACCAAATGGATCTCACGAAACTTTGGAAACCGATTCTATAATGTCCAAAGCACTCGAAAACATAGTTAACCAGTTGAATTTTTTCGACAGTCTCTGTAGGAAAGAAGTAGATCAACTTCAATTGTCTCCGTACAAGTAAATACTACAAAATTCTCTCATCTCACTTCCTGTGCTTGTTAACGACCATCCTGTTGAAAATCACAGATCTTTTAATCTCCAGAAACAAGAACCCTCACGAAGTATATATTTATTCTTTTTAACTTTCTATTCTACCGTGACCCAAGTATGCCAAAGTGTTAAGGGTTCAACAACCCAAAAAAAGGCTATAAAAAAAAATTAAAAAAAAAAAAAAAAAAAAAAGTAAAATCTGATGAAAATAACTGCAAACTCATGACAATTCGCCTTTGACTACTTCAATCCAGCTTCATCCAAACTTTGACCAACTCCGCAATGACCGCATTCAAGCACCATTTGTCCA
Organism: Caenorhabditis parvicauda; assembly: GCA_963978915.1. Taxonomy (NCBI): domain Eukaryota; kingdom Metazoa; phylum Nematoda; class Chromadorea; order Rhabditida; family Rhabditidae; genus Caenorhabditis; species Caenorhabditis parvicauda. The sequence continues at coordinate 8,201,188 of OZ022253.1, read as the reverse complement.
ACACATCTCGTCAACGAAGGGAAAGAGGTTCATGGAATAACGATCTAGTCTTCACATGCCTCTCAATCTAGCAAGCACTACACGTCCTGAGAAAGCTTCAATCTACTGTGTCTGCTCGACTACTGCATCGACGACCGGACAGTCTCACAAGTGAAGAAAATTGTCAACCTTTGGTATCACATCAACCAACATACCTCAAGGCAGTCATGACTCGCGGTCTTTTTCTGATCTCAGATATCTCAGCCTACACTTTTGGCATACCCAAGTCAGTAGTATAATATATTTTCTACATGATTTACCTCGTGTGGGTTCTTTTCCATTCCTTAATGTTCACCGCTCCACAACTTCTCTTTATTCATGTTTACTTCCACTTCTAATTATTATTTGAAATGAAACGCAAAATTGTTTTATCCTTGTTTTATCAACATTCGTGTTTGTTTCTATTGCGGGCTTTCCCCAAAATAAATATTATTATTATTATTATTATTATCATGGAACTGCTCCACATATCCCAAGCCCCAACCTTGTAGCAATCGCATACCTTTGATTTCCTCCCAGCCCAAATTCCCACGACAAGAATGAGAACGTAGAAAACAATAATAGCGACGATGCCCAAGAAGTCTGCCATCGCTGGCTTCTGGAAATTTCATGATTATGATGAAAGAAATAATTTCGGGATTAATTCAGAAGCGAAAAGAAAAAAAATGTATTGGTAGTGAAACATGATTACCGAATTGTGTGTCGTTTGCTTTATTGTGATTAAATAGCGTTATGAGACTTTTCAGGTGAGAATCGACGGGAAAGTGCGACTATAACATGCAATAAAAATGGACAGAAAAAGCCCTGACGTGCCCAGAGAATCACATCATGAAAAAAGTGCAGAGGTGTGTGAGCAAAACGAGGAATGTGGAAAAAAGATCCAAAGTTGAGAAATGTTCGAGCGATGACGACTTCTCAGCGCCCGGGAAATCTGAATAATTCAGTCAGAATCGGAGAAGAGATTCAAAAACAGCAATTGAATTCGCGCAAAATGGATTCGAAAGAAGAACGAGCATGGGATTTTCTTGGTGGGAAGGGTCGGATCAGAAAGGGAGGAAAAAGGTTTTTATGCTTTGAAACTGAATTTTTGATAAATTGACGACCTAACGGTGACTAACGTAAGTACCTAGGAAAACGGATAACTTTTAAAGCTAGATGATTTTGCAAACTATGTACATACAGTTGCGTCAGAAAGTTAATGCACGATATCGTTTTTCGAAATATCTCAACGTTGGACAATCGGATAGGTTTGTAAGTTTCAGGAATGGTGAATAAAACATTTTTATACACTGCGAAGGAATATTGAACCACTAAGAAATTTTTTCACATGAAAGTAGTTATTTTCTGCAAAACCACTCAAAATTTACTTTTTCTCTCAAAATTCATTTCTCGTTTTTTTCTTTTGTTTTCAAGTTTTTTGCTCTTTTGTGCATATTTTTCAAAGATCAAACAATTTTAATCATGAAATTCAAAAAACAACCAAATCGGAGATCATTCGAGGTCATCAGATGAGATTGAAGTGGCTGCATTTTACTAAACAGTCCCAGAAGAAGATATCACCTCCGTATGATTTTAGTCTTGCTCCATCTCAGCTGGAATTGTCTGAAAAAGCTTTCACTACAGTTTCTTGATTATATCGACTCCATATGAGATTATCTAGGAATTATGCCAGGACGTTAGCCATCGATCTTGTGGCCAGACTTTCTAAAAGTCATGGAGTGACAGTCTGTTTTTTGACCATAAAACTGAAACGCCTCCATGAAGACGTCTAATTTTTTGCAGACACAACGTCTACATTGGTTTCCTTCATTCCGATTTTTGATCGTACGAAAATCACCGATCTGGCAGTACTACAATCAAGGCGAACAGAAAAGTGCAAAACAGCCAGTTTTCAGATTTCATTTACCCGAGTTCTTAGATGAATTAGGTCATACAAGTAACTTTCTTCGACATGAAAACATTTTCCGAATGTTTATGTCTGGTTCATTCAACAAAAAACTCGAATTTATGAACTATGATAACTTTAAACCACTTTTGTAGAAAACATCGAAAATTTTTAGCCGTTCACTCCAGTTCGATTATCTTCTAGTATTTTAAGACAATTTATTAGTGGCTTTCCTACTCATCAAATGAACAAATCTGATGTATACAACGTGTCTGCAAAAAATTAGACGTCTTCATGGAGGCGTTTCAGTTTTATGGTCAAAAAACTGACTGTCACTCCATGACTCTTGGAAAGTCTGGCCACAAGATCAATGGCTAACGTCCTGGCATGATTCCTAGATAATCTCAAATGAAGTCGATATAATGAAGAAACTGTAGTGAAAGATTTTTCAAACGATTCCAGCTGAGATGGAGCAAGACTAAAATCATACGGAGGTGATATCTTCTTCTGGGACTGTTTAGTAAAATGCAGCCACTTCAATCTCATCTGATGACCTCGAACGATCTCCGATTTGGTTGTTTTTTTGATTCTCATAATTTAAATTATTTGATCTTTGAAAAATTATTCACAAAAAAACCAGAAAAATTGAAAATGAAAGAAAAAAAACGAGAAATGAATTTTGAGAGAAAAAGTAAATTTTCAGTGGTTTTGCAGAAAATAACTACTTTCATGTGAAAAAAATTTCCTATTGGTTCGATATTCCTTCACAGTGTATAAAAATGTTTTATTCACAATTTCTGAAACTTACAAACCTATCCGATTGTCCAACGTTGAGATATTTCAAAAAACGATATCGTGCATTAACTTTCTGACGCAACTGTATATGTAAAACGGTGTGTGAAAGGACTCAGAAATAGAAATCGGAAATACAGGTTTTAGCTTAAACCGTCATATAGGAAAGTTAATTCGAAAAAAAACATTCTAATGATTTTCTTAGAAAGACTATAGTTGAAATATTGTAATGAAGATTTTCCAGTTTTGGATACAGAAAACAGTCAAAGTTGAAAATTTCTACAAAACTGGTTGATTCTGTTGATCTGCAAAATATGAACTGCAAGAAAATTTCGATAATATGTAGAAAATTTGCTACGACAAGCTTATGAATTCAATTCTGGTTCTTCTATGAAAAGCTTCAGACTAATTCCGACGAAGCCATCGACTCACAACACACAAACGACAGACCATAATTCAACGAAATATAATTGGTTCAATTTCCTTGGATGCTTGTGCTTCTTGCAAAAGTCCATACGAAGGGTATCCAGGGAGTCGTGCCGCTTCAATATTCTTTTCTTTTCTTTTTTAGCCGACGACATGTCTGTGAACTCTGAGAGGAGTCTCGTCTCGTGAAAAGTAGTAAAACTGGTGGATTCAATTCACTATGTGATGAGATTTCTGCGAATTGCATTGGTTGGTCTTTGGGCTTGAGAAAGGATTCTGATGGTTGAAAATACTTTGAATTAATTCTAAATTTTGAGTACCATCTTATGTTCACACGGAAACAAAAAAATCATGATAGAAAATGATTTGAACAAAAATTATTCATAAATTTTGAAATTTCTAGTTCAGAATCGGCTATTACCTGGAAAAATAAGAAGAACAGATCAAAGTGAGAAATCTGAAACAGAAGAGAATTTCAAACATTTCAAATGGAATCAGAAAGAAGAATCCTGGTCTCAGAATAACCACCCAACGTCATCTGGCAACGTGTGAAATAGGAGAGTATGGCTTTTAATTGACTCTAGTTTTTCTTGAGATAAGAATAGGGATAAATGAGGTATGGAGTTAGTGCAAAGAGAATAGACGGAGAGAAAGTGAGAGAATCAGAGATAGAGAGAGAGAGAGAGAGAGAGAGAGAGAGAGAGAGAGAGAGAGAGAGATAGAGAGAGAGAGAGAGAGAGAGAGAGAAGGAAAATCCGATAAAGAAATTAGAGAGAAAAAAGGAATACTAAAACTTGAAAAAAATACTTTTCGCCTCACCTTTTCTTTTTCCTTTTTCATCTCTTCCCCCTCTCTCACTCTCTTTCTTTCTTTCTCTCTCTCTCTTTCTCTCTCTCTCTCTCTCTCTCTCTCTTTCTGTCTTTTTTTTCTCTCTCTCTCTCTCTCTCCCCTCACCCTTTCAGTGTGCATGCGTATGTTTCTAATGGGGATGCGCGTGAATGACGACGAGACCGAACACGATACTCGTGAAAGGGATACTCAAAAACACTCGCGCGCGCAGATCTTCTTTCTTCCATCAGCAGCAGTGCACCAAGTCAGCCAATCAGCTTCTTTTCTAGTCTTGTGTCGAGTGAGAAGAATGAAATGAATGAGTGGAGAGATGGAGTGAACAACCCAGTGTGTGTGTGTGTGACTATTTTTGATTGCTAGGTTGGAAGGCAGTTTAATTAGTAGCTGCTGGTACACCAGCTCTGCGCAATTCGTTCACAGTAGTTTTTTGGTCTGTTAACTGGAGACATTCTCAAAAGTTCTATAAACTATCACATAATTCCCTCATAATAATTTCAAGTTGGATTAAACGTCGGCGTCTGCAATGTTCACAGTGTAACCATGATGGTCAGAATTGAAAAATAAATAGAATCTAGACTTATCCCACGCACATTGCTGGAATTTAGAAAACCAAGTAAAATACCATTTTGAAGTGTTTTCTTTGAAAAATATATTTCTAAAAAAATCTCCCCCATATGGATTAGATACCTCCATAATTAATTTGTCACCGGAACGTCGCTTCCTTGTCACCATTTTGTATGGCTAACCAAACGGCGACAAGTTAATCATGGAGTAACTATACACCCATATTTGAATTCACAACGATGTAGGAACCGAATTTTTGTCCGCTTGGGTGGTATGGAAAATCTCAGGTCAAAATTCCAAGAAAAAGCAACATTTGCAGAACCCAAAACTCCAAAACAAGGAAAAGGAAGTTGTTTTCTTCCAGATTTTGAAAATGAAATTCATAACAAGGCGAGTCGGGCACAGTGTACCCCCATCTCTCTTCAAAGTCTCCTGGGACCCATTCTCGAGGCGTTTCGTGTCTTCAAAAGTGCGAATCATGTGTAATTTGAAAAATGAAATTCGAAGCGATGGTTTTCATGGACAAAGTGCCGATTTGTTGCAGTGCGTTTAAAAAGAAAGCATTAATTCGCATGATTCTCATAGTCAGATCTTTTTCAGCTTTGTACGTACAATATTCAAGTTTTCATGAATAAATCTATTCAACTACATCGTCACAGATGATTTTGAGCATTGTTTTCTGAATTGAAAAAACTCGCATGATTCCCGAATCTCATCTAGAAACTTCTCCGACTCATGATACCAATTACAATGAAATGTATGAAACAAGTAATAAAGTGAATCTACTGTACTTGTGAGCACATGGTTTTGAACTCATAGTTCTAGAACTCAGCTTTCACTAACTGACTCTGTAATTTCTAAATATATCGGAACGAATAGACACAACTTCATTGCAGTATTTTTCACCGTATTTTTAAAAATTTCATTGAGTAGAGAGTACGCTTGACTTATTGTGACCACACTGTTTCTAGAAAAAAACTACAAGCACATGATGATAGGGCAAAAACGAAAAAAGAAGAACCAACAACAATGCTTTATTCAGCTGGCGAATGTGAGTGAGAAGATTTGTGAGCTGTTTCGGATGGAAGAAAAGAAGAAGAAAAGTCGAATTTGAAAAGGCGCCAATGGGCTTCGACGCATCGCAAATTTGGTTAGAGTTGATTCAGTTTCTCGGAGGGACTTCACCTAAACACTTCAACTCGTGTGCCTCCAGGGATACAACGTGTGCCTATCATCACAATTAATCTCGTTTGCATTCCACAGGAAAAAAAACGTCAAGTGTGTCCTTCAGTCAAGATCTTCTGGAGAGCCTCGAAGTTTTGGAGACTTTTTTTGCATAAAGCAAAACTATGATTTTCACAAATCAAATATTTGAAAAATCAAGACGCTGAGAAGACCCTTGTGCTTTGAAATCAGCGATAGATTTTTTTTAATTCCAAAGGTTTTCCTCAATTTTGTTCCAAACAGATCTTCAAATGTTTTTCACAGTTTTGCAAAAAAAAAAAGCTGAAAACTTGAAAGGTTCATGTGTGTTGAAATTAGTGATGGGTTTAAAATATGAATTATCAAAATTTTCCTAACTTTTTTCAGGTAGAGAAGAAAATACATTTAACAAATCAAAGCGCTTCTCTTTTGAAAATATGATTTTTTGAAAAAAAATGTATGCTGTGTCTTTTTTATCGAAATATGGTGCACGTTACTGGAATCATCAGATGGCTGAGTGTCTGTTCATGATCGATACAAGAAATGTTCTTCAAATGAACTTTCCCGGTGTGTTCCATGGAAAGAAACATAGTTGAAGACCGGCCGGAGATGGGAAGCAGCGATACCGACGGAGGCAGTCAACGGCTTACACGGATATGAGACGGCACAGGAAGTACATTCTACCTTCTTTCTTCTTCTTTCTTCTCATCACTTTGTTGGGTAAGTTTTTTCCCCGAACATCAACTTGAGTATTCCTAAAGTGATAGTTCTTCTCTCTTCTTACGAGTATTCCTAAAGTGATAGTTCTCCTTTTTTCTTACGAGTATTTCTAAAGTGATCGTTCTTCTTTCTTCTTACGAGTATTCCTAAAGTGATAGTTCTCCTTTCTTCTTACGAGTATTTCTAAAGTGATCGTTCTTCTTTCTTCTCATCACTTTGTTAGGTAAGTTTTTTTCCATAACACCAACTCGAGTATTTCTAAAGTGATAGTGAGTGTAAGTTTCCGTATAATCTAAAATCCCTTCAGTATTTTGGAGAGCACGGAGCACAGGAGAATATGCGAATGAAAATGAAGTTGAACACAAGAATGATGACCATCAACAACGGTTGAAGCGGAATATCAAGTTCAAAGGTTTGTGGTTTCGATACGAATTCAAAGACTCTTTGAGAACAAAAAATTCACTATTTCTTCTCTTGAAACAGAAAAGTCAATATTCTCTACAGAAACCTGGTTGAAACGGAACAAAACGGCAAAATCTATCATTTCTGCAACCAACCTTCCCGGAATCTACCTCCGCGAAGCGTACCGCGTCGCAGATGACGAGATCCGCTTAGTGTACCTCGAGAACCAAGACAATCGACGTGGTCTACAAGCGATGATTCACACAAACTGGGAACCAATGTCTTCATTCTGTTTCAACTCGACGTGTATGGACTACCTCTTTTGTTCCATAGCCACAAGAATAGCAACAGTTACGGTGCCACCAAAGACGCCACACTTGTCCACCCTGGCGGTGAAAGCTGATGGTGCTGATGAGTTTTTCACCATTCCGTTGAGGTTTTTTTCAAGTCATGAAACTTTTTCTTAACGTTCACTTTTTCTTTAAAACAATTTTAAATTGTTTTTCATATATTTTCTCAATTTCAGCGATGTCCGAGTAAAATCTTCAAAGTATGAACACCAGTTGGGAGTTTGCTTACAGCCAATTTTCTTTTTCACTGATTGGACGATCATTTCTCAGGTTTTTTTCTATGTTGAAAAATCAATATTTCCAATACCTTTTTCAATAGTTTCTTCATGTTTTTTTTTTAAATATCGATCGAGCTGATGTATTAAGAAAACCCATCATCACATCACATTCTAAAAAAACATAATTACTTTTCAGTTCTTCGAGTCATGGATAGCACAAGGAGCTACAAAGTTTTACTTCTACCTTCACTCTTATAACAAGCAGGTTCTTCTGCTTAAGAGCATTATCATAATAACTTCAGACAAAACAAGTTCTCGACTTCTACAAACAGAGTCTCGGTGATGGATTGGAGTTGATCGAATGGTCTGATCTTCCAGTTCATTCCAGGGACAGGTATGATTCATGCTGGATAACAAGAGTCTCACATATTCCAGAGGTGACTATTATAAAGACCCTAACGCAAGGGTTTTCCGCTATGGAGCTACTGCCTTCATGCATGATTGTCTACTTCGGTCCAGGTGAGATATTTCTCGGCTGTACAAAACAGTTTCCGCTTTTGTTTGGACCATTAGTCTTGGACGACAGTGTGACATATGTACATCAATTTTATAGAGAGGTCGTGAAATTATGTTTGAAACATATTTTGCTAGTAATAATTTTGTGAATACTCTTTTCGATCTTTTTTCTATATATTTTGTACATTTTGAGACACTACATAAGAGTTAAGAGCTGAAATTGATGAACAGAGACTCGAAAACTTTACATTTTGTGTGACAGAAATTTGAAATTTTCTGATAATTCAGATTCTTCTAATTTTCATTTAGCTTTACCACCTAAATACTTTCGAGGTTTTAAATTTTTCTAAGTATTTATGACACACACACACACACACACACACACACACACACACACACACACACACACACACACACACACACACACACACACACACACACAGAGAGAGAGAGAGAGAGAGAGAGAGAGAGAGAGAGAGAGAGAGAGAAGAGAGAGAGAGAGAAAGAGAAAGAGAGAGAGAGCTCAGAGGAGGAAACTCAGATTTGATCCAGAAAAAATCCAGTTTAATCTAGAAAAACTGTGGTTGGATCAAATCTGACTTTTTCTGGATCAAATCTGATTTTTTTTGGATCAAATCAGATTTTTTTCTGGATCCAATTTCAGCACTCCTTGTCAAATCTATACACTTTGAATCAACATTCGATCCAATATTCCATCCATAAACACACTTTCATGTTATATTCATTCATTTGATTCTCAAAAATAATTAGTTGTAATTTCTTCTTCCATGATCAATGAGGACTCTTCCAATGATCGATTGATGTACCCCTTCCATCTACAGCTCCCAGGACAGGTGTCATCTAGATCGACGCACTCCATTTGACGGTCCTGAATATTACATTTTAAGTGAATCGGAACGAATAAATTGTTTCCGGAGAAGCTCTGAGGTCTTAGAGCTCCCCTAGGTTTTTAAATATAGTAAAGACAATTAAACTGCTCTACCGACTAATTTATGAAATTTTAATGTTAAAAAATTTGAATTATCATGTTATGATACGGAAAATCGGGCTACATATGGCTGGAACCATGTCTCCGATGGCCGAGTAGTGTAAGCAAAGGTCTGCTGATTTTCTTTTTATTCGGATCGGTTCCCAACTTCTTGTAATAAGTTTTTTTGCTAGCTATGTAGTGTGTGTCGTGAAGTTTTTTTTTATAAAACTCACTTATGGTCAATTTAACTCTTCTTTCTCTCATTCGGTCTTTGTGAAATAGATTCATTCGTTTCACTTATCAGCAAAAAAACCATAACTCGGTCGTAACTTTCAAGAGCGATTTCACTTTCTTCAACATATTTGAAAACCTACGCGACCACAGATCTAACAGATTCCCGGATTTTGGTATATATCTCATGTAAGATGACAAAATTAGAAAAATGCATCATGACGTTATTTTTGCAAAGTACGTTAGTCGACTAGAGATTGAGAATACAAACTTGCATAAAATTTACCTCGTGATCAAGTAGCAGCGCAGTCGCCATTTGTCATGTGGGATGGTTCTGGTCTTCTGTAACGTTTTTTCGTCAATTTTATTCATCACAAAATTAATTGTCTTGCTGCTAAATTAAAAACAACTGAAAAACTTACATTCATCGAAATTCACAGCTTACATGATCTTTCTTGTCCAAACTTCAATACATGCTAATCTGTAAGTCGATTTCTAAACAGGAAAAATCGTGATAGTGAAGGATAGAAGCTATTGAGTCTTTTAAAGATGTCGAATTCCCGTGTTTTAGTCGATTTCAATCTACAAATCTTGAAAACGGGATATAAAAACTTATACTCTTGTTTTCACACATTGCATACATTTATCTGAGAGAGAATTATTTTCATAAAGCTCTCAATAAGATTTCAAATCCGTGGGAGACGCCATAATCTGCCGACCCTCACGCCTGTATCATGAATTTTTCTCAATTTGCAATC
>OZ022253.1:8178744-8186244 GCA_963978915.1 Caenorhabditis parvicauda | reverse complement strand
ATTTTTTGACAAATTCAGAAAGTCTCGAGAGTCACAGAAGAAAAAAAACTTTATCGATCGATTGTTTTGCACACTCATCTTTCATCCTGACAAATCGATGAATTTTACTATTGTTCTAGTAGTCATAGAAGCCGTTAATAATTTGATTCAAGAGATTCGAGTTTTCACATCATTCAGATTAAAAACTTCAGTTACTAGAAGTAAGTTTGAATTTTCCATATCATCAGAGAGAAAAAGCTGTACACTAAAATTGATTTTGATAGAAAGTTGAATTTCGATCTTGGTATTCCACGGTGTAACACATTCGGCCATTCCAAAAGTGGGCGTAACGGGGGTGGGACAACCAAGGATGGTCGGTCAAAAATCGCTTACATTAGTTGCAAAATATTCAAATCGAGACCTCAACTACATTTTCGATATCAATACTGGTTAGTCTCCCCAAAATATCTTACAACAACTTTAACAACAAATTTCTTATTCATTAAGGACTAAAATTGAGCAGAAGACATGGAATAAATGGGCAAAAATATCAAAAGACGGCTGCAAAGCGGTCATCCGGAGCGAAAATTTAAATCTATTGAGTGGAATCGAATGATTCGCGCCTTTTTTGAAACGCCACCCCCACTCGATTTTTTTTGATCTTGGCACTCCGTGTATTCAAAAATAGCAGCCTTAAAAGTGATCAAACATGTCAAAAAATCAAACGACGAAACTTGGACAGTTTATTCAGAATGTACAACAAATAAACCGGTACGAGTCATAGAATCATATAATCGGCGGGTTTCTTCTTCTTTTTCGCAAGAGTATCACAGAATGAGAAATCGTGTTGTGTGTGGGTGTGGGTTCAGGGACAAGAGTCGAAAAAATGAAGGAAAAGAAGTTTGAGCACGGGAAGTAAAGCGTCGGAATTATGAATCCCATTGAAACGGGAAAATGTGAGAACCCGTAGATACTGTCGAATGTCGATAATCAGCTCATAAGAAAGCGGGGGGTGAAAGTGTTTATTGGATCTGTGGCGGTGTCCTTCTGGAGCCGTTGACCTGAGATGAGCATGGATCAAGGGAAAGATCGTCACCAACCTCATTCTCAATGATGCAGTTCCATTCACTGCCGTCGTTGGATCTTGGCGTTGCTGGTGGAGGTGGGACGAATCTCTCGTATGGTGGAGGAGCTGAAAAATTGTTGAGATTTTTTTCTTTTGTATGAAAAATTCTGTTAAAATAGAAGTTCAACATAGTTTCCTCACATGTTGAATTATCACTTGTCGGAAAACCGCACTGTTCGTATCTTTATGTACCTCAACTTTTCTCGCACTCCGTCTCTGTCTCTCACTAGATTTCAAACCCTCAAACACGCTCCCACGCACCCTCAGAAACTTTGAAAAGTCAGAAAACGAAGTTAGATGTAGCACAATCAATGCCCGCCGGCTCTATTTCTTTCAACTTCCGACCTCGGCAATCGGATCATGTTGCCTTTGAAGGAGTATCCAAGCTCACCTTCATACATCTTCGGTGGGATCGTGTCGACGGGACGGTACATGGCAGAAGTCGATTGGTCCGATGAATAGGTCATCGCTGAAAAAGTAGTTTTGTAAACTTTTCGATCAAAATGTTGGCCTTTAAAAGATTCTGGTTAAATTGGAGTATAATCCTATCTTCATTGTGAAAATAATTAAATTTTTTTGAGTCTGGAGATGTTTCTATCGAAAGTCATACTTTGACTGTTCCTGTACATTGGACATCCCGGTATCCTCTTGCAGATCATCGCCATGAAAATGATCGCCAATGAAATGACCAGAACAGTTCCAAAGATCATCAGGGCCAGATAACTGAAAATTTTACTTAAGTTTTCTCCGAAATTTCATTATTAATTCTTCTACGCTTGCTAACTTGAACTTGAAAGTTCACGACATTTCGTCCGAAGAACTACACTAAATCGAGTACTGCTCGTTTTCTGCGGTTCTTCGTGACAGTACCAATTGGTATTATACTGGGACACACTCTCCCCAAGTTTTGTCACCGGAACCTTTTTCTGTTTTTGTTGTGACCCTGTGATGCAGAGAAGAACCTTGCTAATGGTGAAATTCGATGTCACAACGAGAAATCGGATCGCCTCACACAATTAACGCGAAACGACTTTTCATCGCAACAAAATAACGTTTCGCCGACCCGCAGCGGGTCCTCTTACACTTGTTTATGAGGTGTCACGGATTGAAAAAGTTACAAAGATGTGATCATATTTAAATGTACTAAAGGAGTCTCAACTCGTAACATTACAGCTCAGGATAACCTCGGAAGCTGGTTCTTTCGAAAAATTCTTCAACTTGCATGAATTCAGTTTTTTGTTCTGGTGATTTGGCAAGGTTAGTGTTTTCAGTTTCAGCGGAATAATCGGCGGAGTTTTCATTATAAGTTCTCAACAAAGTTTATTCCATGGCATTTTTTTCTTGAGCTAGTTTCTACAATAACTGGTTCTTACTTAAACTACTCAAACTATTACTAAAATCAGTTCAAAATGAAAAGTCAAGACCATTCAGCTCACTTCAAGTGTATTGAGAAGGCTGTCCGAAAGTTTTTATTCGAATTTTTCCCAAGCTCAATTGCAAGTGTTCAAAATCGCCGCTTTCCGATTCTTCTTGTCGGCTTCTCTTTCAGATCGGCGTCCTTAAAGAAAACACCTGGGTGTTACACTCATTTATGAGGTGTCTTGAAAGGATTACACAGATATCGGTGTTCACCTTCTCGTGTTCCATACTAATTCATCTTGTTGCTTTAATTATGGTCCCAAAGATCAGTCAGAGGGGAAAAACTCGGCTCTCAAATGAATTTCTTGGCACACAAAGATTCCTCAAAATGTCAAAATTTGAATTCTCCGGGGGCCACCAATCGTCCGACGTCTTCTCTGACAACTCATTTGTTAGCGGCCGCGGCGTCTCAAAAAATATTCGCCCAAAAATGGAGTTTACGATTTTTGGTCGGGTTGTTTCACGGATCATTACGCTCGGCTTGGCAACATTCTGCTCTCAGATTTACTTTTTCTTATGCGAATTCTGGAAAAGGCAAATCCGAGTTCTGGAGCAGTAGTTTTTTAATTAAGATTCAAAATTAATGAGTTTTCTGTCTTGAAGATGATATCTTCAATTTTATCAATAAAACAGTATACATATTTTTGAAATATTGCACACTTTATCTCTCTCTCTCTCTCTCTCTCTCTCTCTCTTTCTCTCTCTTTCTCTCTCTCTCTCTCTCTCTCTCTCTCTCTCTCTCTCTCTCTCTCTCTCTCTCTCTCTCTCTCTCTCTCTCTCTCTCTCTCTCTCTCTCTCTCTCTCTCTCTCTTTCTCTCTCTCTCTCCCTCTCTTCCTCTCTCCCATTCTCTCCGATTCATTCGCTCTCCAATTAAACGCCTTCAACGATGTGTTTGATTTCCAATTAAGATTCCACCGAACTACTTTTCTTTGAGAAAAAAAGAGAGATATTATCTGAGGGAACTACACAGCTAATCCTTGTTTTTAACAGAATTCCGCAAATTAAAAACGAGCGGATTAATATGTATGGGTCCATATGGATGGTGTGTGCTTGGTATGCGGTGTACGCCTTAAAGGACGATGGGTACCCTACTACGGTTGTCCCAGAAGCCCTGAAAGTACTCATCCCCACCCCCAAAAAAGAGACATTGTGTGCTTCTATTTAATTAACACACTGGTCGTATCATCGATGGCGCATGCAGAAGGCCGTTGGGACACCACCAAGAAGAAACAAAGTACTCGCATCACGCAAGCCCCCCGCCCCACCCAATCAAATTAAAACTTTTCGTTTCTTTGTGAAGCACTCCGGTTCATCAATGGATTCGCAGAAAAGGAGTCAGTTTCTGCAAAAAAAATGAGTAGGCCAATGTTAATTGAAATATTAACGGCAGTGCAGTGGTTCTAAACTCTCTTGCATTAGTTCTAGCCGTTTTTCGATTGTAGGAATACCAGAAATATTTTTTCAGGATTTACACTTGTTCCAGAAGTTATCCTTTTGACTACAGATAAAAGATTCATTTCTAACTCCTACCAGCGCGGTTTGACGCGGAATGTCACAGAATGCTTTTGAGCATCAGCGATATAAAATCTCTCTCTCTCTCTCATTCCAAAAGTGTTCCTTCCCATACTCAAAAAAGAGCAATCGAATGGTCTCATAAACGGCGCGCTACCCTGAATAAACATACAACAACGAGAATTCTTTCTTTCTTTTTCTCATTCTTGTCGACCCGAGATGCGAGATGGCGTGCCAGACCGCTGTTCAAGTATTCATTACTGCGCCGCCCGTTATGAGCCAGTTTCAGGCTCCGGTCCGGTCGCTGGTGCTCTGCACGCCGTGTTGATGTCATTGATGACACTCAACAAGTGGTGTCGACGAGTGAGAGTTAAAAAATAGAAACTTGATGTAGTTTCGAATGAGCATATTTAATGTGTTTTTTCCTAATTTTTTTAAACGTTGAGCTAATTTAAATTTTGTAAAAAATTATGATACTAGTCGATTTAAAACCTACATTAGAAAAATTGATTTTTTGGAAAAGAGAAATGTTCGTGTTCCTGTCGAAGTTTATCAGTTCAACATACTCCAGGAACCAGTTTCCCATTGCAAAACAGCGTGAAATAGTGATAAGGTGAAAAAAAGTGAGTATAAAGTGCTATATCACTGACTCACAAGCCAGGAATTCGATCCCGAGCCGTTAAAGGATAATGAAAGCACGGAGGTTATACCATCTCAGCCCGGGAACAGTGTTTATGAGTGACAAGGCTCATGGACCGTACATACATTAAGTACTTTGTAGTGACACAATAGCCGGCTCACCAGTTGTACTCGATAAGGAGTTTGTGTTTAACTGTTAACTTTCACTGTTTTGGAAACCTTCAAACATCCCTGGTAAAGTTATGAAACCGGTATGCGGGAGGAGGCTGCTGTTTATAATAATAATACCTGGGGGGGGGGACCGGTTTCCACTCATCGATTCCGCTGACCGATTCGGATGGCAACGAAAGTGAAAACAGTCACTTGTTTACATTTGTAACGACTCGGAGGAGAAAAAGGAACTCACTCTTTAAGGAAACTCTTCAGTTCTGCACTTGCGATCTCATCTTTCTCTTTCTCGAAGTCGGTTAGTGAACAGCAGTAGAAACCGTGCTTCTCCTGAAAAAGTTCCTGATGACATGTTTTTTTTGGGAAATTTCCGAAAGTTTCGATGAAGATGTTCCTTTCAGTGCATAGTGCATGTGCGATCATTAGGTTCAACCACTTTTTCAAACGGAAATTGACTTTTTCATAGTAATCATAGCCCGATAATAGATTTCCGGTAGGTTAAAACTAGAAAAAAACAGAATATTGTCAAGATGATCAAGAAAACTGTAGTAACCTTCGCTTGAGTACTAGTCGGCGGCAACTTTGACGTGCAACAGTACGTGAACTCCGGGTTTGCCTTGAAATCTGGACACGTCTTGTTCCTGGTGACCGCTGCAAAAAGTTCAACTAAATCAGAGATGAGGATCAGCAACACTCACTTCCTGCAATTGTGGGTACTGGACACGTGAGCGACAACGAGCTGTGCACCCAGGCCAACGCCAATAACACCACAGAGATGGTTCTCATCTGAATTTAGTCAGAATGAATTTGAGAAGAGTGCCAATCTGTAAAGAAGGTGAAGCAAAAGTCATCAGAAGAAAGAATGTTCGAGAAAAATCAAGAGAATTGGATTTCTCTATGAAAATAAGTACAAACTTCAGCATCTGATGAATATTTCGATGCTTGTCAAAATAGATTCAGAAGGATATCCATCCATAACAATGAATTTATGGCTCCTACTCTTTTCGCTCAGAATAAACATAGCCGGCTGGCTTGAGAGTCAAGTACCGTAACTCTAAGGTAATCTCAATGAGACACAATAAACTGTACTACTTCGAAATTTGGAAAAAAGTCAACTGGAGTAACAATACTCAAATTCCGCCATTGCTAATCTGATTGAGGCTCCATTTTCATAAATCATCACCTAATAAGGTAAATTTCGCAAATTAAACGATAAAAAAGGACATTTAAGTGAGTTGAATTATCAGAGGAGTAGTATGGAAGCCAGTGGACACATATGAAAGAGCAAAGGAAGAATACCACTCAATGGGATCAATATGATAATCTCCATTATGTCAAATGCACACAATTGTCGTCTTTTGAATATAGATAGACTTCCCGGTTGAAAGAAGCACCTGTCCTTGTGAGTCAGATGTTGAACCTGTTAAGAAGTTCAAGAAAGGAAAAAAACAATATTTTGAGGATGAAAACAACTTGACAACATAGACAGATTGAACGGAAGTGATTAGTATGTTTATGGGACACACAACATGATGTTCAGAACTACACGGGTTGAAAAACAAGATGGAGAGAGTGAGTGAAAAGTCACTTAACTTAAAGGAACAAGTCCAGAATTGACAATGAGAGTTCAGAAATGACCTTTAAGTGAGCTCAGAAAGGTCTCAACCTCAGTCGGTCCATTGTAATCAAGTCAGAGTAGTCTCATAAAGCCCCCGAATAGCGCCGACCAGTTGCCAAAAACGGACGAAAAGAAAAGTGAAAAGCGCGCAAAAAGAAGGCGTGGCCATGGGCGGGATGAAACTCCGCCTATTTCTTCTTTTTTTCTTCGTTATGTGATGCTTTGACAGTATAGAATCGGAAGGGTGAGCATGGGAGAAAAGTAGAATCTGACTGACATTGGAACACATAAAAATGATCGTAAAAGACTCAGTTTAACAGACGCTGGAAACATGACACACCGAGGAGAGCTGGCTGTGTTGAGTTTTATACGATGCGACCTCACTTTTGTTGAAAGCTTTGATTCCACAATTCGTTCTGGGATTGTGATGAAATCATCCGGGATTGAGAGGAAACAGTTCATAGGTGAAAACATAAAGATAAGAAAATATCGTCTTGCCGCTCACTCTCATGTCCAGGTGAATCAGACTGACAGAGGAGAATTTTTCTTTCTACTTGTATCAGTTTTGATTCTTACATGTTATTTCACGTTTCTGACAAAATCTGTCACACGACACTGAAACATGTAACGGAAGTCGGAATTTCATGCAACTCTTGTGGAAATTCTTATCGACGCTTGTTTTTATTTTACAACATTTGTCCTCACTAATGAGCTATAGAGTGAATAACATTATACTGTAGATTTTTCAAATTTACAGCCAAAGCTATTTTTCTCAAAAGGGAGAAAAACGATAAAAGTCGTGTAGAAACTTCTTCTGTGAGAAAATGATTCTCAAGAACACCAAAAAACTTGAACTGGAAAAGGAGCTCTATGTTAGTGCAACGAACTCATTCTAACTGAAAACATCTGTAAATTAGGTCTGGAGCATAATTCACGAGCGCAACAAGAACAAGTACGTTTCAGCTGCAAGATGAAATTTTCGAAATTTTTTTTATTCATTCGCAGTCTTACGTTTACGTTTTGTATTATTTAAATAGA
>OZ022253.1:8103744-8168744 GCA_963978915.1 Caenorhabditis parvicauda | reverse complement strand
AACCTTGTAGTACAAAGTTAATACTAAACACCATCCAAGTCCCGAGGCCCTTAAGAAGACCTTGGTCGAGGAATGGGACGATTTGTCCACATACTACCTGCGTGTAACCATCGGCGCCTACCCGAGCCGTCTTCGCCACAAATAGAGGCCAACGGAAAGAGACTAGCTGATAATTGTTGCTACGATAATGAATAAACTTTTTGTTAACTTACACGGTGTTCTGACTCATACTTCCTGAAATATATCATAAATAGTAGCCACCCTGTATGTCTCTTTTAAACTTACACTCTGAGCTGATCGTAGATTCTTATTTTTTAAAAAAACGCTTCATTTTCCAGAAAAGAAATTACCCATTTTCTTTCTGGCTCAAATTGACTTCATACAATAAATGCATGACTGAAGTTAAAAGCCAAACTTTCCAAACTGTCAAAATGTGTACATATCGATCCATTCAGTTGCACAACCCATCACTCAAAATAGAGTCTGTGATGGAAAAAGAGTCGCAGGTGCTGGAATAGTGTAAGAACTTGCGACGAGCAGCAGCTGTACGACGCGGTTCCAACTCGGCCTGGTCGGTCTCCCCTTCCCACTCTCTTTTCTTTCCTTCCATCCAGTCTCTCTCCTTCAACACCATCAAATGCACTTTCCGCCTCTGAGCTTACTAATCATAAACAATACGAGTCGTTCCTTCATTGTACAATTGTTCAGATGTCGCGTTTCGTTGTGCTTCTAGCACTAGTTGGAATTGCGGCCGCAGGACACTTCCAGGTTCTGGATGCTGATGATGACCGTGAGTTCTTTGAGGTTTTTTCCTTTTCGACTTCTCAGTTCATGAATATACATATTTCTATCTCTATCTCTATCTCTCCCTCTCTCTCTCTCTCTCTCTCTCTCTCTCTCTCTCTCTCTCTCTCTCTCTCTCTATCTCTCTCTCTCTCTCTCTCTCTCTCTCTCTCTCTCTCTCTCTCTCTCTCTCTCTCTCTCGTCTTTGAAACCTAAAGAATAAACTTTAGTACTTACTCTAATACTGATTTTAAAAAAAACTTTCCAGATCCCCTCTGTAAGCCTCTCGAATGTAACGACAATGAAATGTGTGTGATCGAAGGCGACGAAGCGACGTGCGTCGATCAGGCGGAACTGTAAGAGCTTCAGTCCATCTTTTCTGTTATTTCATATTTCAGTGAACAAAACATCAGAGCCCATGGAGTCAAGCACTCGTCACACAAGATCGTGAGTGAGAAAAGAATAGTGTGAAGAATGAAAAAAAATGAAATTTTCTTTCTGCAATTTTTTGCGAAAAAACTGCCTAACTTTCCTGACCGGAAAAAAAACTTTTAACCCTGGTTCTCATCTTATTTTTTTCTTCTGAACCATTACCATCAAGAAAGACCACCAAGTCATCATTGCGCGCCTATCACGAGAGCGATGGAAGATTTGCAGTGATCGTAAAACAAAGTTCGGCCGACTCGGTTATCGTCGTCTTATCTGAAAGCCGTGTGCCGCCGGCTGAAAAAAAAGCGGAAAGAAAGAGGCCATCAGCACATAATTTATGGCCATTAGTCACCCCACCTAATCTCCAATCAACAACAAGTGCAACAGACTGTATGAGAAGTCATTAATCTTCAAATGAACAGTCTTGTTGAAAACACTGTCGAATTGTCCCAAAATTACGACGTCATTGAAAGACACTATTTTTTTATTTCAAGACCATCAGGTTCTCGACAGTATTTTCATATTGTTTCGAAATTCCGAAAATACACTTTTTTCACAGTTCTCAAGCATCTTACGACAAGATTGAAAGTAGAAGTATCGGGAAAAACACAAGCGTATATTCTTCTGTGACACATCGTAGTGAAACTCCCTGTGCTCATGCCTAAGGGTCCACCAAACAACCACCTTGTGCGCGTGCGCGAAAGTGTGGCATTGTAATTTACGAGGCAACCGGACGACCGTATAGGTGGTCTGAAATAAAACACCCAAACACCGCTTTTGATCTTGATTTGTTACTCTGAGAACTGGAGCGACTAGTGACACTACCTTGTTGCAAAGTTCTGACGGTGGAGACAAAGTCAAACTTGTTTTCAATTTTCTGTGAGAGAAAAATTGGGAAACCGTTGCGTTGGTATGCTGTGTTTGATTTGTGGCGTCTATGTGACATGGTGGAGGGAGAATGGACAAAACTTCCAACAACGATGTTCAATTTTCTATGTCATCGTTGGCATACTTGTTCAAAAAAAGAATACATTCTGAAGAGAGTGATCACCATAACGGAAAAAAAGAGTTTTTCACTATAATTTTGTTCTTTTTCAATAGTTTTCAACCAAAGTTCATGAATTCCCAAACTCGAAAACAAACTTGATGAAAAACCGATGTGCGGACCTGTAACAGTTACCCCGCGTTCCCTCTTGTGTTTTGACACTCAAAGTTTTATTACCTAGTACAATCTTCTGTCTACTCTCACCTAAAGTTGAAAGTAAAATTTTTACCTTTAGTCAAGCTCTCATAGTGTGTTGCTGGTTATTTCGTCAGTACAAAGTACTGAATGTATGCACCATTCATGAGCATTGTTAACATCTTCAATGGTAAAAATACTGTTGTACGCTTTTTTAATTCGGTTTTCAAGAAGATACATTGAAGTGCAACGAATTCATTACTAACTTCATGTAAGAAATGCATGATAAATTACTAAAATATTTTCAACAAGAGTAACCATAATTTTTCAGCACAAGACCCGCCAGGAGCACGCCGAGCACGAAGGACACGGAACACATGGTGAGAAGTTTATTGTCGATAGAGAAAACCCGTGTGAATATACCCAATTACATGGAGGAAGTTGTATTTACAAGTGGGGTGATCGATTTGTTGTCATTATTATTGTAACAGTTGGTTTGTGTTGTCCACATGAGATTTTGATATCTTGCTAAAAATCAAAAAATGAGCGCTAGCATTTTTTTTTACAAATGCCTACTTTAAATTGGGTACTGCCGAGAAATCTACTCACAGAGCGATAGAATCTCCATCTTGCAACTAAATCAGCCCATATCGATCATCCCTGTGGTACATAGAATCAATCAGTGTGTTCAGAATGCTCCGAACGCGAACTGCAACAGATGGGCGGTCGACTTCTGAAATGGTTCAGCGACGTGCACACCACTGTTGCCGGAAAGGACCAATCATTGAAGAGTGAGTCGTTAGAACTTGTTGTCAGCTCCTTGGACCAGAATTGCTTCCTGCAAACTTTGTTTTGATCTTTGTCCTCACTCTCTCTCTCTCTCTCTCTCTCTCTCTCTCTCTCTCTCTCTCTCTCTCTCTCCTTCACTATTCCTCTCTATCTCTTCTCCCTCACAGTTTAACACACAAAGAGGCAACGGTATAGAGACAGAAGCAAGCGATTTCATGGTTGACTTGACAATCAGCCAAGGCGTTTTATGGGGAACGATTGGCGCATAAAAACTGGAATCACACGGAGGGTCGAACCGATCGATGTGTATTCGACTCCAACCGTGAGCTTTTTCACCCTGGTCAGTTCACTTCACGCAGGCTCTTTTGGTTTATTTATGAGAAGCAACTACCACATGTTTTTCGTGTGGAGTACTTTGAGTTCGGAGTAGTGAGTAGTGAACTCTGAGCTAGGGTTGGAGTATTACTAGAAGATGTTTAAAAGTGAAAAAAAATCATGGATTTTGTGTTCATTCAGTATTTTGTACTGCATGAAGACTCGCATCACATTAGTAGTGTTTGACTGTTTTACTCAACAGTCATATCAACTAATCTAAAAATGTTTTTTTTCGTCAGTTGGAAAATTATTTTCGATATGAAAAGTTATTGATGAATTATTTTCAGAAACACTGAAAAACAGTTGATGTCAAAATATCGAAGAAATTTCTGAAAACAATGTGAAAACTATTTTTGTCTGGACACTCACTTGTAGTTAACATACAATTACCCAGCTACAGTACCCCAGCTACAGTACCCCAGCTACAGTACCCCTAGATCCCATTCGCCCTGCTGGGTCGCTCCCATGAACTTTGTAGATAAATGGAGGCGCGCGCGCAAGCGAACCGATGAGGATTAAGAGATAAGAGTCTTTGCCTAATGAACACCTTGATGTTCTTGAGATAACTCTCACCTGGTAGGTTGGCGGAGGGTGGGATGGGACGAACAAGTATGGTGGAGGCAAGGCGTTGACACCACACTCTGCATGGTGGATACGCTCTTCGCAAGGCTTCGTTTGTAGCTTTCGCATGTGTCTGTAATGAGTTGTCCGTGTGCGAGTCATAATGACACATCTTTTAACCATTCATTCGGATCACGGCGTTCTACTTACCTTCGTGAATTTACTCAAGATGTTAGAGAGGTGAGACGATGAGAAAAAGGGATAAATCCTATTTCCGAGCAGTATAATTAGCAAAATTTTGACTGTATCTCCAAAAATCGGTAGTAGTAGAAAGAAAGGAAAAGTTTTGAAGAATTCAGTGCTTCATAAAAATTTCAAATTGGTGATGATAGCGTTCCTTCCTACAAAGACCCTCTCAACCTCCTCAAGCCACTTTTCAAAGTGTCCAAAGTGGTTGTAAACCACAATAACAATACGTCCAACCAACAAGTTTTCGCCGTCAATTTTCGCATCGAACGTTTGTAACAGCCAGAAAGAGGGAAGACTCACTTGGCCAGAAAGTAGATGAAAATGAAGAAAAGTACACTTGCGGCCGCTCCGTTTGCCACTGACTGTTTGTACATTTGGCTGAAAATTGATATTCAGTTCATAACGAAGTGGAAATTTCGAAAAGTAGAAGTCAGAAGAAAGAGTGATTGTTCTGAAGTACAAGAAAAGAAACAGAGGGGATGACCAGAGATTGCTTTTCCAAATCACACCCTGTGTCGAGAAAAGAGTGCCAGCATGTTTTTTGTAAACCTATAATTTTCCTCTAGAAAAACTGAAATGTTAACTCGATAAACGTTGAGAGTAGAGGATTGATATTGACAATCTCTGTTTACATTAACTTGTCTAGTTTTTAGCATTAAGAATGTCTGTACAGACAAGAAAGTTGGCATATGTTCGAAGTACGGTTTTTACAGAACATTTTCATTGAGCTTTGTAACTGCTAGTTTCACTCATAGTTATTCATCATGTATTGAGTTGAAAAGTAGAATCCGAATAGTTCCAAATCAAAAACCCGCATTCCAACTTTTGACCGACGAAAATGGAAGACAATGAAAATTTCATGAGTTTTAAACAAAGTTTTTCGGAAAAGAAAAGAACGCGGCCGGCCGGGAGTTCAGCACAACGCAAACACAGAACAGCGGGAGAGAGACTCGTTGATGAATCAGATTGATATTATTGTTGATATCAAGAAGAGCACTGATTGGTTGGAACTAGAATTCGTGTGAAGTTAGGAAAACATTTGGGTGTCTAAAGGTTGGGGTTTTTAGATTTCAAGCACGATAGTACCTGAGAAATTTGAGAAAGAAACAAAGAGAGAGAGAGAGAGAGAAGAGTGAAAAAGAGAGGAGAGAGAGAGACTGAGAGAGAGAGAAAAAGAGAGTGAGTGAGAGAGAGAGAGAGAGAGAGAGAGAGAGAGAGAGAGAGAGAGAGAGAGAGAAGTAAAAAAACACATTAGCAGAAGTAATCCACCACAAGATGACTACTCTCTGTCTACATTCTAATTATCCCACTTGTTTGTAGAAAAATGTGTGGTTCAGCTGAATGGTACATTACATAGTAACAGAAAGATCTTAAGAACCCGGCGATAAAATCAAAATCGATTGAGGCAACTTGCCTCATGTCGATTCGAGAAGTTGACCGTGAGAGATGGAATCATTTTGTTTGTTTGTTTGACCGAACTTGTGCGTACGAGAAGGGGTGCGCATGATTTTTTTCAATTTTAGAGTTTCTAAAATAGATGGGTCCCTAGTTGGGAAAATTTCTAGGTTGTTTTTTGAAAAAGTTTTTTGTGGAAAAAAAGTACCTATAGTTTTCATACTGAAACTTGATGAGTTCAAATTTAATGTGTTGGAAAGGCTTCAATACTGAAAAATTATAAGTAAAGTGAGATAGAACTCTTAAAAAGTTATTTCAATAAAGTGTCTATCAAAGTTTTCCTGTAGCAAAACATTCAGCGAATTAGCCCGTTTCAAAATGCGCGAAAATTGATTTTGTCGCTTTCTGAGCCTCGCTACAATGACTTGTGACGTAGTAGCGTGTGAAAATTCAAAATACGTCGATGGGTTGAATGTATGAGTGAAAGAAAGCAACGGGTGGCTGAACCCAGCAGGAGGCAACCCCCGAAATGCAGTGAAGAGAAGGGGCGGGCCGTTGAACTCCTCTTTATGACCCTTGACTTGGAGGGGAAATGGACGACGGATGAACAACGTTTACTATTATTATATTCCCAAGTGGTGTGTGTGTGCGTGTGCCGCCAATTTGGTGTATTAGGACATCGAGATTTGGCGCAGGAACGGAGAAAGGTGAAGGACAGAGCTACAGTGTTTTAACGTGTGAAGGAATTCATCGTATGAAACAAGGGGGTTATCAACTTCTGAGCTTTATTCATGACGAATAAGTTTCCTACGCTATTTTAAAAAATTAGCGATAGTCGTTACAAGCTCAAGAAATGGATTGTGACAAACTGTATTGGGAACCTGTTTGAAACTTACTCCGATCAGTTACAGTTAACAATTTTTTCTGCCACAACTTCGCACACTTTTGTCAAATGATCGAGAAGGAAAGAATACTAGTGAGAGCCATGAAAAAATGTTTTGATGACATTGAAAAGAATCAATAGGAGAATGACTGTACTTCCACTTCTATCCTTCTTCTCGCAACTGTTCTGTTTTCTTAATGAACTCTTGATTCATTCAAGAGGCACGAACTCAATTGCCTCAAGTTAAATTCGTGTTAAATCATTGCAGTTGTACTTGTTTTCTAAAAGAACTATTTTGGTATCAGCATCAAACTTTTATCCAGAGAAGGAATTATTGATCAACGGTAGTTTTAGCTGGAACGAAAAATATTAAGACATTATCTATTTTGACCTGCCCGTTTCTCTTCTAAAAGAATTTCTTTTCAATCTTCATCCTAATGAATTCAAAAGCTCAATGATCATCCAGAAGCAGTTTCGAGAACGAAATTAGTCAAGTAAGGAGAGCACATGCACGTAGTCAATTTGAAAAAGGAACGAATTTCGGACATCCACCGTCACGCTATGCATCGGAATGATTGGACTGAATTCGAAATTTGTCAGAATAGGTTAATCTGTTGGTGGACAACAGCACGAGACTGTCTAGACATCAAACGTTTTTGATATGTTGAAGCGCATTAATTGAAATTCAAGATGCTTTGTTTTTGACATTGTTTACTTGTGGAAATAGGATGCGTTTCTTTTCTCTCTCTCTCTCTCTCTCTCTCTCTCTCTCTCTTTTTCTTTTTCTCTTTCCATCTATCGCTCCTCTAAACGTTCTTTAACGCTTTAAAATCGAAAGGGAACACAGAATTCTGACCAGAAAACATCTCCCAGATGCTTCTTTCTCTTCTTCTTCACTCAGCCATCCACATCCTCCCCAAATCCCTAATTAAAGTTCCGCTTCGTCCAATCAACGTTATGGTATCCATTCAGTGCACTCTGTCCAATGTCGCCCAGCAGTCGCTTGGATGTTCCAACAGTGGGACGGAAACAACGACGGACTGCTCGCCAAGGTTGGTGAAAACAGGAAAAAAGTGCAACAACGGGTTGATGATGAATTGCACCGTCGATCGGAAGTGCAGACGCCATTTATGAAACAATTTTCTCTTCAAAGCACTTTTCGATACAAGACAGATCGCTGATTCAAATCAAAAAGAGTTACATCATGATATTCTGAAATCCTTAGTGTTACATTATGTCTTTTTCAAATTCAATAAGCCTATTCTTCTCCCGGAAGGAAGTTTCTCCAAAGAAATATTGAAGATGACATTTTCATGATGATCTAGAGATGCAATCACTTCTGAAACAAGGAGTACTCAAACAATCAATTAAAAAATTAATTTCAGTCTGAGCTTAGACCTCTTGAACGCGGAGGAAACGAAGTCTGTACCGAACAGTTCATCGACAAGTGCGGTGAGTGAGATATTTCTGACTCCAACAAAGAATCCTTCCTCAGACGACATAATCGTCGACGGCTCCATCTCGGTTGACGAATGGTGTGACTGCTTCTCATTCGTCGACGACCTCGTCCACGAGCCACCATGTCACAAGGTCAGACACGCTGCGGATCCACATCTGACTGGTTAGTTGCTTGTGAAGTCTCTTTCAATACTCCCCAAATAGAAAATTGTATCATTTCGAGAACTTGCCGGAAATCTCTCTCAATAACAACATCAGATTTGGGTCTGTCTGGGCTTCAAAAAGATTGATGATGCAGGGGTCAGAGTTCTGTTTTGATGTTGAAATCATCAATTTTGAAAACATTCTTGCATATACGTTGCGTTCTTTGATCTAGCCGAAGTATTTTAACTATTAATCACTGGTGAACGATAACTTCACATAGTGATTTCGAATTTACTTTAGAATAAGTGAACTTCCAATATTGTTATGAGAAACTGTTAAGCCAGTACAGTTTTTGAAAAATGCTTTCAGAAATGATACATGTTTTTGAAAGTTTAAAAAAATGGTTTTGTACCTTGTTCTGACACTATGACTCGCAGAACACCAGTATCTTTGATAGAACATCTTTCTGATTTCAGAACACCTGTAAAAATTTGGCTAGTGTCCTAAAACAATAAGGTCATCCTAGCATGCAATTTTTCGTAATGGCCGTCCACCCTGCAAACGTCTTCCCCGAAAATTAGCATATACCCATTTTCATGAGTCACTTTCTGCAAAAACGGTGAACAATAGCCTACATTTTGTGGAAGCGCGGGTTATCCTTCATGAAAGAAGAAGAGAACACTCACTCACTCCATTTGCATCTTTGAGGTTAATCCGGGTTGACGCGACTTATGCAATTTACGTAAACACTCCGCGCGCTGTCGAACTGCAGCTGCTTCTACTGATGAATGGATCCGGATAGAAGGGAATATTTTGTAGTTCAGTTGCTACAAAAAGGGATACTGTATTCTTTTTTCAGTCAACTCACCAATCTAGAGAAATTGTCGCAAAAATCTAATTTTCTTGACATGAAAAATTTTAATTGGGAAGAAATTATAAGCTCGAAGGACTGAGATAAACCAGTAAACTTGCGCACTATAACCTGAAAATGAGAAAAATGTGAAGGTAAAAAGAGTACCAGTTGAATCTCAAATGATTGTGTGGAAACAATTCGACATTCGTTGTATTCTGCGGATCCACCGCCTCCGCGTCTACGTCATTGATGCATCAGAAGAACAAAAGAGTCGTTCAGGCGTCTTCCTCCCCCGTTGTGACCTCGAAGGATTCTACCTGACTGAGCAGTGCCACTCGGGTGAATGCTGGTGTGTTGACAGATTTGGAAGAGAATTCGATCAGTCTCGCATTGCTGGACACCTCCCCGACTGTGGACAGTACGGTAAGCTGAGAGCCCTAATCGCAAATGAACTGGCCTAATGGGAATCATTACATCGCATGTCTCCGTCTACTTCAAAATTACTTTTTTTTATTATAAAATTGATAAATGAGAAAAAAAACTTTAAAAAATGAACGATTTCCTGAGAATTTCTCACAAAGTGTCAAAAAAGTCGTTCTGATTCGAACGAATTCCGTTAAACTGTACTATCCGAGGCCACTTGATTTGAAATTGGAAAATCTTCACATCGAAAAACCTTGCAGCATCCGACATGACCGAAGACGACATTGCCGTCCTCAAGGCCCGTATCTAAGTAACCTCATTTTTCTCGCTTCTTTCTATATATTTTTGGCTTCAATAAAGTATTTTAATGGTATCCCACCTTTGTGTCTGGTTTCATATCAAAGGAATCATCTTTCAGCTTTTACTGAAGATTTGGAATTCTGTGAAAAAGAGAAGGACAATTGGAAATACTTTAGACTCTTTTCTGACATACTTTAGTCGACCTCCAAATGTTCCAATTTGGAAGAAACCGCCTTTTATAAATCAGTTTTTTGAGAAAATGATAGGACAGGGATATGTCGAAAAATAACACATGGCAACAGAGAAGAATGTAAAGATGTTTGCGAAGTCAAAAGGTTACATGTTGATTTCATTCGACGAACTGTTCGTAGTAATTCAGAAGATAGTCGTTTTTGGGAAGGTTCCTCAGCGAATTGAACATTGTGTAGGTTCACAACCACAAAACTTTGAACAGAATAAAAAACACTAAACTTTTGTTGACCCTCCGCGGAGCTCCGGTGTTTCGATTTTCTAAATTGAGATTCAACGGTTGTTAGACAACAATGTACGGTTGTAATCGAACAATTTGGATTCTGGAACTCATTGTTTCTCGTTAAAGTGCATATCTGCAGGAATAATTGTCCTGTATTGCTTTTTGCTCACATGTTAGGTGTACGAGACCCGGGATTATTGAGAGCTCAGTGATAAAGTCCTAAGGTCGTTGTTGTATAATGATCATTCCATCCCTGTTACTGTTTTTCTGAACACCAAACGTCAATTAGTCAAAATAAGTGTGGGTGTGTGTATGTGTGCAATAGACAAAAGACGGTGGAAGGTGGGGTAGGAAGAACTCGTTTTCAACAATCTATAGAAGAAGTACCCCGATCAGTGTGTATGTGTGTGTAAGTGTGTTGTTATTTCGTTCACTCCATGATCATCACAATTGTCCTCTTCACCCTTTCCGCTTTTCTTCCCGTTGTTGTGCAACCGGCAAAATTTCTCGATCAGGTGAGTTGTGAGCTCTGAAACGTCAATTTTGAAGAACTCTCGCGGTGGTACTCCAATTTTGGGGGAATGCCTATTTTTCGGAATGAATCTCTGTTCGTGTGAGAATCCTGTACACATAGTAAAAACAGTGAATACCGATATTCAGATAAGTTCTGGGTATAGAAAATATCGTGGATTGAGTTTATTTCAAGGATCCATCCCAATTTTCGAATAAAGTAACTTTACTCCATAATAAGATTGATATTACCTAAACATTTCAGAAAACTCAAAATACGAAGTATTCCGAACAGTTAAGAAAAATTTGTCTCAGAAATTCACTTTCTTTCAGGTATCTTCGTCAGCTATCTCAGTCCTGCACGGATCCCGTACAGAAGCCACAGTCCGACAATGCAAATGCTCAGAGATGAAGGACTGTTATGAGTCGGCCAAGGGACAGGCTCTGGACTGCTTCGAAGGATGTTGGCAGACGGTTGCTGCGGTCAGTTAGGACTACCCTCATCCCGGTAATAACTTTTTTCAGCTGAAACTCACGGAAACACCAGAAGACTTGAAATCCTGCTTTGACGCGAAGAAACCCTTCGTGAACCAAGTCATCGACTGCTTCCAGCAGAGGGTTAAAGCGTGAGTGAGAAAGTGAAAAAGAGTGAAAAAAAATTGTAAAAGTCGTCATACTGAAAGTGAAATTCCGATTTTTAAGCAAGAACTATCAGTACAAAGTATAGTCACAATAAATGAGCCTTCTCACTTCCAAACATTGTGCCCGATAGTGACTTTGTACTTTCACTACCTAATCACAGCTAGGTCGAAAAATGTGAAGCAAGCAGGAATCGAACTCATGCCAAGTGTACATTGATGAGCAAGAACATTATTCACTTCACCAGACGACACTATTTTTCATTGTGAGCTCGAAAAATACTGAAAATCATGGCTTTGCTCCAAATCTGTAATTGAAACTTATCAAGTGGTCCCTAAACCTAAAATACACTGAAGTGTCCGATACTTGTGACGCAGCGTCCGTCTGTGATTCTCACTTTCGATACATAAGAAAAATCATTTTTCATCACGAAGTAGTTTCAGATGTACTGAAAACAACGATCAGACACAGTTGATACAAGTCAATCAGTACGATTACCTGGACATGATTAAACGAGTCGAAGAAGCCGTCAACAGTCAAGCAAACGCCTTCTTGAGAAGTATTTCCAGTGACACTGTTAAGGTGAGTTACTTCGATAAAGAGAGATGAAAGAGAGAGAGAGAGAGAGAGAGAGAGAGAGAGAGAGAGAGAGAGAGAGAGAGAGAGAGGGGGGGAGAGAGAGAGAGAGAGAGAGAGAGAGAGAGGGGGGGGGGGGAGAGAGAGAGAGAGAGAGAGAGAGAGAGAGAGAACAAGAAAGGAAAAAAAACATAATGAAGTCATCCCCTATACGATTTACAGTTCAAATACCCACTAACTAGGCTAAATTCTCATCGTTAAGACCGCTAAATGATGTGTTTATGAGTTTTTTGGATATATTAATTTTTCTTGAGTCAACAGGAATGAGTCAACGTATGCTACTCACTGCAGCAAACGCAGTTAAAAATGTAAGCAAAGCAAGTCGATATAGTAGATCAAATTTCAGTTACTGTAGTTCAAAAAATTTTACTTTTCCTACTTTTTTCGTCCCAGATTCAAAAGTCGTAACGGAAAAATGTTTAAAGTATCGTTGGGGACAGTCCGCAACGTTCATTCTGTCAAGTGAAACATTTATTAAAGTACAAACACTCTCGAAAATGAAAGCGGAGCCGGCAAAGCAGTTGCGAAGCGGTTATATTTTCTTATGCTTTGCCTAGGTGTGTGATATTCTCAAATTCAACCTTTCAGACAGTAGTCAACGCCGCTACGACGGTTGCTCAATGCGTGAAAACATGTTTCATCGAGAAGAATAAGAATGGTGGATTCTGCTTTAACAGAATCGGGTTAGTTGTAGACAAGAACACTGGAATCCGAATACTTCATTCCGGAATGTTCCCAATGAACATGATTCAGATGCGAGCCGCTGATCGAAGACCGCAATGCCAAGCTGGCGATCAAGCAGTGTTCCCGAGTTGTCATGTGGAAGAAGGAAGTTGAACAGTTCTGTCGTTGTGCCTCGGACGCCGGAATCAGGTTTGTGTTGATATTTCTCCATCTTCTTTCTCTCTTATCGATTCGTCCTATGACGTCAACCACCTGATGAGTGTTGACTGGCTACAAGATACTATGGACGATTTTCGATCATGTACACTCATTGTTGTTTCCATCGAGTTCACGAGTCCTACGATTTGTTGTTCTTTTTCGCACAGGTGATTAATGTCGTGTGGTTTGTGTGAGTGAAGAGTGTAGGTGGAATAAAAGAGAGAAAAAGGGTGAAAGATGGATAGAGAGAGTGAAGAGAGAGGTAGAGGGAGAGAGAGAGAGCGAGAGAGAGAGAGAGAGAGAGAGAGAGAGAGAGAGAGAGAGAGAGAAAGAGAGAGAGAGAGAGAGAGAGAGAGAGAGAGAGAGAGAGAGACAAAGATAGAGAGAGACAAAGATAGAGAGATAGAGAAAGACAGAGATATGAAGAAAGAGAAAGACATAGAAAAAAGACATATAGATAGAGATAGTGTGAGCGAGCCAAAAAGAGAAACTGATGTTGAGAAAAGAATAGATAGAGAAAAATCGACCGATTTTGATAATTTCATTTCTGAGTTATTCTCACAGCCAAAAACAGATTAATATTTGCTCAGCTATTTTGAATTGGTAACATTCTGTCATTCACTGAAAAGTTTCTCTAAAAACGCCATAGAAAACCTACTAAAGTCAGTTGACTATGCAGGAATGCGAACTGTTCTCTGTAACTCTGAACTCTCTCTCTAACTCTGTAACTTCCAGTGGTCTATCCAGCTACTGCGGAATGTTGAACGTGATGGGATGAGCCCGGCGAAGAACAAGAAGACTATTGCACAAATAAATTTATTTCATCAATAATTCAATTCTACAGGTGTTGCAAAAAAAACAATTTGGAACTGAACATGTATGTTTGCTTATTTTATTCATCTACAGATGAGGGAGCGTGGGTATACTTATCACGGGGGGCTGACAAACTCGCATCTCGGAATGACGTCATTTATTCTTGTGGGGTCTGTCCGTTATATTCTCGCTGACAATACAAAACGCGTATAATGATAGGTAAAGCAGAAATCAGAGGGGGGAACAACAAATCAAAAGAAAGCTCGGTGTAAAAGTACAAAGGTTTTGATATATTGGGAGAGAGATATAGATATGTTCAGGGCCCAGCGCTTCGCGCGTGGGGTTCGGTGTCTAAAGTGCACGACTAAATGGATGTGAATGCACAGTGTGCTCCAGTAAGACGCGCAAAAACAAAAAAAAGCGAGAAGAACATGTGCTAACTTTGATTACCAGAAAAATACTATACTAAATGAAAGTGAGGGAGAGATATTTAGAAAACGATCATAATTTTGGATTTCGGAGAAAAATAGATTAAAAATCCCAAAATTGAATTTTCAAAAAACCAAAAACTGCAATTCACAGTTAATTCTAGGCACTACTCGTCAACTACCAGCTCGCCAAGAGTGAATAATAATTACCACGGAGAGAGAAACAAAATGGTGAATGGGAACTGACTTTTTTACTTGCTCCTCTTAGACGACGTACCGGCCGAGTCTTCAGAGCTTGCTCGTTTCTTACCACGAGTCGGCTTCTTGTTTTCCTTCGCTGGGAGTTCCTTCGGGGAAGTTTTTTGCGGCAGAGAGTAAATCGTTTTGTAACGTCGGTGGAAGCTGGCCACTTCCAACTCCGACATCTTCACGTCCGCAGCTACCTTCGGGATATCGAACCCGTGTTTTTCGAACGCTGAAACTTCAAATATGAGAAAAGGGTGAATGAGAGAAAGTAAGAAAGAGAGAAAGAGAGAAAGAAAGAGAGAGAGAGAGAAAGAGAGAGAGAGAGAGAGAGGGAGAGAGGGAGAGGGAGACAATCAACTAACCTGACACAAGTGCGAATTTTGCGATGTTGTCATAGTTGCGCATCGCAGCTTCCGCAGCCTGGACGCCCCATGGTTGAATAAGGGAACACTTGTGTTCCTTGGTCACTTGGAACTCTTTTGAAAGTTCAACCAGCGGTTTCTTCTCCTTTCTCCTCTTGGTCGGGACACAAGCATAGTCATCACTATAGATTGACTTCGCTAGCATCTTCTCTTTTCTCTTCTCCTCCATTACAGCCTCAATCTGAAATTGGGTAAGTGAGGTTCGTGTCTCTCCATTCGCTTCCTTACCTCTGACAACGACAACTTTTCATTCGCCTTCTTCTCCTCCTCAACCCACGTGTTGATAAACTCCAACTCATAATCGCTCAGATTACGCGGGTTCGGCCGGTTCGTGTGGAATTTCCTGTAAGTAACAAGGGTACACTCTATTTCGATCTGGATTCAACTCACTTGTAATAAAGACTACAGAATCCGCACAATTTGCCATCTAAAAGCGCGTTGTTTCTGTATTTCTTGGTGCAATTTCCGCACTCGACCCTCTTTATGCAACTTCTGACAGCAGCAATTCTGAAATTTCAATTGATGACAGCGTTACAAGAAACTTACGATTGTTTGCAACTCTTGAGTGTTCCGTATTCGAACGGGCATGTGAACGGTTTCATTCTATAATAATAGCTTATGATCTCGCCCAAGTGATGCTTTTTGAGCTGAAAATGATTTCGTCAATAGTAACCGTATGCATGATGTTACTTACAAAACGCTCCTGCATGTCCCTGAACTCTTTGTCCGGCTTGTGAGGATTCCGCAGCTTTTCCCACTCTTTGCGTTGTGCAACGTTCAACCTGAAAAATCTTGTAATCATGGACTTCACAAAACTTGTAAACTTACGGTTTGAACGGCTGTGTGCATAGGTGGAGCTCTTCTTCAATATTTGTGAGAGTTTCCTTCACATCGTAGCCGTTTACCATGAAAGCATGCAGTGTCTGAAAAGATTATTGGGGGAATTTGTCGTATACGGTAACTTACTCTGTCCAGCTCGAGCTGATATGGGTATTGTGTACGCGCTATCTCGTATATCTCGCAGAAGCCGTGGATGTCGAATTCGTTGACTGGTTGAGTCCAGATAATATCTTCTCTTTCTTCTCTATCCAAGTACTCCTGAGCTTCTTCGCATTCCGGAAGAACCGCCTGAAAAAATGATTAGAAGTGTTTTTCTTCATTCAACCAGATGAAAAGCTGGTTATCTTGCACCAGCGAGAAAACTTTACGTCCAGAAGTGATCCTACAACTTACCTGATAGTTCGGGCCAACGCGTATTTCCCTCTTTTCGTTTCTCCTCATTTCGGCGATTGAAGGCCTATCATCTTTGTTCGAGGTCTGCGCAATCATGTCGATCTTCAGGCTGTCTCGGTTCTTGTCCGTTGGCGGGAACTTATAGTCCACTCTGTTTAACCCAGTCGGGATCATATTGTTGCGAGCTGTAAATCATTTTTGAACTTGTGAAAAGTTTCTATTGTCGATTAAAATATTGAACAGTGCAGTAGAGTATTTTAACAATCTAGGTTTTTCATAAATTCTACGCATTACAAAACAGTATGAATATCAAACTGGATTTGATCAACAGGTAATGAAACAAGTAGTGCGAGGGTGGCAAAGGGTCAAAATTGTTTTTGGATAAGACTCATGAGAGTCCGTGCCCGAACATACAGGGGGGATGAGGTGGGGTGAGCAACGCGCATAAACATGCACCCATAATACTCCTACTTCGCGCATACCTTTCTCTCAATGGCAGATGTTCGCAAATGTTTCTCCAAGCTGTCTGAGTTCCGCTTTAACCTAACTAGATAAAACTAGAACTTTAGCTGGTAACAATAAATTCACAATTCAATTGAGTCTTACAGTGTAGCTGAGAAACTTTATTTTAATGCTTCAACTCACGTTGCTTATAGTCTCTTTTCTCTGTATAGTTGTCGACTATTTCCGATGATGAGTCTCCTTGATTTATTCTGAATGAGATAATTAGAAATCACGATGATGTGTGTGATTCACCGGTGGGACTTCCGACTAGGCACAAGCTCCTCCGGTTTTTTCTTTTCGTACTTCCTCTTCTTTCTTTCACCGTCGATGCTAGTGGATGGACTAGGCTTCTGTAATAGAATGAAATTAGCGAGTGGTCCTATACAAACTATCACTTACGCAAGAATTGTCGGATACGTCTTTCAGCAGCTTGTTGCTTGCTGTCGATGGTGGTCCGCTGGATTCACTACTGTCCACTTCAACGTTGAGCACGTCTGATCGGGCTGCCTGCATGATTGAGGTCAGCAAATTTTAGATTCACAAAAGAAGGGAATATGGGCAGAACTTTAGATCCCTTATTGTAATTTACTTTAATTCCTTAGCAAAAAAACAAAAAATGTGTTTTCTCTACTGATAAAGGAAAAAAGACATAGTGAGTTGTTGTACTTTGTTGTTCTTGAAAAAATTTTTCTATTATGAAAACAAAATTCAGAAGAGAAACGTTGAGAAAACTTGATATTTTTGCAAAAAAATTTTAGACAAAAAAATGAACTACTTGATGAAGCTCCAAAAATTTTTTGCCACCAACACTAGGTCCGTTCTGCGCCCTGTGTCCACCCGTAAAAATTTTGGAGAAGGGGGACACAACAGCTCACAAAAGCAAAAGCATATGAAGAGAGAATGATAGTGAAGCGGCTAGTTGCGGCAATTTGTAGTTGTTTGAACGAAACAATCATGTGCCGCATGATAGAATGTATTTGGAAGAGATTCGGCAAGTCTTAACACACCTCATCCACACCGTTTGTTGGCACACGTTCTGTCGCTTCCGTTGCCTGGGCAACTTCCGCCGGTGCTGGTGTTGCGGCTGGCGTATGAGAATCAGTTGTCACTGACACTGTCGGATCTTCAGTCTTTGACTCCGGATCGTTGGTTGGTGCAGTGGTGGGAGTGTTGGTCGAAGCATTCGCTGATGCAGGGGTTGGAGTTCCGGTCGTCTGCCTGCTCTTCCGTCCCGATCTTCTCTTGTTGATGGCTCCAATGGTTGCCGGAGTCGGTGCTGGCGACCTGCTGCTTCCTTTCTTGGCGTTCCTCATGTCTGGCAGTCTAACTGTGATGGTTTCCCTGCTGTCGTTCTGTTTCTTGGATGCTCGAAGTACTTTAGATCCTGAAAAGTACTGTAATTATTGATATTCTACACAGAAAACTCACCGAATGATCTCCTCATTGGCGCCTTGTTAGCTTGCAAATTCTTTGGTTTTGGTGAATTGGTTTTCACACGTTTCCTGAAATATGTGAATGATAGACAAGGAGAAAGGAAATGTGTGAAGGGAAGAGAGAGAGAGAGGAATGAATGATATGGTTTTGATGATGGTGGGCGTAGAATGAGTGGTGTGTGGGTGGGAGGCGGAGAGAGCTCTCTTCAATCGATACTTAACACCTTGTACGGTACTACTATATCACCTGGTATGAGAACTGTTACTAACTGCTATTGGGAACAGTCTTGGATCGTGCGAATACAAGTCAGCGTTAAAAAAAACTCCGTCACAGTAATACTTATGATTTCAATTTAGCAGGAAATGCACGTAAAGATCAGAAAGTTATGAATGTCGTTTTTCAGTACTGAAATCTCGATTAGTCTACTGCAGTATACTGGTTAAATGATATTGTAAAATTGTTGGTCAACGAAATGGCAAAGCGCTTTTATACAGGGACAGATGAGTAATTGCGACAAGCCAGACACTTCTGAGTCATCTAGCTCGGGAATTTTCTCAAGATATGACTAAAAGATGTACAGTGCACTTTGAGTAATTAAAACTACTCAAAATATTTCCTCAAAAATGCAGTTCTTTTGATATTCCACTAAAAGTCATTAAATTTCGTGTGGAATGGAAACGGTTGGAAAGGTAGTATCATTTTTTCAGTAACTTAAATAAGTTAATTTTATTCTTCTCGAGAAGTCAATTTTTTACTGTTCAATGAAAAATATAATTTTGAAAAGTTACTCAATCGAAAACTTTGAACTATCGAACTTCATAGAAGTTCAAAAACAAGCTTTTGAGCTGTTACCATTCGTGAATTCAGATCAGTTCTCACTAAAGATTTATCATTCACTCCGGTTGTAATTTGTCTGGAACCATAAAGCATGAGAGACTTCAGTCAAAACTGTTCATTTAGTGTTAAGAATAACTAGTATGGGTGTAGAGATGTGTCTATTTTTTTTAAATTCACTGTTTTGGATAGAAGTCGTTGAAAATTCTTGCTAGGAATTTGTTTCTAAAGAAGGAAGTGAGAAAATTCAGCTGACGCTCAGATTTTTGCTCAAATTGGAACAAAAATGTCAACGTATTAGTGAATCTCACAAACATTTGCTTATTTTCAGATAAGATTTTTCAAAACTATTCAGTTTATGTTGAGGTATCTGTTTCAAAGTATTTGAACACCTACAGGATAAAAGTTTTTTTCTCTTCAAGTCTTTTTCGAAGTTGAGATCGATCCCGACTGTTCTGGGGACAATTTCATAAAATGTGATTTTTTTCCTAAATTGAAGAGATTCTGAAGAGTTTCTACCGTTTAGGGGAGGTAGTAAAATTTTGAAGCAAAATAAGAGTGAAACATTTCATTCATTCCAATGGTCTGATGATGGTAGAAATTGGAGTTACTGCTTTTTTTTTCCAATTTTTTTAAATTCTCAAAACAAAAATGAGGAAATTTTTCATGATTGTTATGGTAGGATAGTGGTAAAACTTCATTCTCAGTTTTGTCGATTCTTGGAGGTTCTTAAAATTCTTTTTTTCAAAAACAGAGATTTTTGTGTTTCGGAGTCTAGAAATTAGATTGCTTGTTTTTCATCAATACTCAAAGCGGAATATGAAGCAACTACCGTTAATCAAGAAAATGATGTCTGTACGCGACTGTAAATGTGTCTGGGAATGTAACGACGAGCCGCCTAGATGGAACGGCCCGTGGGCTATGTGCAGATGCAATGACTCATTCCGCTGTCTTGTCTCGAAGCACACACACACAAACACTCACACTCTTCTTCGTACAAGTAGCAGTTTACAACGGAGACAGTCATTCAGTCACAGTGCTAATTCAGAACGGGGAGGGAATGTATGGAAGGGGCGAGGAGAGTGAGTGAATGGCGTGTCAGAGTGGGTAGCCGGGTGGGCGTGGACGCTATGAGCACGGTGCAAAAAAAAAACGATGCGCCGTGTTGTGCCATTGGGCTCGGTACCGCAAGAGTTTATCACCACGGTGTGAAAATACGCGTCGGATTCGCATCGGCGACCGTTTTGACAGCGTAAGAAATCATGCGAACGCGCGAAAATTCTGAACTGCAATTTTTGTGTTGGAAAACTTTATGAAACTGTTGAGACAGCGTATGAAATGTTTTGAACGCGCGGAAGTCAAAGATCAAATTTGTTTTGAAAAAACTGGGCTGCAATTTTTTCAAGACTTTTTTACTCATTTTGAACTGATTCATCTCGGTTCAACTTAGATCAATTGAGTTTTCACTTTTCAAAAACCATATAAAATTTAACCTACAGTAAAAGTTGGAGACGCTAAAATTCAATCTTTAAAAAATCCAAAATGGTTTTCGGTAAGAGAATGAGCATTTTTTGAACTCGCTACCGTATTTCTGAGAACTTTTGTATAAAATGTCTGGTTTCCATAAGAAATGTGAAACTTCTGACCTACAGAAGCAACAACTCAACGTACCGTTCATTGTACCTCCAGTCGGAACTAGAACCTTGATGGAACACAGGGAAACTATCTCTGTATGCCCTTATCTCTGTCTGATAAACCATGACAAGTGGGAGAGGTAGTTTAGATATGCGCGAAAATCAACAGGAATGAGCAGTTTCTGTCGGAAACACTGTGAACATTTCGTAACCAACAGATTGTCTGCCAGTGACGTCATTGTTGGTAAAGCGAAGAAAACGTGCTCGGGTGTGTGTTTTTTTTTTAATTGATAAGATTTCGACTTTTGTCAAGCGCCATTTTTTAGTCACGATGTTCAAAGAAACAAGGTGGAATATCCATGAAGAAGAGAGTTCTTCACGAATAACTTCTAAGTTTCCTCGAATCGACCATGACTCATTTCAAATAAACCTAACAAACTCGAGAAGTTTCGCTTTCTGCAAAGAACTAAAGGAAATTTACTGTAGGAAAATCCAGTGATAAATCTTCAGTCTCATGGATCATTCTGGACTATAATAAAGGATTTTTTTTAACTTCAAAAGTGGGGGGACTTCTTTCATCAGAGTTTCTAACTTTTCATTTTGGAGATTAAGTTCAGAAAATGGTCCGGAACATCCCTTTTTCACAGTACTTAAAAATAATCGGAGAACTTCGGAGGAGGTCACCTTATACCTGATGCTGAGAAGAAAGACTCAGCGCGTTGTAGCGCGAGCCTTTACTTGGCAGGTCTACAATTTTTGTAGTCATCAAGTATCGTGAATACTGTGGAGTCTCTCAATTAGTATCCGCTTC
Source organism: Caenorhabditis parvicauda (assembly GCA_963978915.1). Taxonomy (NCBI): domain Eukaryota; kingdom Metazoa; phylum Nematoda; class Chromadorea; order Rhabditida; family Rhabditidae; genus Caenorhabditis; species Caenorhabditis parvicauda. Next base: position 8,147,424 of record OZ022253.1, on the reverse strand, counting down.
ATAGTGAACCTTTTATCAGGAGTTCAATTCGATCTTCCAACAGACCGAGAGACTCTATCGGCACTAGCGCCAGAAAGATTTCGTGGTATAAGAGAATTTAGTGCTATTCCGCTAAATTCGCATTTCCTCATACGGCGCTATGATAATATGCACTTCAAAAGATTTTTAGAATACCTGCACAGCGATAAACACAAACCCTCGCTACTCGTGCGGATCGTAAGAAAACCGGGAAGGCAACTTTCAAAAAATTTGCCGAGCGCAGGATAAATCTCGCTACCCTTGCTTCAGTAAAGATTTAAAATGATGGAATCTGGAACATCCTTCTTGAACTAGAAATTTTTACTTTTTCTTGCAGTGAAAACAAAACTTCGATTTGGATTTCACTCTACCTAATATTAGAATGAATCATAAAAAACTGTTCTAGACATTTCAATGTTACTAGCAGTTCATGCGCTGTCAGAAGGGTGTGAAGCGCGAAACGTTACCCTAGCTACGCATCCTTCTCTAATGGTTAAAAAGAGTTCGACAGTCTATCAATCTTTCTCTCAAACTTATTTCTAAATTCTTTTCCAAGAAAGTGGATTCAACAACATTACAAGGCTCGTTGGGGGTAGTGACGCCTCATTGCCTCGTCACTCCTATAATTTGGACAAAAATCCCTTCAGTCAATCTTTTCCTACACAGAATGAAATAATTTCACTAGAACTTCAAAATTTCAAATTGATCGTTTAGCACACCAAATTTTAACGGACCCCGAGTTATTTTAGGAGGGAATTGACAGTCTCGTTCATAAAGTTGTTTCTAACATAAAAAACTTTGGAGAATCAGGACAGGTGATACATATGAGTATCTCGAATCAAAAACACCCCGAAATGTTTCAAAATAGAGAGTATAGAAGTGGGTTCCAGAGCCAGTAAAGGGTGCGGTTCGGCTCCACCCCTCATTTCTTGCGCGATCGATAACTGATTACAGGATGATCAAAATTTGATTGTCTGACACATAAAAGTGTAGCAAATCAAGACGAATAGAATGGTGGAAGTTTTGACTCATAGAATGATCTTTGAGAAAAGTTATGATGAAAAGAAGCTTTTGACTGATATTGTTTCATAACAATTTTCAAAGTCATCGGAACAAGTTGAAACTTTCAGGGATGCTAGGAATCATGGTACTAAACCACAAGACAAAAGGACGAGTTAGGAAAATGCGAACTACAAAAGTTAGAGTCTGTCCAAGAACGGCGGTCTGAAACTAGCGTCAATTCTCTGCGCCGTCATAACATTTTTGGGAAATTGTAAAAACTGACGAAACTTTGGGAACATATGTAACTTTTAGAGATCTATCGAATGAGTATAGTCTCGACAAATTTTTCTGAGTTTTTGAAATGTTATAAACTTTTTTCTGGTTTTTCGCTGATAGTTTTGTCAAATGGTGGAAAAAATTGGTGAAACTTTGGTGAAGGGTAGCTGGGTGGGTGACCTGAGGCTCAGAACTTGATCGGACTTGAAAAACTCAAAAACCGTCTAAAACGAGCCTCTGGTAATAATTTTGTTTTGCATACACTCAAATCAGAGAGATAGAGGCGGAATGTGAGAGAGCGGGCAGCGCGCGGGGGGTGCAGACGGGCAGAGTGAAGAAAGGGCGTGCGTGGGTACACAAAAGGAGGCGAGACGCAGAGACGAGTTCACTCTGACGACCGACACATAGGCAGTGAGCGCTGCACACCCTTGTCTCACAAAAACGTCCGTCGGATTCTTTCTCTCTCTTTCTCTACTAGGACAAGTTATGGTCACGACTGAAGGTGGTGAATCGTCCTCCACCCTGGATGGCGTAATCCTATACATGGAGATGAGGTCGGAAGGGTGGACATGGACTGCGCAAAAGTACCGTATACCCAGAGGGGAGGAATGATCAATATGACCCGCCCTCAAGGCATGGTTCTCCCTCTCTCGACTGATTGAAGGTGAACTGTTGTAGTTCAGTGAAAGCAACCCGAATACTCTCACGTGGGAAAGGTGGAAATTAGGTACAAGAGGAAAAGAATCTGGCGTCGTTCCAACACCTGTGAACCACTTTTATGATACTCATACACATGCCATCAACCGATCAACTGTCAAGTCTAAAAAGTTTGAAAAAGGGTCTAAGGGCCAACAGTAAGAATGATAACAATCTGAGGAACGCCGGGAGCACTCATGGCACTACAGTCCTACTTCGAGTTTCTGAACTTGGAAATTATTAATTTGCACAAGAATCGTATTTATAATGCACTAGGACAACACAAAAACTGTTTCCTAACTCTTTTTTTACTGAGAACAAAAAAATTTTTCTCACAAACTCTTCTGTGTAGTTCAGGATCTGATGTTTTCATCTGTCTATAATTATTTCGTGCTTCGCGTTCATTTGAAAATAATTCTATCTATTTCTCGAGTGCTGAGTTTGAACGAGATGAATTTTCAAGAAATACGTCCTGTTTTCAATATGATAATTGCAAAAACCAACGTCGGGTTTATAACAATTTCATAAAACTTTGAAATTGTCATTCTCATAAAGAAATAACGGACGGATTTGTAATAGTTCTCATGATTTTCGCACTCTTCTCGGTAAAATTTCAGGTTTTACTAATTATTCCAAAGCAAGTTTACGACATTTCTGAATTTCATGTGCAGAACAAGATTTTTGTACTTAATGTCTACCGTTTTGAAAAAAACTTTTTGAAGTGGAATCTAAGAGGACTTTCTACACGATTTTCTACTCAAAAATCTCCCGGGTCGATACGAACTTTAGTCCCGAACGATAGAGAGAGAGAGAGAGCGAGTGTGAGAGCACACGTGATGAGTGTTCCTGGTGTGAACTTTCCTTGTGACCTTTTCAAGAAGCATTCTCTGACAGAAACTGTTGTACACTCAGTCGGGAAAATGTCAATGAGAGGAGTGATTAGATGAACATGTAGATGTTCATTTTTGCCTACAAAAGAACCGACTGTTCAATTGCACAGAAATTCAACTAAACCTTACTTCATAGAAAAGAAAGTCATGAATGTTGACAGGATATGCTCTCAAAATGTTAATGTTAAAGCTTGAATTCTCGCCAGTAATGGAGCACTGATGGTGCGCTGTCGGGTGCGTGTCAGTAGAAAGTACTGAGCGTGGGAACGATTCATAAGCTTCGTCATATCAAACATCGTCTTCGGGGCAAGGATAGACGAATAAAAAATCAGTTTTCAAAAACATTAAAACTGATTGAAATTTTTTGAACAGTCATACATAGTTGTCACTTCAGATATCAGTAACAATTTCTACAAGGAAAATAGGAAGATATGTGGTAGACCGCACTCAGAACCGTAAGTGGTAAAACTACTCCGGTAAGAAAACTGAAGCGACTCTCAGTGATAACACCGGAAGAGGAATACAGAAAACTGGTACAACACCCTGGTGTTAGTTCTTCACTTGGGGTATTCAGAGAAGTTCAATAAAATACTTCTCCTATCTTACGAGCACGAACATTGAAAAAGGTCAAGTGTGCGACCATGAACCATCACACTTTTTGAATATTCTCAGCAAGTTGACCATCATGGTTCTGACTGTTACTAATTCCAGCTTACAATAGAAGCCATCTGACATCACTAAACCATTTCGTGCACTGTAGTGGTGACACTTGCAAAAAAGCCCTCTCTCTGTCTGACATTAGGACCAATGTTTGCGGAAGGTGGTCTGCTGCCTTCCAAAATGATTATTATGAATGCTTGGCGAGTTCTCAGTAAAATGACGCCGCTCCGGCTTCGTTTGCATGTAACCGGTTGTTGAAATAAACAGATAAACTTGTTTTTTTTTTGTTTCTGGGTGATGATATCAAGATTATAAAATCATTAGTATTTTTCAATGTGCATAAAATCATCAGGAACTCGTAATACTTATTCTTACAATTGATTTTTTATAAATATCGTCATTTTTATTCATTGTGAAGGCAGTGGAATAATTTTTCCAAACGCGATCAAAACATACGTAAACTCGTAAGAAGAGTTCTAATTTGGTCCTAATTCCGCGAAAAGCAGGCTTGTCCAGAAACAAGTGATGACGCACATGAATGAAACCGCATTCAAAACGAGATATCGTTAAATGGCGCTGGATGATGGAGAAGATCGTCTGGTTAATGTCATGTTGCGTTAGTTGAATAGTTCAGTTTATACTGTTCATGAGAAGACGGTTAACTTGGATATTTTGAATAATAACCTTTATTACATCCATAAGAAAAATAATCAAAAATGAATGTGCGTACGAAATTACTCAAAACTTTGCGAAGAAAGACCAGGTGGTCAAATTGGGAACGTGTTCAGATGAGAACCATATCGATCGCCGATCGATATAAAACAACGACTTTTATTGGGATTGATTTCACTAAACTTAACAAAGTTTAGTTGTGAGTTTATTTGACCTATCAAACGAGATTTCTCAGTTCTCGGCGGAGTGTAATTTTCAATTTTCGATTAGATCAAAACAATTACTGATTCCTGTCAAAAAGCCCGAAACTTTGAAAGCAAAAGGTACAGAGCCCGAACAGTTTCTCGCTCTCGACTGTAAGTTTACACATGTTGGAACAACGTGTACAACACTGTGTCCATGTATAAAAATTGCCTACGTTAAAGTTATAGGTAAAGTGTCTCTTTGTTTTTGAAGATGGTCGAATGATGGACTTTGTAGCTCTCCTGCTCCAAGTGATTGCTAAATAAGACAAGTTCTTTGCAGTTAGCCGCCTCTTCGATTCACAATGTACATTCAAACATTACTGAACAAAACTCGGGGACTTTCTCGACAGCCTAATAGATAATCACCTGTATCTAGGTCCAATAATAAGTGTTCGATCGACAATCGCACTCTGACTCTTAACGAGAGCAATAAATCAAGTTAGTAATGGTTATGAGAAGCGAGTGATCGAGGTTATGGAAAGAAAGTACAAATGTTCTAATTTTATGTGAAGATGAACTGATGATTAAATTATGCTTAATTTATTCAAAATCAATAGCTTCGCTTCGTATGATATGATCACATTTTCTTCATGTGAAAGTATTTCTCGCGAGATTCCTAATTTTGTTGAGATAATTCAGATATCGTATTGTTTGATTCTTTCATTTTACAAGTTTAAAAATTTTGAAGATTTTTAATTTCTTGGTAGATTTTTTTTATTTGTTCTAAAAATTCTGATTCTAAAAACCGTCCTTGAAAAAAGTCTCTGGCGGACATTTCAAGTACAAGCTGCGTCCCATAAGAGACTCCTTTAATCCAAAATCAATTTTTACCAACCCACGCAACAAACAGATCTCGACAGAAACGTGGTTTATTATGATTTTTCTGAAACGTAACTAACCAGGTGGAAAACCACAAAAGTCAATACATACATATGTAGTTAAACAGAACCTTTCACATAGGAATAATTTTATGCCTCGGAACAATTTTGTTTTAGGAAAGACAACTCTAAGGCGACGTCAGCGAACTGAATTTCTTAGTAGTTATCTTTAGGGAGACCAACTCTCTCTCCTACTCTCTCAAAATATTTTTATTTGTTTAGCAGCCGGCGTTCATGTGTCGTTCTATTTGGAAACTAATGATATTGTTCTGTATGTAGTATAACATCATTTTTATGCTCTTTAAAGGGGGTTGAGTATTGTTCAAATGCCAAGAGCATGAAAAGATTACCCCAAATCAAGCAAAACTTATTTTCAAAAAAACCACCGCTGAGATTTATGCAAGGGCATATTACCAATCATTGGCAGTCGATTGGCAATGCCTCTTTTCCATTGCCAATAGCATTGGCAGTCGGTTGGGAATGCTATTGGCAATGTAGTTTGTTATAACACCATCTTAAACGTCAAGAAGGCCTAGAAATCAAAATCCAAGTCAATTGCATTGCCAATCGACTGCAAATGCTATTGGCAATGGAAAAGAGGCATTGCCAATCGACTGCCAATGATTGGCAATATGCCCATGCCTAGCTGAGATTCGAACCCAGGTCAATATAGCAAAACGACAAGTCGTTATCCATTAAACTAGACCAACAACATAATTTTCACAAGCTTTTTTACCTCATTTCGTCCTGGTCCCTTCGCCTTGTTGGATTCAGTGAGCTTGTAAGGTCCGCTGGTGTAATTTAGAACCCTGAGAAAACGATTGTTCGAAAGGAAATGACGATGGCTTATCGGTGTTCTTTCACACCCATCATTCAAAATACGAAAATGAGTGAGAATGATAAAAAGCTGACGAGGTGGGCGACGACATTGTGATGAGAAAATAGTTTCGTGTATTCAATCTGTCGATTTGAAAAGTTAATGATTTTGAGTTTGTATCTATTTCTCAAATAAAAATAGAAAAATAGAATATTTTTTCTCTACTAAAAATGCTTCTATTTTGAATGCTCCGAACAATATTTTAAAAACCAAGAAGAAATGATACATTATTGAAAAAATTGCATCTCAAAAAAGTAGAAAGTTCTAAAACCAATAGCTTTTTTCAATGTTGAGTGAAACTGAATCAGAAGGGAATGAACGTTCAAAATTTTCCAAAACTTCGCGAGGAGAAAAAGACATTAAAATACATAGGAAATGCGCGCAAATGCGAAAGTCTTGCGGTCGCCGTCCGTTGATATCGAATTTTCGATTATTTCTTGTTGATAATTGATTTTCACATGAATTAGATGCCGTGAACAACACGAAGTGGGGAGAAGATCGATTTTAAGAAAAAAATATTCCAAAATGCTTCGCGCGAGTCGAAGCGACATGATGACTTCTGTGTGAAGTTTTAACCTTCATGCAAGTGATCTGCTTACGGTGGAAACTCACACTGCGGCAAACGCAGTTGAAAAGTGTAAGCAAAGAAAATCGATAGAGTAGATCAAATTTCAGTTACTGTAGTTCAAAAAATTTTACTTTTACTTCTTTTTCGTCCAGGATTCACAAATCGTGACGGAAAAATGTTCAAAGTATCGTTGGGAACAGTCCGCAACGTTCATTATGTCAAGTGAAACATTTATCAAAGTAAAAACACTTTCAAAGCGGTTGCGAAGCGGTTTTATTGTCCTATGCCTTTGCCGAGGTGTGAACCTCCTTGCATTGAACAGAATAATTGAAAAACATGAACTGGTTCGTGAGGAATTGCAATAAAGGTGCCTGATTTCGGTCAAGCAGCTTGGCGTCACTTCGAACAAAAGTTTTTCTCACTTCATCAGTATCACAGTCTCCAAGAGAGATTTCAATGATGTGCAACGATCAACTTCCATGGACTAGATTGTTGGACATTTTTGTTTTTGTCGTCGTCTTCGACATATTTAGTGAGTCTTCTCTGATATTAACTTCCGTGAGTAACAAAACTTGGAAACAATGAGAGCATCGTTGAAACTGGAAGAATGAGACACATGTGTGCAAGATCATAGATCATACCAGTAGTTTGTGGCAGAACTTTGGTCTGTCAATGTCTGTCCATCATAAAACGATATTTCGCTCGGGAACCATGTATAACTCATTGAACTCATTTGAATTCAAACTTCATCTGAGTTTTTCCTCTCGTTCATGACAGTGTCTGCTTTTTCATTAGAATAGATACTCCGCGAGCCAACTTTGCCTGTTGCGGAAGAGGAGCGGGAAGTGGCTTACTGCAAAAATTTATCGTGTTATCAACCACGAAAAGCGAGAAAAATTAAATTTTATCATTTGAAAAACCAGGATGGACTTTACGGTTTTCCCGACAGCCTCATTTTTCTCTCACGATTGATTATATCGTCTCAGTCGACTACAAATACTTCATACACAGGATACACTAATTTCATTTCAACTGTCGCGATGATGGTGTCGTTTCGATGACCAGCAGGTACGTCTACGAAGTCGAACCATAACTGACTTCTGATCAAAAGCCTTTTCAAGATTGGTATGAATATCGCTGAAAAAGTCACTTTTTGATAGCAGGTACTTCTTTTCAATCAGTCGGCCGCCCTTCCACAAAACGAAAAATGATGATATTTTTTTCACAACCCATGGATTCTATGAAGCAACTCGGTCTTATAAAACATTCTTTTGTACAACTAAAATTGAATGGTATTGATTGAACAAAGCTACTCTATCTCATTCTCCAAAACTTTTCGTGGACCGGCATTGGACCGTAGATGGGCGGCATCGCTCAATTACAGTCCAATGCCGGTCCATGTGTCGCCAATCCGCAGTCCATCTGTCGCCCATTTACGGTCCGATGCCGGTCCGGTCCATGTGTCGCCAAACCGCAGTCCATGTGTCGTCCGGTCCATGTGTCGCCCGGTCCATGTGTCGCCCATTTATAATCCAATGCCGGTCCTCCTCTCTTTTTCTGATCATAGGGAAAACCTCTATCAGGTTTGTTTGCTCCTGACCTGACTCTTCAGGAGGACCGGAGACTAATTAGATAACAGACCATCTGTCGCCCAACAAGAATCTGCCTGACCCTTTTCAACGTCCAGTATCTTAACACGGAAACAACTGAATCAGACAGCTGACGACGACCCGAATGTACAGTAACCGACAAAGGAGTAACATAACAGTGATTGTACCCAGTGACCTTGAGATTCTTTGACGTTTTTTGATGAAGGAAACCGTATGATATGCAATGTAGAAGAAGCTGTACAACATTTGTTAGATCTTCAATGACTAATTTGTCAATTCTAGTGGTTTCTAGTTGAGGATATCGGAGTTTCATATCATTGCTAAACGGTTAGTACTGTAAATTGAGTCCTAACTACTTTTATTGTAAGTTGATTTAATAAGTGAGATCGTAAAAAAATCTCCCTTTGAACTACGTAGATTCATTCGGACAGAACGGAAATAAAGATAACATCAAATTGCGCGAAATCTCTACGCTTTTAGAGGGGTTTATAGAGAGATTTCCTCTTGGTTTCAGAAGAAGATATGTTCAAAATCTATATATTTGAACTCTTTCTTCAATATCGGAAAAAGGATCAGACAAGGTTTTTCTGATGACGTTAAGCCGTCCTGGTCAACAAATCTCAGCAGAGCTCCAAGGAACAAACATCTGAAAACAAGTGGAATGGTGTTGTTTTTATGTGCCCATGATTCACACGGGACACTTTTTAGTCTCCCACACAGACTGAAAATTCAAAAGACGCATCTGTTTTGGTCCGCTGACCGAGTGACCGGCAGCTGGTCGTCCTTTTTGGATCTGTGGGAACATAAGGTAACGGTTGGTTACAACGTTACGGCACGTGCACATACATGCAGATAAATGGGGAGTTTCTAACTGCAATGGTTTTCTCGTGTTTATCCATTACTCGGATCAAGAGAATATGCGTCCATCATCTTATCACAGTAGAAAAACAAATAGAAGAATCGAGACTTTTCGAGGTTTCCAGTTGAGTCAGAAGTTTTTGACCGTGCTTATCTTTATTGACTCGTCACTGACTTGTGTTGAGTCGAATGTTTTCAGGTCCAGAGAAAATGTTTTACTCTTTAAACATGATTCATTTGTCTTCCTCTTTTGTCATACTCTTTTAACCATAACCATCGTTGAATGGAGACAATAAGTCTTAAACAAGTTGATTCTGAAGCGTATTTCTTATGAAGTCGAAATTTCAAGAGTTAGTCTTTTCCGAAATCAGAACAATTCGATTCTCCAGACAAGATGATCAAAACTCCGTTTCTAAAAGTCAGTTACCATCAGTTTCTGAAAGACACACGAACCACAAGGCAGAGAACCCGAACACCTGATGTCTATCCCACGGATATTAATCGCATTGATATCGTACTTTGTGTTTTGTTAGCCTACTCTTCACGTGAGAGTTGTGAGAGAATTCATTCAGTCACGCTCGGTTGTCGGAAGTACTGCCGTTAGGTTCAGGTGAAACATCTGACCATGATGATTCTGAAAAATAGTAATATTAAAGTCTTCTTTTTGGTCAACTTTTGATTTATGAGTGTTTGATAATTCCCTGTAAGTCTCCGTTAAACCTGATTCAATTTCTGCAATGGATTTTTAGATGTAAAAAAATCCCTTATAAAACGTAGACCGTATATTCCAATCATAACAAATCGCATAACTTCAGGTATCCGATAGTCAAGTAAAGCTCGGACAAAAATTCTTCACTAATGCAGGGATTCCGATTTAGGCTGGACTATGGCCCATAACATTCTCCAAATGGGAAAATTTTAATGAAAAAATCAATTATTTCAATTTTTTACCAACTGTTTTTAATCTCTGGAAAATGATGCTGGAGTTCGTTGACATATTTTATGTAAGGAAATTTCGGAGCGATTGTGCCTTGAGAACATTGTTTGAACGTTTTAACGATTTTCTGGAGTTCTCTGTTTTTCCTCAAAAACCGCAGGCTGTACGAAGCTCCAAAACTCTTCGTGGACCGGCATTGGACCGTAGATGGGCGAAAGTTGTCGCAGACATCTGTCTCCCAATGTCGGTCTCTTCACAGTCCATCTGTCGCCCATTTACGGTCCGATGCCGGTCCAAATTTGACACGCAGCGCACTCTCCCCGCCACCGGTCCATCTGTCGCCCATGCACATTCCATCTGTCTCCCGGTCCATCTGTCGCCCATTTACCGTCCAATGCCGGTCCGACAAAAGTTTTGGAGAAGGGTTTCCCCCTTATTTTGAAGTTTCAGATGCAAGCCTGATAGTTGATGCTCAGGTATCCGATCGTTTCCGGAGATTTTACAGTAGTTTTTCGTATTGTTCATGAGAGAGAAACCTACAGAAAAACACTGAAAATAAATGGAAATCACAAAAAAAACGATCATAAAAGTATAGTGCGCCTGAAACGATTGTTTTTTTATTGTCGGTTAGCGGTATTTCTTTATGCTATGTCGTCTTTGGAAATAAGATACATTTTGTACTGCTTGACTTGAGTAGAGATCAGTGACACCATCAAATATCTCAGAATTCAGGAAAATCACATCTGTTATCACCGAGAAGCCAAGGTACTGAAACCTTTCATGCATGTTGCTGTTTTTCATCAAAGTTTTGATTTTTAGAAATTAGAAAAGTTCTAGTAAAACTTTTGGACAGTTTTTACCACATGCACTAATATGAGAGGTTTTGTTGGAAATAATTGAAGAATTAAAGAAAATTTGAATTATAACTTTGTTGTTTTTTTCTTTTGATACAGTTTCCATTTCTAGTTGACTAATATTCGCGAAATGAGTTAGTCAAAAACACGATGAAAAACGATCGATAGGGGTTAAATTATGTTTTTGTTTCCCCCTTTATACTTCCAAGTGTCCATATAGAAGACATTCATTAGAATCAATCGATTTTTCAGTATTCCAAATCAAAACAAATGATAATAAAACAGCGTGCACACACAGTGTGTTTGTGGCTGATTCGGTGCGAATGAGTCAGTTGGTCTTTCTGATTCTTTCACCACTTTTTGCCGTCTAAACAAGAGCTCTCGGTCTCCACGACCCCCCTCATCTCTCCACTCTCGCCCTTCCACTCTGTCTGACGCCCTCCGTCTTCTAAACACTCTCTCGCTCATTTCTGCCCCGCTGCGTCTCCGGGGTCTCCGATCTATCGGCTACAGTAGATTTATATCGACCACGTTGGTCTTCTCCGCAACTCGACTTGGGGACCAACATTTTTATGATTTGAAAAGTTGATAAATTCGCGGAAAACGGCATCAAACCAATGTATCTTTTCAAACAGAAGCGTTTTCAATAATATTCCATTACTTTCGGAACGTTTACTCAGGTAATCAAACTGTCGCAGAATTTTTTTTTTCAAGTTTAGTTTTGAGTTAACTGACAACACCGAGTTTATGTGAATGACTGAGAAAACGCCAAAAAATGAAACAATAAAATGTTTCCCATGAAAAAAGCGAAACATACCACGAGACGCCTCAGTCTACCAATATGTCCGAATTTGAGTTATTTCAATATCATTACAGTCATTTCTCATTTTCGAGACGATTGGACAAAATAAACTTTTATACAAAATAAACCACATTTACTCAATCTTCGTCCCGTATACATATTCTTCGAACCGTTGAACGTCCTGAAAACACTCTGAAACTCTTCCAACAACTGATAAATCATGCGAAAATGAAAGCATTCATTCGAGTAAATCAACGCATACAAAATTTGGAAAGGAAAAAAAAGAAGCAAGACGAGAATGTCGGCGGATAGAAGACGTTACAGAATAAGGGTAAGGATAGGTGAGATCTAACAAGGTAATACATAAACAAAGCAACCAGAAAATGACATTCCAGGTTGAGGTACCACTGGTGTCAACAAACATTTCTTAAAAGTGCGAGATTTTGAAAAATCAATATTTCTTTTTTTATTATTCTCCGTAAATTTTAAATAACTACATCAGATCGTTTAACATAACTTTCAATGAAAGTACAATGCAGTTTATTAAAAATCTTCAATGAAAAGTTCCGACAGGTGAGTCAACCAAAAAGAAACCGCACGACTCGAAAATGTTTTTTTTTCACGAGCCAATTGGTTGACTCCAGTATAACCCTCACAATAAAAGACTAAAATCCCCGTTTTTCTAAGTAAGCAACTCGTGATCAGACTTGGATTGAATTTCGTATGCAATGTGCATCGCTTCGCCTACCAGAATCATAATCGAAGTGACCAAGAAGACAATAATGGAGAAGATGATCAACAACACCCGGTCCAGAACAGAAGCCAGGTATTCCCACTCCAACGCGTATCTGGAATTATTTATCTATGAAGATGTTAATTTTTCTGTTTTTCGTCATACTTCTTATAATAATCTTTCCTTTTTGTCTCGGAACTTTCCTAAATACAGGTTGAAGAAAGAACTCAACAGAGTATTGGTTGAAATCTTTCTAAAAACACAGATATCGAAAAGTATTTTTTACACCAACGTTCTAAAATTACTAACACTAGCACTGTCTACAGACGAAATATTTGTTCTAGAAAATTACAAACCTTCTCTTCAATTTACTATCCAACACACTAGAATCGCCTGTAGAGAAGGCACTGACTCCAGAAGCGGACAACATCAAAGGAGCCGGCTCTTCATTCGCAGGCAACGAGAAAGACGGAGGCCGCTTCTTGTTCCTCAGTTGACCTCTTTCTGGAGCAGCCAGTGATTGTTTCCTATCAGCTTTGCCGACTCCATTTGTTGATTTCTTCCTGTCGGAGATTTTGGCGACAAGACGCTTCCAGTTGTCGCGCGCTTTTTGTCGAGGAGTTTCGTCTAACGACCTGAAAGTTGACACTTGGTACAGTTAAGAATGTTCTTTTGTTCTCACAGGAAAATTCATATTTGGAAAAGCTCTTACAGCCCTTTTGAAGTATCAAAAATGGTATGCTTCGAAAAGTGTAACAACAATACCTCGCACTGATTGGAATTGCTAGAGGTGCCGTTCCCGTTGACTGCTTTGTGATAAGAGTTGATCCAGATGAGTTGTTGATCACGTTTTCGGACCGATCGAGCAGCTGAACAGGTTGTTTGCATTAAATTTTTATCTAGATAGATGTTAACATTTCTCTCTCTCTCTCTCTCTCTCTCTCTCTCTCTCTCTCTCTCTCTCCTCTCTCTCTCTCTCTCTCTCTCTCTCTCTCTCTCTCTCTCTCTCTCTCTCTCTCTCTCTCTCTCTCTCTCTCTCTCTCTCTCTCTTTCTCTCTCTCTCTCTCTCTCCCTCTCTCTTCCTCTCTCTCTTTCTCTCTATCTCTCTCTCTCTCTCTCTCGCTATTTCTCTCCTACTACCTTATCCTTGATCTGCTTCTTAACCCTATGAGCCTTATCCTTGGCAAAATTGACACCAGTCTCATTCCACAGTTCACTCAACATTGTCGGTGGTTTCATCCTCAGCCATCGCGCAATCTTAAAGAAAACAATTGATGTCAGTCGCTGCCACGCTGTGTGTTACCTTTGCGAAGAAGAGGAAAGAAATGAAAGGAGAAACCGGCTTTGTGTACATTTTCTGCAGGTGGACGTTCAGAATAAAAGCCGTGAAGAGGGTTCCGATGAAGATTATGAAAATGATCGACAGGTAGAATATACCTGCAATTTTTTTACTGATTGTCTTCTTTCATTTAACGAGATTCAGTCCTGTCAGGACAGTGGAGAAATCTTCTTGAAGGAATTTCCAGAAACCAAAGGTTAATTTTTCCTTTTTTCTTTTTTTTTCAAATGGTCAAGTTCCAGCTCAAAGTTTCGTATGGAAGAATTCCGTATGGAAGAGGGAATTCAGAAAAAATATCATACCAAATAGAGGAACAAAATCCGAAGAGGTAGGCATCTGCTCTGACACCATCATCATCAGAATTGACATGGCTAGAAGAGAATCGATTCCTAGAGATAATTTCTCTCGTCTGAATTATGAATTTCACTTGGTATAACAGAGATCGCATCACCTTTCAGAACTGGTGCTTGCAGCTGTGAAGAATCCAGTAACAGCTACCAGAGTAATAACGGACGTCGGGATGACCAGATTGACGATATAGTAGAGAGGCTTCCGTCGAACCACCAGAACAGCTTCTAGAAGGACCCAAGGTTCTGGGCAGCAGACGAACTTTTCCTGAATTTATTTTTTTCAAGTGAAAAAAGAGTGAGAAGGTGCGAGAAAGAGAGATAGAGAGAGGGAGTGCGAGAAGAAAAGAGAGAAAGAGAAGGAGAAGGAGAGAGAGAGAGAGAGAGAGAGAGAGAAAGAAAGAGAAATAACCTCGATCCTTTTCACATTAAAGCTGACAACGACCCATTCTTCATTCGGGATGAAGTTGTCAAGGTTCACAGATTTATACTCTGCCTCGTAGTTAATATCGCTCTTGGAACTGGTCCATGAAGAAATGGTTAGCTTACAAGCTTGTTGGTCGTATGGGAAGAATCTGAAGAGTGAATGTTATCGATCAGAAAATGTCTTGGCTGTGTTTTTTGATCGAACAGTTTGGTACAGATTTCCATCACGTTCATATGTTGTCGTTCATCAACGTGTTCAATACTTTTCTATGAAAAACACGGCAATAGTTCTTGTGTAAAATTCATGTTATCGGAAAAAAGTTTACTCTTTATTTTTAAACACTTCTTTTTTCATATTTTATGAATTTCCGATTTCACCACCAATTCAACTTCATTCAAAAGATTTTTCATGCGAAAAAAACAAAAATATTTCTGATCTACCTTCTTGTAATTTCTGAGTAGACTTTGTAAAAAAAAATACACAGAATCAAGATGAATTTAACTATTGTTAATCACACTTTACGAACATTCTTGTAAGAAAATCACCTGATATCTAGCAGACAACTCGTTCTATAGAGCGCAGGATACATGAACTTGACCTCTGCTCCTTTTTTGCCCTTCCAGTAATTAGTAGTGACCACGACGTTGATGTATCTTTCTGTCTCTTCTCGGTTCATTACCACACTGAAAAGTCTTATAAGGATATGAAACTTTTCGCGAGATTCAAATGAAATAAGGTTATGTCAATTTTGAAAGCTAGAAAGATATCATCCGTAACTCGGAAAACTTATCAACTTGAAAAATTAAAATTTTTTCGGAATTTTCGTTAATATTAGCACATAGCTTCCTCTACCTGTAAAAAAGTCTGGCCTCCATAAATCGGGTACTTAGTACCGTAGCAGTTTCGCCTTGAAATACAAGAACGTAAAAGTAATGCGCCTTTAATTTCAATGGACTGAAAGTAAGAATAATAATTTAAATCCACAAAGATCTAACTGTTCGTTGTGAGAGTTACCGTACTCATTCTGCAAAATTGAGATTAGAGCGCGTTTGAAAACGGCCATGCTTCTAGCGATATATGTGTATTAGTTTCTTGCATACCTGTTATAAATGTAAGTATCCGGCAGCCAAATGGCACTAAATGGCAGGATAGTCGTGTTAATCATCCCGTATAGGTAAGGGTTCCACCCCAAAAAGTCATCGTTCCACTTCTGAATCGCCCACACGTTGAGGTCGATATTCTGTTGTTTTTCATTCTGAATGGTCTCCATGAGAAAATGATACAAGGAATGACACACAATTGACAGAATCTGATACAGACTCATTGAGAATGAAACTGTGGTGGGCACCGAATGGTTCATCACAGGCCGCACTCGGTTGTCGTACCTGAAATTTAATGATTTATATTCAAAGAAGAATTTGGTGTCACCTCCTGGGGTCCATGAGATCCTTGGCTAAACGAATGTGTGGTAGAAACTCTCCATTCTCATCCATCAACGCTTCTCCTTAACAAGGTAATTAGACATGTGTTAACTTTTCCCCGTTACTTTTCTCCATTTCTACATTCAAGATACAGTACTTTCATGTGAAAAACATCGAAGCTCTAAAAATGAGTTAGTGTAATTTTATTTGAATTCTTTGTCATAGTAAAAGTATAAGAAACGCAATTGTCTTTCTCTCTCTCTCTCTCTTCCTCTCTCTCTCTCTCTCTCTCTCTCTCTCTCTCTCTCTCTCTCTCTCTCTCTCTCTCTCTTTCTTTCTCTCCTCATTTCTCTTAACTTGAACGCAAAGTGCGAAACTTTTTGTTTCATTTTTTGAAGTCGAACGCACTCTATTTGATTAGCTCGTTGGACGCGCAATTACTATTTCCTCTTGCTTTCATTTGGGTGACTTTTCGGTTCCATAGATATTTAGAAAGAAAAGAAAGAATTGGAAATCGGCTCTTTGCGAGAAAATTCAATTTTTGTCTACACAAGGACGTAAAAATCACGATTTTGTTTCGTGATTAGTTTTTATTTCGATTGTTGGTTCCAGTTTTTCTAAGCCCAGAAACTCACTTGAAGATTTAACTATGAGAGGACAGAACAGGAGTAGCAGAGGCCACTTCATGGTCTGAAACTTCCTTTCAGTTGAAAAAAACGTAAAACGAAATATTCTCTCGGTGAAAAACGTCAGGATAAAAACAGGCAATAATGTATGCAGAGAAATACACATATGGCTGAGGTTGTTCAAATAGAAAGAGAGAGAGAGAGAGAGAGAGAGAGAGAGAGAGAGAGAGAGAGAGAGAGAGAGAGAAAGAGAGAGAGAGAGAGAGAGAGAGAGAGAGAGAGAGAGAGAGAGAGAGAGAGAGAGAGAGAAAGAGAGAGAAAGAGAGAGACTGATGGTTGATCTTCACTACGCATCATTGCACATGTGATGAAAGGAACAAAGAAGAAGTTCATTCAAATAATTTCCTGTCTTGTGTGTGTGTGTGTGTGTCCGTTGGCTCCTAAGAGGAGAAGAGTCCTGGCATTCGCCAACACCCCCGTGAATATGAAAGAAAACTGGCAATTCTATTAAACGACCACCGGACGACGCCAGGAAAACAACTGAATTGACAATGACTGGTGTTGAAGAATTTTTGAATGAGAGCAAGTCTCTGACAGTTGGATTGCACTCCAGAGCATATGCTGCACAAAGGGAATAGTAGTGTTCAGTATCTTCCGTTCTGTTCACCGCAAACGCTTTTGCAGTTATTTAGAAAAAAAAATCACTTTACTTTTCTGACATATCACACTCGGAACATTGTCGACTGTTATGTACATAAGCCTCAAATATGTTTCCATGGTTCGACATGGTGTCTGAGATCTTTCTCCTTCTTGAGTTACTGTTTGACAAATCAGAACATGGAAAAAAACCAAAAAGATCGATGATCGAAACCTTTTCGTGATAATCTCCCTACAAGACTAGGAACACTTCTGATATTCGTCTGAAAAGGAATATAGGATAGTTTTGTCAAACATAATGAAGAGACAATACAAAGTAACGAGAAATGAATTAGACTAATCCATGCGTAGTGTAAGTACTCATTCAGAAGTAAACGGGGTGGCTACTCCGTCGTCCAGCGGTCCTTCTTTGTTTAACGCATCTTGTTTACTACTCGATAATAGCCCGTTATTGTTGAAAGAACAAGAAAACGCTCATTTTTTGTGTTGGCCCCCAAGAATATACGAGATTGAAGATTTTCGAGGTGGAGGTTGAGAGGTTTTTATGATAGAACCAAAAAAGCGCATCATCTGACATCGTACAACGTCTAGTAGAGTGATGGGCAGAAATATTCATGACATGAACGTCAGTCGGCGACCGATGGAAATAATAGAGTATGAAAACTTGGTCACTTCGACAATCGAGATGAAGTCAACTTTCAGATGCATGTTTGAGACTCAAATTTGAAACTGAGATTTTGCAACAAAAAATATGTCAAAAAAAGGATGATTGTGTTGCCATACTCAACAGGCTGCCCGGACCGGGCGTTCATTCATCTCAATAAATGACAGCCATGGACAGGGTATTTGATACTGTTAGGTACACTCATCAGAAGCATATATGAGTGGTTACAAAATTTTACGAATTAACCATTCAACTGATTTTTTAAAAATTAAAATTGTTTCAGCGAGGGACGATATTGTTATAATTGGAATAACTTTTACTTTAACCAACAAAAAATCGAAACCATTACTAGTGCTTAAGTACAATTTGATCACTTTTCAAGGAAAATGAGCAAAAATGAAAAAAATCAAAGATGTGAATTTGGAAATATTTCTCAATGAGCAAGGCAGAAAATAAGAAGAAGCTGACCCCAACTTGCCATCTAAACTTCTATCATGATGAAGGATGTTGGTAGTGTGGAGGTGAACACCCTCGCCTCCACGGCCACGTCGACTCACCGTCATCCTTCAAACCTCGAAAAGAATCGTTGAAATGCATGAAGAACAGACGGGGGAAGGAATGAACATGCAAGAATCGGATATTCATGGAGTACATTGAGTGTGGCTCTGATGTCAGGTAAAAACTAACCACCTCCACACGGTTTTCAGAAATTAATGTGGTTTTAGGGAGAAACAGAACATCGAAATATTGCCTTTGAAGAGGTGGGAAAAGGTTACGGTGCGACTCGTAGAGAGAAAAAAAACTAAAAGACAGAGAGGTTGTTTTTTCGAAAATCTAACAAAACTATATTTTCTCAAAACTAGCATTAGTTCTCTCATATCTTGTAGTTTTTAAAAAATCTCGCACTATAAAATAACTTCGCTGTCCTGCTAGGAACAGTTTATAATGCATGTTGTCAGTGCTTTTTATCACTATTGCTATTTTCAAAAACTCTATTCCAGGTTTCACTGAATCTTATGTAACCTGTTTTCAGTAAACAAATTTTGAAAGTTTGAAATTAAAATTTTTCCGGGAAACGAGGAAACAAGAGAAGAGTAACTCTAAAAATAGACTAATCCGTTGCTTTTCCGAGAGACAAAAACTTTGGTCGATAATGTCTGGTTGGGCCCGAGATAAGGCAAAAATGTGGGGCGCGAGTTTGACCGAACTCAGGCCTTTGCTCTGGACTAGGGATGGGCAAATCGCCAGTCATTGGCTACTGATTGGCTATTCTCTTTTCGTTAGCCAACTGCATTGGCGAGCGATTGGCTATTCAACTGGCGAAATGACACCACCTGAACAACACCATCTTCAACGTCGAGAAGGCTCAGTGAACGCCGCTCCAGGCGCTCGCCAATTGGATAGCCAATGCCGTTGGCTAACGAAAAGAGGATAGCCAATCGTTAGCCAATGACTGGCGATTTGCCCATCCCTACTCTGGACCATAGAAATAAGAACACTCTTTCACGACATTCTAAAAACAACCCGCGAGCTGTAACTTTAGGTTATCGAGAGAAAAATGAAAGGCTGCATTTTATGTTGGTTGGGTCCAACAATAAACATTCAATATCTCTGGAGTGTTTCTATCAAGGATGAAATCAATCTTTAAACTACAAAACGTTGACTTTCAAAAAACTAGTACTCTGAATCCGCTAATTCGAAAAGTTCGAAATGATTGAACGGGGAAGTAAAAAAAAAGAAAATTACACTGGTCGAGGGTTTAAGCGTTTGTTGATTAATGACCCTTCTCAGCGCGTTTTATGCCTTGAAAGAGCAAAAAAACCGAATTGATATCGAATGAACGCTGTAAGAGGCAAAAGATTCAACAGAAGTAAACAGGAAACGCTTGGATCTGATTTCACATCGTGAACCCCTGAAGTCCCAATCTTTTTGGCACATTCAGATCGGAAAAGTGTAGAACACGCGTTTTTTGCTATTGAACAATAGAGTGTTGTCCAGTGGAAGCAGTTCTGAATAGAAATTCTACTTGAGAATTTTGGTAACTAGAAATCACAGAATGGGAGTTTCTGATATTATCAAACTATCCAGAGAGCCTGCTCCAAAGTTATGGATGAACCGACACTGGACTATAAATAGGCCATGGCTGGGTTGGGAGACAGATGGACCGGATCAGCGATAGATCGTATTTGGACCAGCGTTGGACCGTTATAGGCTAAAAAATGTTCCGGACAACTGACGTCCATTTACGATCAAACTGAAATTTCGGAGTCATTTATTAAAAATTTGATCTGATGATAAACTATTATAGTCTCTCACTATTTAAAAAAATTTATCAATAACCCCTATTCCTCTTCCGACTTTTTCACGAGTTAACTCGTGAGGTATATTCGAACATGTCTGAATCAAGATTTTTCAGACAGCCTGATATTAATAAGTGACATTGCGAATCTGGAAGATTCGCATTGAATTAATCATTGAACATTGATGATGGTGGTTCCCATATCTTCAGGATTAACCTCTCAACCGTCCCTCACTGGAATGAAAATGAACTAATTTTTTAAAACAGAATGCTATACATAATTCAGTAGAAAGGCACGACAAAAAACATCGGAAAATGGTCGAATGAATAGAGTAAAGAGTATTTTGGATGTAAACTACTCAGAAACTTCTTTCTCAAAATTTTCCCGTTCAAAAAAGATCATCCTGGGAAACAAAACTTCTATTCAACAAGCATGAAAGAGGTGTGTGTCAAATTATGAGCTGTCCGTCACGAACAAAAACAACTGGAAAGAGTGATGGAATAACATTTGCTTTTGGCACGGTTTGGAAAGAGAGAACGGAGAAAAATGTCGTGTACTTTCTGTTTTGCATTTGAATATGTGGACTTCCGTTTAAATGGTGCGCAATAAAGAAAAGAGAGAGAGAGAGAGAGAGAGAGAGAGAGAGAGAGAGAGTGTGTGTGTAAGAGAGAGAGAGAGAGAGAGAGAGAGAGAGAGAGAGAGAGAGAGAGAGAGAGAGAGAGAGAGAGAGAAAGAGAGAGTGTGTGTGAGAAAGAGAGAGAGAGAGAGAGAGAGAGAGAGAGAGAGAGAGAGAGAGAGAGAGAGAGAGAGAGAGAGAAGAGAGAGAGAGAGAGAGAGAGAGAGAGAGAGAGAGAGAGAGAGAGAGAGAGAGAGAGATGGAATAAAAGGTTTGAAAGTTCAATTTTAAACTCGTTGTTGGAGCTTTATCTCGATTTCAAACAGGTTAAGAAAATGTTCAAGATTTTTGCAACAAAATTAACAGAAAAGATCGAATCTCATGAATTTTCGCAAAAGTTTGAAGGTTACCCGAAATAAGGGAGTACTTTCACTCGGTCAACAATTGTGATGGGTAAGGAAGCTCGTGGTAATTAAAAGAATTCGATTAACCCGACGTCGTTTCTGGGTTTGGTTATTACTCCAAGTGGTCCGACATGGAAGAGCCCTTTGTCATCAAAAATTCGACGGGAAACGGCTTCATCCAACCGTGAGAAATTTGCGCAGAGTGCCTCGTCCGATCAGTTCTGAAGGGTCACCGAGAGCGGCAGAACGCCTAGTTGAGAGAGAGAAAAGGGAATGAAGAAGAAGAAGTTGAAAAAGAAAATGAGGAAGGAGTTTTATGAAAGTTCCAAAGAAAAATTAGCAGGTTAACAAGTTCGAACGTTCGCAAACTTTTTTCAAACAGTTGCTCAAAACAACATTCTTTCATTATTCTCTTTCTCTCTCTCTCTCTTTCTCTTTCTCTTTCTCTCTCTCTCTCTCTTTTCTCTCTCTCTTTTTCTCTCTCTTTTTCTCTCTCTTCCTCTCTCACTTTCTGCCTCCATTTTATTTCTGTTCCATTACGTGATAGAGAAAATTTACTATCTGATTCCTGAATCTTTTCTATAGCGTGTACAGACTTTAACCATTTCCATTTATATTCATCGCATTATTCGTGAGTTCGATGAGATACGAGGAAAAAAGTCAACCGGTTCAGAGAAGAAAAGTAAAACTGAGCTAAGAAATACTCATGGCGCGTATGTTTGAAACTCCTGGAAAAAAAACTTGACGAACTTTGCAGAAACATTAGAACAGAAAGCAGACTCATTATTGGAGAGGTGACGGCTACATATTCATTCGTTAACTGAATACGATCTTACAGACTCGTAGCCATCGGAAAACCCAACACTGGGATGACATCAAAGATTAGTGACAAAGTGGGTTGTATCCTATTACAAATTCCAAGCGCAAAATGGTGGTTTTGAGGACAAGTGTTCATTCGAGAACAAATTTGAATGACGCCGCGCAGCAGCGCGCGGTCCGATCAAGATTTTTTATTCTCCACTTTCTAATGGCGTTTATAATGTCTTATTCCAAACCAAATGAGTTGAAAATAAATTTTGAGAACTTTTGTAAGTTTCTTTATGCGTTGTAACCATTGTTATTTAAAAGGTCAAAACTAACATTTAAAAAAACGAAGTTTTCAGGAAATATTTGATTTTTTAACGGACATGAAAGCAAACTTCATGAGCCAACCTGTGATGTTAGAACTGAATCCAAACATAACAGTGGTGGGAGACATCCACGGTCAGTTTGCTGATTTAATCAGGCTCTTCAATCATGTCGGCTGGCCGGGAAAGGTGAAACATGGGAATATCCATGAAACTCGTGAATTCAGGTGAACTATCTCTTCCTAGGAGATTATGTGGACCGTGGTCAATGGAGTATAGAAACGGCACTTTTCTTGTTCGCCATTAGAGTGAGCGATCAATACGAGCCAATCGATAATCGATCTGTGGCAGGCTAAATACCCGAACAACTTTTTCCTTCTCCGTGGGAACCATGAAACACGATTGGTGAACAGAATTTACGGACTTTACGATGACGTAGTGAAACGATGGAACAAGTCCATCGTTTTTGACCTGTTGAATGTGAGCACGCGCTGCTGATCACGTTGCAG
The DNA here is from genome assembly GCA_963978915.1 of Caenorhabditis parvicauda. Classification (NCBI taxonomy): domain Eukaryota; kingdom Metazoa; phylum Nematoda; class Chromadorea; order Rhabditida; family Rhabditidae; genus Caenorhabditis; species Caenorhabditis parvicauda. The sequence goes on along the minus strand of OZ022253.1, from coordinate 8,124,411 downwards.
ACAAAGTTTCAGGAGGTCTTCGACACCATGCCTTTGACTGCGCTCATCGGCAAGCGGATTCTCTGCATGCACGGTGGACTCAGTTCTGAACTGTTCAACGCTCCAAGTTATGAGCTTCTTACCAAACCGAGAAGGCCTATGAGGGTTGGTTCATAACACATTTCATGCTTCATAGTGTAAAAACTGACACAGGACCCACCAAATCCATCCCTTGCCAATGATATTCTTTGGGCTGACCCAGATAATAGTACAAAAGGATTCAAGCAGAGTATCCGGTGAGAGAGAGAGAGAGAGAGAGAGAGAGAGAGAGAAATATTTCAAAGTCGGCTTCAGTGGATGCAGCAGCACATTCGGACCTGACATTGTCACCCAGTTTTGTCAGAAGAACAACCTAGACCTAGTTGTCAGAGGTCACCAAGTGGTGCAAGATGGATACGATTTCTTTGCCAACAAGAAATTGGTCACCATTTTCTCAGCTCCTCATTACTGTGGGCAATTTGATAACGCTGCGGCAGTTATGCAAGTAAACTCTGACATGGTTTGCTCGTTCAAGGTGAGGAGAGAGAGAGAGAGAGAGAGAGAGAGAGAGAGAGAGAGAGAGAGAGAGAGGGAGAGAAAGTGAGAGAGAGAAAGGGAGAGAGAGAGAGAGAGAGAGAGAGAGAGAGAGAGAGAGAGAGAGAGAGAGTGAGAGAGAGAGAGAGAAAGAGAGAGGGAGAGAAAGTGAGAGAGAAAGGGAGAGAGAGAGAGAGAGAGAGAGAGAGAAAGTGAGAGAGAGAAAGGGAGAGAGAGAGAGAGAGAGAGAGAGAGAGAGAGCAATATCGAAAAATTTTTCTTTCAGATTCTCCGCCCAACCTTCCCCAACAATGCCAAGAGAACAGAAGACAAGATGAATGTGACTGTCATGATAAAATTGTGAATAAACTTTTTGATACAAGTATTTTTGATTGAGTTATTGGCTGATGAATAAGAGTGCAAAGCACAATTTTCTCCCCTAATTATTCTGCGCAGCTTATAATGATAATTTCGTCTTTGTCATCCCGGAAACGAAACTATGTATTAGATACATCTGCCAAACCAACTCATCTATTTCTGATGCAGCTCAACCCAAAAACGTCATAGAACAAACTTCCGTACAGGAAATTGCATTTTGTAGAACCTTTTGAAAGGCTTCGATAAGCAATTGTGAGAACACTTGTTGAGAACCGCCCCTCGGTGTGTGACGCGATTCAGCGACGTAAGGATTCTCCTTCCAGGTGCTTCCCCCTTTCTGTCCACGGCCAAAAGACCACATATGCTTGAATTTGCTTTACAACTCATGAATCTCTCACTCTCAATCTCACCCTCTCTCTCTCTCTCTCTCTCTCTCTCTCTCTCTCTCTCTCTCTCTCTCTCTCTCTCTCTCTTTCTCTCTCTCTCTCTCTCTCTCTCTCTCTCTCTCTCTCTCTCTCTCTCTCACTAACAGGAAGGGTTGACGTCACGACTAATGCGATTTGCTACTCTTAACTCGTCTCATTAGAATCTTCTCTACACCATAAGATCCTTCTTCCTCCATGTGGTCCATGAATGTTTCAATCGCCCAAGGAAAATGTCATCACCTTAATATTGTCGGTACAAAAATGAAAGTGCTCATTTCGAAAACTATCATTTTTGAGAAGATCCGCAACAGCGAAATTCGAGTTTTTTCCACTTAAGTCGTCAGGTCAAACACAATTTACACAAAATGAATCTGTTAAGTCTTTTTTCAGTGAAATTGTTGTAAAGTTCAGACAATAGAACGTTGAACTAGTTCACTCTACTTTTTCTGAGTGACCAGAAACGTTTTGAAAAAGAACTCATCACACACGGTTCTGCCCTATACGTTTCACCTTGGCTACTTATCAACTTCGCTTCTAGACGGATTGATACATGCAGCAAACATGCTCAGTTTTGCGTTTGAGAAAGAATGATAGGTTTGTGTTTCACATTGTCTTTTTCTCTACCTCGATGTTGGATATTTTGATCTGACATGAGTCTGTTGAGTTAAAAGCTGAACATTCCCAAATTTCGTGGCGCCAACAACGCTATGATGAAGCTACACTACATATACATATGTATCTTCTGCTTTGTCTTCGATATGTTCACAACTCCGAGGTCTCGTCCAAAACTTCTTGGAAGCAATTATTCTATCTTTAGACATAGTAACTGGAGATTCCATGAGAATCAGAAATCAAACAACGCTGAGTCACAGGAAACAATCCAGAAAGTCATACTTTTTGTGAATCAACATAGTAATTTCAGTCTCTGAAATTGTATTCGTCTGAATGAGATACACACTTCTGTAATTTGTAGTTTCCGCGCAATAATTCGTAAGAATTTAGACAAATTTCCGAAACCGGATTGTCGAAAAACCTTGCGAGCTGCTTCACCATTGAATATTTGTCTATTCTTCAGACATAACGTGATTTCCACAAACTTCTAAAAAATCTTGTATTGAACAATGTCAATAGATTTATTAAAGACGGAAATAATAATTTTTATTGAAATTTGAAAAAAAAACACTGTTAAGTCCATATGACTAGATCACGCAAGGTCAGAAAACATTGCAAATCAATTCTTTTTTGGGTCCTGTAGACTATGTCCCACGAAAACGAGCTTCATTGATCTTCCATCTGAACATAATGAGCTCGTGACGACAACACAAAAAAGACGGATCTTTTGTCTTTCCGCACAGAGATATCCGATTAGTGATGATTTGTCTAAAAATACCAGGCCCCCACGGATATGTCGACGGCTCTTTGCATTCTTCTCTCCACTCGCTCTCCCTCTCTCTTCACTCATTCCATTAATCCGGTCTCTAGATGGCGAAGCAACCTTCATCGTCATTCGTGTTTCTTTCCAACAAAATACAGGATCTGTAATGACAATCTTGCTGAAATTCTTTCAACCGATAATAGATCAGACGGATCATTTTTCTCTCTCTATCCCTCTCTCTCTCTATCTCTCTCTCTCTCTCTCTCTCTCTCTCTCTCTCTCTCTCTCTCTCTCTCTCGTTCTCTCTCTCTCGTTCTCTCTCTCTCTCTCTCTCTCTCTCTCTCTCTCTCTCTCTCTTTCTTTCTTTTCTTCTACTTCCATATCCGTAACAGACTACTAGAGCAAGATCAAAAGCCACTTCCGTGTCAGCGATAACATAAACAAGATGTTCATGACCCGACATTTTCAAAAAAAAGTGTCAAATTTTAAGAAAATCTCATTAGTGGCAATTAGTTACACTTGGTTGCTCATACGAATTCTTATCACGGGCCAAACACACCCTCGTATGTTTAGAATATCTCCCACGTTCGAGCCAACAACTACGCATTGCTTTGGAAATTGTACTCGGTAGCTTTGAGACAATGTCTCTTCAAGCTTTATACATACGACAATCGATTCATATTTATAGACACTCCTTCTCTCACTTTTCCGCACAAAAACTTATTTTAATAGTTCATACTCCTACCACACAATGAGCAACATCAAAAAAACATGTTCTTCTAGAGAAACTTGATCAGACAAAACATTCCCATGCAAGACTTCCTACTTGTCTCTTCGGAAAACAAATCTTTGTTGAATTTTAAAAATCACTGTGAATGATTCAGTGTGAATGCATGGGCTGTTCACCATCAACACCATCACCTCGACTGGATGAGCCAGATGTCAAGTTTGGTCCACCACAGCCCATCAAGGTGAACGTAGGTTCGTCAGTTAGGAATCGACCTGTCAATGATGTCACCGTCATTTTTATTTTTGGTGAGTTCGGATGTTTAATTTTTTCCTCTTCAGAAAAATTTAATTCATTGTCACAAATGTTTCTAGCTCACATAGACTCTATTTGCTACCAAGCGTGAGAACTTATTAGAGTGTGTAGAGTTCCGATGAGTCGTCGCCCACGGCCGAATGACGACTTCAGAGAATCGCAGCGGTTATTATCACTCGTGATCAATTATCTTCTGAACTTTTGTGATTTCAGGCGGACCAGGTTCACAGAAAGGGCTGATAATAGAAGAGTTGACCAACAACTTTGGGTTCATCACGATTTCCATCGAAACGGTCATCTTCACACAGTTCATGAACAAGAATGAACAGAAGAACGATCCAACGACATCTGATGTTTACAGCGTTCTCAAAGTTTGTGGTTATACATTCTCTTCTGTAACAATTCAGAAATTTTTTAAATCAAAATAAGAATTTCACTGTTGAAAAAAATAAAAATCGGAATTCATCCACAAATAATACTTCCAGGACGATCAAAACGCGCTCAGAATGGATTGGCTTCTCAACCACGTCTCTTCCGCTATTGTCAAGCATTCTTACTCGGGACAACAGCGATTTATCGTCGGTAAGAGTTTTTTGTTCTCATGGTATTTCTCGAGTAGGTTTTGGATTGCCTGACGATTCGGCACATCGTTACGATGACTTCATTGGTTCAAGTATGAAAAAGTATCATTTTTGAATCCAGAAATGGGAGAGGAAGAGAGAGAGAGAGAGAGAGAGAGAGAGAGAGAGAGAGAGAGAGAAACGGGATGAAAGCAAATTGCTTCTACTCTTTTTTCTGTTCAAAAAAGGTTCGATCTGATTTAAACTCGTCAATATCGAATATATAACTTTTTTTTTCTGAAAAACAAGCAAAATCTTTCAGATTTCATCCCAACCCTCTCCTGGATGCTCCGATCAGAATGTTTCCACGCTCGATCGCATCGCAAAGAACTTGAAGCATTCGAACGCAACCATCCCATCATGTTCGCCCTGTATCTCAACGTCTCTGACGAAGTTCAACATGCCGAAATTCGAACAGAAGAATCTACGAAGGAAGGACCAGAAGGGCCGAGTTCCATGAAAGGGATGGACGAGGTGGACAAGGGCAAATATGAGGTGATGACGTCATTCTTGATAACAACTCTGGAAAAAAAACAAATACCTTTTCGAGCACATACAAACATCAAAGATTGAATATCGTGTGTGTTGTTTTCCAATTTCCGCTCTAGTGAGCAGGATTCACTTTTTCGGTGTTAGCATCTTTTCAGGGAATTTAGGGAAGGCTACTTTTGGGATAGTAGAGAGAGGGGGGGAGACTGAGAAAGAGAGAAAGATATCAAAATCACGTTCTTCTAGAAAAAAATTAAAATAGACTTAAATTTTGAGTTCATAACCAACCCACATGCCAAAAAGTTAAACTTTCTGGAGTCGGTGAATGAAACTTGAACTTCCAAACTCCAAACTTACATTCCTCTTGCAAACTGACCTGTCACCCGAAATAAACTCCATGTGATCCGCTAATCCGTCAAAATCCTTCAATTTAAGACGACGCGTCAATATGCAGATTACTCCCCTCTCCTACATACAGCGTCACACAATGCTCACTTTTCAGAAAAGAATTGATCAGCTGAAGGAAACAACCAAACCGTTTGTGGATTACTTCAATAGTTCCAACCGGACCACAACCATGTTCATTGCCGACTCTGCATCCAGCAATGTCATTCGAACGGTCAAGAATACGTTTCTTGAACTCGGTTTCACCATTATGAAACCGCCGACTCCAGTGTTGTGCTTCACATGTCGTGAGTAGAAGTTTGCATGGCTTCTGATACAGATGAGCTTCAGAGACTGACTTTCATGAGGTCGATTTGGATTATTACAAGTTAAGAAAGATCTATGTTCAGGATCTGGCAAAAAGCAGTGATACACTGGTGAGAGAGAGAGAAACAAGACGAAAGCGAGGGAAAGAGATAGAGAGAGAGAGAGAGAGAGAGAGAGAGAGCGAGAGCGAGAGTGAAAGAGAGAGAGAGTAAGAGAGAGAGAGAGAGAGAGAGAGAGAGAGAGAGAGAGAGAGAGAGAGAGAGAGAGAGAGAGAGAGAGAGAGAGAGAGAGAGAGAGAGAGAGCGAGAGCGAGAGTGAAAGAGAGAGAGAGTAAGAGAGAGAGAGAGAGAGAGAGAGAGAGAGAGAGAGAGAGAGAGAGAGAGAGAGAGAGAGAGAGAGAGAGAGAGAGAGAGCGAGAGCGAGAGTGAAAGAGAGAGAGAGTAAGAGAGAGAGAGAGAGAGAGAGAGAGAGAGAGAGAGAGAGAGAGAGAGAGAGAGAGAGAGAGAGAGAGAGAGAGAGAGAGAAGAGAGAGAGAGAGAGAGAGAGAGAGAGAGAGAAAAGAGAGAGAGAGATAGAGAGAGAGGGTGAAAATTTCAGGAAACCACCATGAAAAATGTCCATGAAGAGATTCAACGACAATCCCGCAAAGGAGATAATTTTCTTCTAATTATGCCTCAACCGTCATTCTCCCAAACTAGACGACAAACATCGAAGAAGAGAGTGGAAGCGGCGGTCGATGGGTCCGGCTCTGATGCTGACGGCGAAGCTAGTGAATCTGAAGACAACGCATCTGGAAAGCAGATAAACTTTCTGGAAAAAATGCCAGAGGCCTACTTGGATGAGTTCATTGTGGATAGACGACATGAGAGACAGCCTTCGATTAGGTAAGTTCAACTCGGGATATTGAGAAAGTCCCGAAAAAAAAGAGTAACGGCATTGTGTTTGAACAGTTTATGCCTGGCCTTCCATGGATGTTATGATGCCTCACAAGCTAAAAATGTCCCCTTCCAGATCCCGAATTGCAGTCACATGTATCACTTCGACCACAACAAGGGTTCTCATCTTTTTCGAACCTTTCAACACGCAATATGCAAGATCCATCGCAAGAGCCTATCGCAAAGCTGCGGTGAGTTGTGTGAACTTTCAGAAGAAACGTTGAGCTACAGAAAATTGAAAACACCAGTCATGTTTCGAATACTCTCATAGTGTTCCTAGACTGTTAGATCAACAGTTTTTTCCGTCCCGTCCCCTTTTCAATGCTGTTTGATGATGAATTTTCCTGCTCTCACTCCACGAGGTTCAGGAACAAGAGGGTTTTCTTCCTGTCAGACACTTTCTAACTTTTTTTTAAAATTTGTGTACAAGTGACCTGAGTGGAACGCATTCATAATCTTTTTGTCGCCATTCGGTATACTCGACAAAACGGCGACAATATGGCGACACGCTGGCGACTACACGGCGACGTGCCGGCAATAAGTGAATGATTTTGCCGTTTTATTCGCTCTGTCACCGTATCGTTGCGGGAACTTCGCCATACAGACGCGTTTTGGTAGGGTACACAGAATATGCTAATGGCGACGTAATGGCGACAAAAAGTTTTATGTAGTACAAGACCATCGCCACATCATTATAAATTTCCTAAAACATTAGACGTTTCAGGGAGATCCCAGCTGACATAAACGCGCTAAGCCAGCCATCGCAGTAGATCAGTCGACAACGAATGAAGCCTCGTTAGCTCCACCGTCAGCCGTGGCGCCTACTCAAATCCGTCGTAGTCGAACTCCAAGTCCACACGAGCGACCCCTTTCGTTCCGTCCCAAACCTAACCATCATCTCCAGAAGACTTCCAACAATCTGCTCGTGGATGACCTAGCGCTACCGTAATCTTGGCAGGGAATTGTAGTTCTTGCCCGTTCACTACTATACCTCCTTATATTGATGCCAAATCGTGTGCCTGTGTACATTTCTCCTTCTCATCACATTGTTTATCCATGAAAACCATTACATATTCTTACACACAAAATGATCATAAAAATAAATTAGACGATAAGTTAGCAACTCTCTCAGTTAATTAAATAAATGATCGAAATTTACCCTTACTTGAAGCATGTGAAAAGGGGGATAAAAACGGGAAGGGCATAAAGGAGAATGCTGGTCGGACACAAGCATGTGTGGACCAGTACATAATTATATCACAATAACCGAGAACACACACACAAACCAAAACATGCAACTTTTTTCTGAAGACCAACTTCTGAGACTCGCTACGATCGCATGTTTTGAAGTTCAACAATCTTCATAAATTATGTGGGTAAGCGAAAACACATGGTGGGATTGGGTAGAGACAAAACTCATGAAAGGCACAAAACTCAACTTTCCGCATTTTTTACTACTAGTCAATCTTCGTCGTCAAGGTTCAAGTCATCAAAGTTGATGTCGTTGCCCCCTTCCGCATCTCCAAACTCTTCGTCAGACCATCTTCCTTCTGTTGCGTCAGTGACTACCTGAAACAGAATAATGAAAATTCAATAACTCATTCATAAGATTAACACAGAGAATGACTACTCGAAGTGACGAAAATAGCAAAAACGGTAGGTTCTACCGAGATTCGAACTCGGGTCGCAGGATTCAAAGTCCTGAGTGCTAACCACTACACCATAGAACCACGATTTTGGAAATAAAAATTATTTTCAGTGGCATTTTGGTGAAAACACTTTAGATCTAATTTAGAATTTTCTGAATTTAATTCACTTTTACTCTCCTGAGTTCGCGTTGTTCTTAACTTTGACAGGTAACAAAAAATAACCTCTGGTTGATTTGATGCAGTCGAAGACGAGAGAACATCTGGAGCAGATGTTGGCGGTACAATGTCTGGCCTAGTACTTGGTGTGGACAAAACATCTGGCTGTACTGCAGACGACCCGGTCAGTACACTTTCTTCTTCTTCTTCTTCGGTCTTCTGCAAATTTCCATGAATCAGAGTTTGAACAGCTAACCAACTATCTCTGTGTGCACAGACAGAAAACAAAACTGCGTTTTCGCAAAATTTTCGGATACATAGTACCGTGTTCAGATGTTGTATTATTCGAGACAGCAATAAATAATGTTCAAAGAGATATTTCTACTAACATACTCTAAAAACAAAATGCTGTACTTGTGTACAAAATGTTCTGTAGATAACTTACGGCACATGTGCAGTAAGAAATCGATTTATGTACAGCATCTGCCGTAAGAAATCGATTTATGTACAGCATCTGCCGTAAGAAATCTCTCTATGTACAGAATGTGCCGTAAGAAATCTCTCTATGTACAGCAAGTGCCGTAAGAAATCTCTCTATGTACAGTACGTGACGTAAGAAATCTCTCTATGTACAGCATGTGCCGTAAGAAATCTCTCTATATACAGCATGTGCCGTAAGAAATCTCTCTATGTACAGCATGTGCCGTAAGAAATCTCTCTATGTACAGTACGTGACGTAAGAAATATCTAAATGTACAGCATGTGCCGTAAGAAATCTCTCTATGTACAGTACGTGACGTAAGAAATCTCTCTATGTACAGCATGTGCCGTAAGAAATCTCTCTATATACAGCATGTGCCGTAAGAAATCTCTCTATGTACAGCATGTGCCGTAAGAAATCTCTCTATGTACAGTACGTGACGTAAGAAATCTCTCTATGTACAGCATGTGCCGTAAGAAATCTCTCTATATACAGCATGTGCCGTAAGAAATCTCTCTATGTACAGCATGTGCCGTAAGAAATCTCTCTATGTACAGTACGTGACGTAAGAAATCTCTCTATGTACAGCATGTGCCGTAAGAAATCTCTCTATGTACAGCATGTGCCGTAAGAAATCTCTCTATGTACAGCATGTGCCGTAAGAAATCTCTCTATGTACAGTACGTGACGTAAGAAATCTCTCTATGTACAGCATGTGCCGTAAGAAACCTCTCTATATACAGCATGTGCCGTAAGAAATCTCTCTATGTACAGCATGTGCCGTAAGAAATATCTAAATGTACAGCATGTGCCGTAAGAAATATCTCTATATACAGCATGTGCCGTAAGAAATCTCTCTATTTACAGCAAGTGCCGTAAGAAATATCTGTATGTACAGCATGTGCCGTAAGAAATCTCTCTATTTACAGCATGTGCCGTAAGAAATATCTATATGTACAGCATGTGCCGTAAGAAATCTCTCTATGTACAGCATGTGCCGTAAGAAATCTCTTTATGTACAGAACGTGCCGTATGAAATCGCTCCATGTACAACATCTGCCGTAAGTTGTCTACAGCGTATGCTGTACATGCGCTGTAGCACATGTTGTACACAAGTACAGCATTTTGTTTTTAGAGTAATTGATAATCCAGACGACTAAAGCTCACAACAAGCTATTCAACGAAGCCAAAAAGAAATGAAAACTCACAGGCACCGAGATCTCCTCTTGTTCTCCCCATGGTTCTTCCTCTTCCTCCTCTGGATCCTCTTCAGCTTCCTGCTCCGTTTCTGGTTCTGGCTGCGGGATCGGTGATGGCTGCTTGGGCACAGCCGTAACAGCTGCCGCAATAGTGGCTGCAGCCACAGCAGTCAGCGGTGCCGCAGTCTTCAGACCCGTTGTCGTTGCTCCTTTTAACTTTGCACGTCCTTCATCATCAAAAGTCAATGTTCCAGTCGATTGAGCCTGTTCGATTTCTTCATCCAGATTTCTCAGATGATTTGGTGGCTGTCGTGACGCCGCTGGCTTCTTGATTGAGGTCAGTTGGCGTACGTACGACTCTTTCCGTAAGGATTCTTCATAGTTCGGGAACAAGTTTCCGTACTTGACTGGGTCGGCCAGCGACTCTCCAATTCTCTGGAAGCAATGATTGGAAATCGAAATCATACGAACGTGACAATTCCTTGAACTGTACTTTCTTAATTATTCTTATTTCATAATCAAAATCTTACCCTAGTCGAATTCTCATGAACCTTCGATGCCTTGGCCTTCCACAATTCGAGAACTCTTGGAACTTGTGATGGAACGTGGGTGCGTGCAAAGAATGCAGCTTCCGGAAGTCGGTCAGTACTGAAATCGAACTATTTGTAAGTAACCGAAAACAAGTCAGAACTTACGCAATGAGCGTCTCCAAACACTTGTCAAGATCACCGAGAAGCAGGTTGCTCATGAAGTTGATATTCTTATCGCTGGATGCGGTAGAGTCGTTTGCCAACTAAAATTTTCTAATATGAATGCAACTACGATGTGAAATCTTGCAAAATTACTTCAATCAGCGAATATGTTCAATGCACTCTGACCGGAATTCGGAAAACTATACTTTCGACAATCGGGAAAATTATGTCTCTATCTCAGTTAGACCAGTAAACAAAATAAAAAATACCTTTTGCAAGAGTGGAGCAGATCCGGCACATGTCGCCAACAGCAAAAGTCCTCCATAGTCGTGGGCCTTTCCGAGACATTCACCAGCCAACATCAGGTCTGATTTTTGGGTCGCTATGTTACTCAGCTGCTTCCATTTTTCCTCAGAGTCAGATTGTTGGGCGAGATCGTAGGCGATCGTCAGGTCACCGAGTCCGACGGCGAGGTCGAATCTGAATCATTTTAGTGTTGCAGAGATTGAAAGAGTGAATTGACGAGGAAAGGTCAGCAAAACAAGTTACCATATGAAACAGGGTAATTCAAATGTATGTAAATTTTCAAATGAGAAACAAAATTACCTGTGGTCTGGGTCTTGCGAAACAGCCAAAGCTTGCTTCTTGAATCCTTGCTTCTCGAGGAAGTGAGCTACACGCGTACGTTGCTCTTTCGGTATCGTGGCCAGGACCCGGTCGGCGGTGTCAAAGTCACGTCTCATAACGGCCGTCTGGTATTCGAGGACCGAGAGCAGAAGCTTGTATGAGACAACGTTCAGGTCTTTGTCTACTGCATAGACACGAGACTCCTTAGCCATGTATCCAAGCTGAAAGGATAAACATACATATCAAAACTTAAGAAAAACATATTTAACAATTGAGAATAATTTCGAATTGAAAAAGAGGTGAAAATTACTGAATTTTGAGCAGAACAGAAATCTCACCAAGTACAATGGCCTGTCGACATGAGCAATAGTCACAATTTCTCCACCAACAAAGTAGTTGATTCTATTCAAGTTGGTGGTGAAGATAAAGCAGTCTCCAATCCAGAAGGCCGTCTTCACAGTCTCTGCCTGCTCTCCGATAACCTCGAAGGCATCTTCGACTCCGTCCTCGGTCACGTCTTCGGGTGAAGCGTTCAAGAAAGCATCAGCGTTGTATTTGAGAATGTAGAACGAGTCGTCTCCACAAATGGCAACCTAGACAATTCTAGATGGTGACGATAACAAACAAAAAGTTTACCATTTCTCCATTGTCGCTCCAGAACACATTCTTGGCGGCAATTTCGATTCTTCTCACAAGCTGTGCGGTTTCCCAATCAAAGAAAACGAGTGAGTTTGTTGATCTGAAAATCAAAATCTATGAGACAGTGATACTTTACGTTATTTAACACTCATTAAGAAATCATCAGCTAGTGTTGTTAATCAACAACACTGTCTATCTCAAGTTTGAATACATATTCAAAAAAACGGGAATAACAAAATGAAAGTGAAACCTGAGCGAGAGGAGCGGTCCACCGCCGATTCCTTCTACTACCAGATCCGATCTTATCTGCTTGTAGTCCTGAAAAAGGTCGTTCATGCCTATGCGAGTGATCATAATTCTGTCATACAGACATTAAAAATACACAAAGCATACCTTGAAGTTCTTCTTGATCTTAACAGTTGTGGCTGTTTCTCTGACAGCAAAAACATTCGGATCCGAAGCCCAAACGAATTCCAGAGCCTTAAATTCTTTGTTAGGCGTCTTCCCAACCAATAAATACCTGTCCAAAATCTTTGTTTCTGAGAGCCATGGCAGTGTAGACAATGTATTCTCCATCTCCACAAGCAACCACAAATCTACCGTTGGCAGAATGAGCAAGAGTCTGTGGGTAAATCTCGGAAGAACCAAGATCTTTCACGGATAATGGAAGTCGTTCACCATCTTAATGAACCTTTGAAGATAATTCTTTGAGTTGATTACATTATTCACTCAACAAGAACGCATGGCATATCATCATGGTTTCTTATCACACAGTGTTAAAATTATGAAATTTGCAAAAAATACCTTGAATAGCGTCTGCCTCTTCTGCGGACAATGTTTTCAGGTTTGCTTGTTGGACTTCAGAATGCTTAGCCCAGAGAATCTTTCCTGATGAGTCCATGCTCACTGCTGGCTCTTCTCTACCCAACTTCAACGTGACAGATCCTTCGTCGTATCCAATGGCAACAGTATTGGATCCCTTGTGTGCTTGAATGCACCAAACACGATCAAGACCATAGTTTAAGGTAGTTTCCAGTCTAGAAAAAACTTTGAGATTTATGTAAATGGTTTCAAAATTTTTCTAATGACAAAAATTACCTGTAAGTATTCGCATGCCATAATCTAACAGTGGAATCTTCACTTCCAGTAATGATCAAAGGCAGCTCTGGATGGAAGCAAACGGATGAAACATTCTGGGCGTGCCCATCAAGAGTTTGAACACAAGTTTTATTCTGAACCACTTTTCAAATGTGTTCAATGCCCATTTGTAACCTGGTAATCCCAAATTTTGACCAAATGATCATCAGCACCAGAAATGAGGTACGGCTTCTCACAACCGTGGTAGTAGTCAACACAATTGACTCCTTTCTCGTGACCTTCGAGGGTGAAATTTGGTTGAGAGCTTCCGAACTGCCAAACTTTGACTGTTTTATCAAGGGAAGCAGTGGCGAATGTGTTGTTATCCTTGGGGTTGATCGCAATTTGCATAACGTAGTGAGTATGGCCTTAACATCAATTTATATGAGGTTGTTTTGTTTTGAAAACCTTCAAAAGACTGTTTCATAGTCCATTTGTTGTCCCAATCCCAGAGCTTGATCATCATGTCATCAGAAGAGGTGATCAAGAATGGCTGCGTTGGATGAACCACAATCGAACTAAAACGGAACTCATAGGATAATTCGGGTCGAAAGAATACCGTAAATAATCAGAGTGAGCTTCGAATTGGTGAACTCTTTCCAAAGTGTTGTAGTTGAAAATCCGAATGTGCATGTCATCGGATCCTGTGATGATCCAGTTCTTACGTGGTACAAACTTCGCAGCACGAACAGGGAGATCACAAACCTAATAGATTATAGTTAACCAGAGTATTAAAAAAATTAAAACTTCGAAAGACTTGACCAACTGCTGAGTTTCATAATTCCAAATGTGTACATTTCCATTGTACAGAGAGGCTAAAAGCCATGGCTCTGTCGGGTGAAGATCAACACATTTTACACGATCGGATCGCGCGAGAAGCTTTCTTTTAACATCAAGTCGAAGTGGCATTCTGAAAATTTAATTTAATTGAGTGCAACGTGGATAAAACAAGATGGTTAAAGATAGGCATTTACCATGTGAAAATAATTATCTAAATATAGAATCATAAATTTCACACTATTACAATTTTTCTTGCGATAAAATTACTAAAAATGTCTCTCACTTGTGCAATTAGAACATTGAAAATGAAAGAAAATTAAATAAATATATGTACGTAAATCCACATCTGGTTCGCCAACTCAGAAAACTCCCGCCTCGAAACACAATTACGATTTACGCAACGCGCCTTTAACTTTATTTTTTTATTTATTTGTCCTTCCTTTTTTTAAATCGAGTTTTGGCTGTTGTCATCGATTGTCAACAGTCGATAGTTCTCACGAACGAACATTTAGAACTCACAGTCACTGCACAAACAGAACACCTCTAGTCAACTTCTCTTCTCGTGATATTTTGTGATTCTTTTCGTCTGATGAGTGCTTATGTCGACCGGTACGTTAGAATGTTTTTGAATGAATACATACATCGTTCTTCTCAGATCGGGAACCATCAAATTAGTTTTCATAGCATTGCTGTATTATTCTCTCTCGATCGGATTAACGTTTTATCAGAAGTGGTTCATCAAGGTAAGCTTCCGGAGACAAACCTTTTACATAAATTTTTCAGGCGTATAAATTACCTCTGTTGGTAGTCTGTGGTCACTATTTAATCAAATATGTTGCCGCTTTCATCTGTCGATTTACATATGAAGTATTATACACAAAGCGACTACGAGTATCGTTGTCTCAACAATTGAGGTATTTTTTCAATATTTGTTCCAGTAAGGTCTAAATTATTACAGATGGCTTATCCCCATTGGTGTCTGTGCTTCATTGGATATTGGATTGTCAAATTGGGCACTCGAATATGTCACAGTTAGTCTGTACACAATGGCGAAATGTTCATCCATCATTTTCATCGTCGGATTCTCGCTAATTCTACGTTTGGAAAGGTAACTTTTTTATATCGCTCAGATTTTATATTTTTTTCAGGTGGAGACCATCATTGGGTCTTGAAACAGGATTCATTGCTTTTGGGTTAGTCCTGTTCACTTGGAAATCGTCTCAAATGGACCTGACTGGACTCATGTTGGTCGAATTAGCGACTGCGTGTACTGGAATACGGTAACTTTTTACTTGAAAAAAATTACTAACGCCTGTGAAACCACCCATTGTAGTTTTTTCTCACTCATGAAGGCACATTCGTTTTGTGTTGTGAACAGATCAGTTTTGAATTCATCACAACACAGAGTGCATGTTGTATAGCAATACCATAAAATTGACTGTTCTATGGGACGTTTCTATCTTCTTGTAGTTGGTTCTCGTGCATCACACAACTTTGTTATTGATCGAGAAGGGCAGTGAAAGTTCAGATGGACAGTATCCCAACTTGTCATGCAACGTGAAGAAAAAGCGATTCGACATCCTCTTGACATGATTGTTCATGTACAACCATGGATGATGATCCCGATTGTACCCATGATTATCATTTTTGAAGGTTTGTTTTGTTTCTAATTTGTTTTATACTTAACTTTTGATTGAAGTTCTTATGCACTATAGGACTTCAAAACGTACTATAAAACTACTCCATGCTTTATTTTCTGCCACTTAAAAATTCGCATGAACTTTTTTTTTTTTAAATGTAATTTTGGTTGCATACGAAACAAAAAAGTCGATATTCAGGCCCAGAAATGTCATGGGACACAGTTTTCTCTTTCGAGGAAGTTTACGACCCCGCCTTCGTTATGGTACTTGTTGGTATCGGTGGAGTCCTCGCGTTCTGTATGGAGTTCAGCGGTAACTTCCTATTGTTCACACTCATTCATCGTTTGAATTGCAGAATACCTCCTTCTAGTCAACACATCTGGCATAACATTGAACATTTTCGGAATTGCCAAAGAAATTGCAACGTTGTTATTGGCGCATTATGTCAACCATGACACATTTTCAAGTGTGAGTCTTTTATTTGAATCATTGAAAAAGTTGAATCAGCGAATTTTTTTAATTTTCTGAAAAGATGACCGAGAAAAGAGTGTTCGGAAATTATCAAAGGAGGAAATCAAAATTGTGATTAATAAAAAGTTGCTGATAGCAGCAAATATAGATCTATATCGAACTGTTTCGTATAATTAATTGCTTGTAAAAGATACTGATCTACGTAAAAATGTGAAGCGTGTGTTTGTGGTATGAAGAAGTTCATCGTAGGAAAAGGAGAAATGTTGTATTTTGATAGATATAGATAGAAGATCAGTTCATCTTATGTTTGGAAAATGTATCAAGTTGTTTTTGAAATAAATCATTTTCACTGATGATATAGGGTAATTACTGAAATTATAACTAACGGTTTATGAGTATTTCTCCACATTTTTCAAGATGAATAGAAAAAAGTTTTGCGAGAGTCGCAACGAACGAAAAAAAATTTTAGTTGAACACAATGGGACTGTGCCTCTGCTTCGCTGGTATGATATTACACGGAATGAACAAGAGAAGGTGAGATTTTCGATTGTTTTTTTTTTGATTGACCTGATTAGTTGGTTTTTGTTCTTGAAATTTCTCATAAGTTTTCCTGCCCGACAAAATCACGATCGTAGACAACGGATCGGTTTCAATTGTGAGCACATTTCAAACTGTAGTTTGGAAAACGTTAAAACGATATTTTAAACGATATCCATCATGGTTCTACTTATTTCACTTCATTGTCGTAGTTTACTTTTCGTCTATAATCACCCAGAATTCTACACAGTAAAATTCCAACACTCCATCTACTTTTTTGCTTCATCCTAAGAGAAAGTCATGTAAGGTTGATGTAGGATCTGATTTCGTATCACTCTTGATAAATTCGATTTAAGATCTTGTAATTGTGGAGAATACATCAACGATGTTTCTTTGAGATTGATCATTAAGTTAGAATAATTTCCGTTTAAGACATGTTACGCTGCCTACTTGGTCTTGTCGTTTCGAAACTCGAGGTTACCAGGTCCCATATTTTTTCCGCAGCCATAATGAACTCAGCAGACTCAGAACAAAGACATTTTGCAGGCCACGCATACCCATAAAATCAGCAGAGAGCAGTTTCAACGACGACGCTGAGAAGCTTCTGATGGAAGATGCCGATGATTGAGTTTTTTTGTTATTACATACTCATATAACACTTTTCATTTTTGCTTTGTGATTTCGATTCGATGTTGGTAGCTAATCATTTGCGATTCGATTTGAGTGTGTTATACCCCCTTCTTTTCACAATTTTGGTTGAAAATGACAAAAAGTTGTTTTTATCGGTCTTAACCTTGATAAGTGAATTCAAAGTTTGTTTTCAAAAAGGTTATACTGTTATCTATTTTCATTGCCGATTTTCAACCAATTCCCTTTCGTAAAAAAAAACAAAGAAGAAAGTTTCAAAGAAACCCCCACTGGTCAGTTAAAATAGGGCATCCACTAGAGCATGAAACTCCCACCATTTTTGCATTGTCCACGGCATTCTAACGGTGCTTGTATTTAGTTGTGACAGTTTGTCGTTCGATTTTTCATTCAATTTGTATGTAAAAATAGTATTTGAAGAGAATTTTACGTGTAAATATTACCCCCTCCTTTCTAATGAATTTGAATAAAAGTTCACTATGAAGTTTCGACAATCTGCAGGGTTGAGAAAGAAAAACGGTACTGTAGTGCTTTTTCGCTTTTTTCAAATTGCTGAGAAACGGAAAATTGAATTAAGTCAGGTTTTCTCCGGTCAAACATTATGCCTACCAAAGCAGCACGAAATTCCGACTTCTGAGAATGATTTTTTTCTGATTTCCAATGATTCTAGACCTACTTCAACTTCCATGATTCATTGAAAATTTTACTTTTGATATCTTTAAAAAAATCTGCTCTCGACTTCCGACTAGTCATGAACTAAACAAATACCTCTGAATTAAGAACAATAGTAAGGGTGAAAACAGTTCCCTACAGTAAACCATTTTGATTGTGGTAAGCAACACGTGAAAGGTACTTGGGTATTACATGTGAGTGGCCGAGTTTGGTCAAGTCTAATAGCCCAGCCGTCTAGGCGACCAGTCACTCACTAGCAGCATCCTTACAATTATAATTGCAAGTCGGGTTAGCAGCCCCCGGCTTTACCATTTCTTATATGCGTGTGTCTCGATACTTGTTTCTAATAGGTATTTCATAATTTTTCTGTAGTTTTTTCAACACAAGCATGATGTCCTACTTCCATCTCGTTTCTGTTCGTTTCACCATCTTATGTTCCATGAATTTTGTTTTTCTGTTTACGAATTTCCGCAGGTTCTTGATTCAACTGTTTCTCTTACCATTAATATGAACTCACAACATGAACTGTAGATCTATATGATCAATAATATGTTCGTAGTGAAGAATCTATGATGTTCGTAGATCGTTCGTTTCAAATAGCTTCCTCTACCTGTAAAAAAGTCTGGCCTCCGTAAATCAAGTACTTAGTACCGTAGCAGTTTCGCCTTGAAATACAAGAACGTAAAAGTAATGAGCCTTTAATTCCAATGGACTGAAAGTAAGAATAATAATGTAAGACTACAAAGATCTAACTGTTCGTTGCGAGAGTCCCGACTCTAGGGTAGGCCTACCGTACTCATTCTGCAAAATTGAGATTAGAGCGCGTTTGAAAACGGCCATGCTTCTAGCGATATACATATGTGCAACATTTCTCATTGCAACATTTCTCAGAGTTGTAGTGAAAAAAATGTGACTCGACTAGAAAGTTCCTAACAGACAACTCTTGTTGGGTATTCATCAGTGTTAGTCTTTTCATACTGATTTGAACATAGTATCACTATTTCTCATTGCATGTCAATTCGTTCCTGGGGACGGCAGAGGTGCTAACTGTAAAGATCTTCTCTTGCTTACTAGGATAACGGAATTTCATCGACAACGCACATTCTGAAAAATGAGACTTACCAAAACTTTCCCGACAACCAAATACTGGTAACTAATCATGCTGTTCGTCTCTGGAAACGGACCATTTCACATATCAATCCCATTTTCTTGTTGTTTTCATTCTGCCAATAAACCCTTTTCATTCAGCCGGAAGCCCAGAGAAACTTTAGCCAATTACCCACCGTGGTCACTCACTTTCTTCTAATTGTCAGAGGGTCACCAAACACCGGATTCATGAAGCGCCCCGTGTGAATATAATGGCAAAAAGTTACTTTCTCGTCTGCATGATCCTCGCTACGACGCAAAACGCTCATGGTGAGCGAGTTTTCTGAAGTTCTCATACTTCATTCTGCGAAATTGTCGAAAAAACTATACAAAATGTAGTACCATAGAATACAAAAATTTCAAGTATGTGAAACAATTTGCTAACAACCTTCGAAAGTTCAGACCGTGTGTGTGTGAAACCTTCGAAAGTTCAGACCCGAGTTCTCAATTCGGGAAAAAAATGTCTGAAGCCTTTGTACAATAGAAAATATAATGAGTCTTGAAAACGCAGAAAATTTTTCGAAAAATAGAAACCTTCTCGTTTCTAATTTAATGGTTCTAATAAGAATTATTTAAAACCGTATTCTAGCGAGCCGATGTTCCGGTAATAATGAAACAACATATTTGCGATCTGAATCAACCCGTCTGATGGAGTTCGCGATGAAGACTGTGAAAGATGTGACGTTGAATGCATGTGTGACAACCTGTACAGAGTCACTTCTGGTACCTCAACCATGTAGAAACATCATCATTAGAAGAATTCCAGACAACAGAAGACTGTCTTTCATTTGAGTACGATGCTCAGAAGCTTGAATGTTCATTGCACTCTGACGACGGACAACCGTTTGGACCGTCCGTTCTCACCCCCACCAATTCTACTATGGCCTTCTTCCAGCAAATTTGTATAGAGAGTGGGGTTTATTATCTTTAAAAAGTGTCGCTTAACGAAATTGCAATATTAAAAAAAAATTCCGACTTTTTTGAATCACCTGATGTAAATGGTGAAAGTTACGACAAGTCATAGTTCCACAATTAAGGTGTCTCGTACAGTCTCTAAGGAACAGGGATGTTCTTGAGTCAAATTGTTTTTTTTTAATTTAATTTCAGAAGATGTATTATGTGACACCCCATACTCCTTCGAACGATATCCACAGAGTATACTGGTCGGGCATGCAACAAAGGTATGTTTGCAACTACTTTGAGAAAATATTCGATTGCTATTGAGATCTTCTTAATCGTGTTTCTGTTTCATAGTTCATGTAGTCTTTCTACGAAATCATTTTAGGTGACAATAGTGAACGGTCTTTCCGAGTGCCTGGCAACATGTCTCAACACATTGAAGCTGAAAGGTTTCCTATGCCGGTCAGTCATGTACTACTACGAGACTGGTGAATGCATTGTGAACCGAGATACAAAGGCCCTCTACCCGCACCTCTTCAAGACTTCCGTGCAAGAGACCCTTGTGGACTATTTCGAAAACAATTGTGCTGATGGTTTAGAGTTATATTGTGAGAAAGTCCAAAGGGCTTTTTCAGTTTCATGCAAGACAACGGAGACCCTGCACTGGATTCGAACAGAAGAGTACCTCATAGATGAGTTGAAAGATGTGATCGTGGAGAGTTCTGACCCCCAGCATTGTAACTCTATTTGTATCGTAAGTATTCTTGGA
>OZ022253.1:8088744-8098744 GCA_963978915.1 Caenorhabditis parvicauda | reverse complement strand
GGTCGAATCGTCCACTCGAATGATGAACATAGTGGAATTCGCCGACAGTAGTGATTCCCGCGTTGATCATCTCTTTGAACGTGGTCAAACAGTACTGAACAGATTAACTCTTTTTCACACTCATCTACTCAAACCTTGTAAATATCGCCCTTGCCAACGTCGGCGACGAGCTCGTACATGTTGTCCCTCCACTTCCAGAATGTATCTGCGGCGCTTTTCCCGAGCTCACTGCGACCACGGAGAAATCGGTGGAAGGCGTGTGAGTGGCTGTTGACGAACCCAGGAATCAAAATCTGGAATAGTTTTTTACTTTTGATGAACTGAATCCTACTGTTTTGTCAGATATGGGATTCCTGTTGCTTCATTCAATCGTTTTCAAAAATTTTGGAGATAATTGAACTCGATGATTTTGCAAGTGATTTATTTTCGTTTGGAGACAACAAATTTCTAATGATAAACCTGGTTCTTGAGCTCTACCAGAGTAGTGACAGCTTTCGGTGCTGATCCAATATGTGTGATTTTTCCATCTTCGTCGACGTCCACATAGACATCTTCATGTATGCTTCCACCAGTCCATAAACATTTGACCGCCACTGTTTTACCACGCAAATCGGCCATGGTCGTCGGGAAGTCTGACATGTTATTGTTGTTAGCAGGCCAATCTTATCACTTGCAGGTGATATGCGATGATTTGCACGCGACCAAGAACGTTGACAGTTATGGGAAGAGGAAGAAACGGTCTGCACTATTGGATCAATTGTTAGCGGAAAGCAGACAGAGGGTAGGGGACCTGACACGTGGCTTTTCGTGGTCGACACAAAATGTGAATTCAGATGGGCAAAGGAAAGCGCAGTGTTGTTGCTGGAACGTTAACAATAACTGATGAACAAGAAAAGAAAGTCAGACCGAGGCCGGGTAAGTTAACTTTCAGGATGTAGCGCTACAAATTGCTTATATTATTTGTAAAAAGTCGATAAGAAAATTTGCAACAGAAAATCTGCTAACAATATTGGTCACATGTGTAGATCATGTACCAACTGAAACGGAAGATGTCTCGATACATGAGAAAACGATCGCCGAAGTCATAAAATCTCCCCGATTTTCAGTTTTTGATCTTTCGGTTATGGTCACTGATTTTGTTTCGGAAAAAAATATTAGAAACTTTAAGAAAACTGACAAAAAATCATTCACATTGTTCGAAGCCACTTTTAGTGGTATTGTTTTTTTAAAAATCATATTAATAATAGAACAAGGGGACCGCCCCTTTGCTCCGCCCTTTTATGGTTGAAGCCGATTTTTGGGTAGTCCTTCTTGGTTTTGGAGGAGGGGGGATTTTGGAGGAGGGGGGATTTTGAGAAAAATGACCATGGGATGAACGGTACTGTGTTGAATACTTCTTCGGTCTCAACATTGAATCTATCTTTTGATACATTTGTCAAATTCATAGAGAAAATAACTGAATACTAGTGTTACTTATGATGAAGTGTTGGGAATTTTAGACTAGGAGTAGTTAGGGAGTAGACTATAAGTAAGTGGCGATCAAAAGAATTCTGGAAAGGAATAAATACTAACAAAAGAATTGAAGGGCCATATGATGACATGTAAGACACCCATTGTACAACATCAACCTCATTGGTATGCAAATGCAGAATGCATATCAAAGTGTCACATGTTGTCACACACTTTTCTATTACTCATCCTCGGTCCACCCAGTCTTCACCAAAACAAGTGTCTTTAATCTGGGAGAATTTGCGCTGATTGCCCTAATTTTGCTTTAGAGTAGTGCACTGCGAGTTTTGTGTCGGTATGATTAACGAACACAAGAGTTTTAACAAAAATTGAGAGAAAGAGAAAACTTTTTTCACAAATTGAAAACTTTCTGCCAGAAGTATAAATGTGAACAAACCACAGTAAGAACTAGCAGCAGATAGGAACACGAGAAAACTTCTGTGTGATATAAAAATAAACTATGCTTTGAACCTATTTTGAAAACACTTCAAGTCATGTTAGAAAAAAGATTTTTTTCTGAACAGAGAAAAATCGACTACATTAGCCATGTTTATTTTTACTCAAAATTTATGTTTCATAAGACAGTTGAAACTTCCGCGTGTTTTGAAAAGTCAATTTTTGCCAATGATAGTGGAAAAATTCTAAGTTAACAAAAGAAAGGAAAAATGAAAAGTTGAAAGATTTTTGCTTAACTTAAGTGTTTAAAAAATTATGATTCCGAGTAGGACAAAAATAAAATAATGTAAAATAACTCAACATAAACATAGGAATCTCAGATGGGTAACGCTGATCCTTCCAGCCAAAATCAGCATATGGGAAAACCGAAAAAGAACACGAGTCTGAGCAAACAAAAGTTGAGTCGAGATGAAAAGTTGTGAAGGATGTAGTGACTACATGTAGTCGTGTTCGTTCCAACAATTCATCAAACTTTCAACACTTTTATCCCCAGAGAGAGAGATAGAGAGAGAGAGGAACCGAGTGAGTATATTTCAGAGTTCTCGACGGCAAGTAAAGACGACTTTTGCATTCGGAAAGGACACATTGAACTCTGCATCATGGGAGTACTCTTGTTTGTGATTCTACAGGTTGGATACACATGAATGAAAGTGGAATAAGAGTATTTGCAGGTCGCGATTTGTTCATTCTGTTATAGGAAGAAACGGGATATGGAACGATCTTGTTCTTCTATGGACACTTCGTCGATGAATTCAGGTCTCTCTCTCTCTTTTTTTTTCCAAGATACAATTACAGATACAAGTATCCTACGAGACTTCAACTATCCATCGTCCAACAGGTCTTCAATTCAACCCCCACCGTCTATACCTCCACCAGTGGCTCCGAGAAGAACAGGCATAGTTTCTACTTGTTATGACTTGAGCTGCCAGATTTAACTTGGTCATGGTAGGAAAGGGTTACTGGAGGTTTGAAAGCAAAGTGAGAAGCAGAGACTCTGCTTTCTATGTATTTCGAGCTGACACGTTGCAATTAAAATCTTCTGACCATGTTCATGAGTACATGTTCTCCAGATGGTTCAGAATATCCACATGGGTCCTACGTAAATATGACAATACGAAGTTGACGATATGTTCATCATTCGATTTGATTTTGAGAAAAAATCATCAGTTTTCAACAAGTTACACTGATCTGATCAATATCCTTGCACACTCTGTATAGTTTCGAGTTGTCAAGGTATTTGTATAGTTGTTTTTCTCGCTTGAACAAATACCGATAGGTGGTATCAGAAGATATCCGCTTGCTGTTAGAAACATAATTGAGTGAGAAAATTTTCAGTAGCCCCTCGACTGCCTTATCTACACTTCGACTCTTGATCTCGTCATACAAGTATCATTTATTGGTCCAGTTTGTGTTGTACAGTTGTGTAATTTACATGTGAAATAAGAAAAAAATCAGTGCTTCTTGTCTCCTTTGATGTGAAGTACTCCATTGTTGTCCAAGTTGCTCTTGATCGTTGTGATATCGACGCCCTAATAAATTAATAAATTATTTCTGATTTTTGTGAGAACTGCATGTATTATGGATAGTGGTGTTCCCGTTCACTATTGCGCATGTCAAGAGTTCGATTCCTGACCCAAAAAAGTTGAAAACAGGAAAGTACTGTTGGATTCCAAAAGAATCAGATTCCAAGAGTTTAGGATCTCTCAGAGAATCCGATTTTCAGATAATTGAAAAAAGAAACGAACCTTTGGCAGTTTGTAGCATCTGAAGATCTTTCTGCTCACGTCACCGAGCTCATCCTTCTTCGGAGTGTGCTCCAGATGAATCTCGAGAAGACTTCCAGTTGCCTTCACCTGAATGCGAGTCAAATGTCGAATTCCGACTTTTTCCTACATCAATCTCCTTTGGGCTGAAGTTCTGCGCCTCAAGGTTCACCTCAAACTTGTCGTCGTCTTCGAAGACCTGAATGGAGAACGTTCGGATCGTTTTCGGAACTTGCTTACATTGACGACGCCATCGTTGAGAGATGCCAGAGGCCAATCCCATTTCTCATCGTGTTGTACTGGTACGGCAAAGTCGGCAGACATGGTTGTGTGTTGGAAAGACTCTCCAGCTCTCGCCTTTTATACCCAGAGCCCACTCGAGTGCTTTGTTTTTTGTATGATTCTCGAAGTTTCAGAGTAACTTGTTGACATTGGTAGACAGTGTGAGAGCAAGGACACGCAGGTTTTGAGAGGAATTCCGTTCAAAAACAAAAAGATGTCGTGAAGGGGTCACACATCTGGTCAGCACAGCTGTTTTGAAATGACAAGATATTTTTAGATCACAACTTTTACGAGGATTTGTTTGTCATGTGAATGGTCTTTGAAACTTTTGTCTTTTGATTCTCAAGGCTTCGTTTCAAACTACTGATCTTCATGGTTCTTAGTCCACTAAAAAACCTTCGTCGAAATGGTACATTTAGGTTTAGGATTTCTCATTTTAGTTGAGAATCGAGAGGCAAAATTGAATGCTGGACCCCCTCTAAAGCTTGAAACTCTAGAAACCTCAAGTCTAACCTCCTACTTATAGTTTCAATTCTTCGTGGGAAATTTTCAAAAAAAAAATTGAGGTCGCAGTACAAAAATTTTTCAGTTCTGCAAAAAGTTTGTGTCGTTTTTGTGGCATTTAGGAAAACACGGACAGACCACCTTTTTTTTCTAGACTTAGGTAAGGTTGGGACCTCAGCATTCATGCACTACTTTTAGGCTTAGTTCATGTTCGAACAGAGTCCCAACTAGGCATGGGCATATTGCCAATCATTGGCAGTCGATTGGCAATGCTATTGGCAAAGCAGTTCGTTATAACACCATCTTTAAAGTCAAGAAGGCCTAGAAATCAAAATCCAGGTCAATAGCATTGCCAAGTTGGGAATCCTGTTCGAAACTATCTCCAAAACTTTTCGTGGACCGGCATCGGACCGTAGATGGGCGACAGTCGTCCCAGACAAGTGTCGCCCAATTACAGTCCAATGCCGGTCCATTTAAGTGGACAAATATAGCCCAATGTTCATCAGTTCAAAAATAGTCCATTGTTGGAACTAACATGTGCGAACACACATTACA
The DNA here is from genome assembly GCA_963978915.1 of Caenorhabditis parvicauda. Taxonomy (NCBI): domain Eukaryota; kingdom Metazoa; phylum Nematoda; class Chromadorea; order Rhabditida; family Rhabditidae; genus Caenorhabditis; species Caenorhabditis parvicauda. Next base: position 8,093,675 of record OZ022253.1, on the reverse strand, counting down.
TGCTATAGTTCGGCTTACGATTGTTTCTACTCCGAAGTGCAGAGAAGAAACGATCTAAAAAGTCGTCGAGCGCTAGATACAGTAGCGTTCAAAAGTTTAGAAAGTTTTTATTTTTGGTCATAACTCTTGTCAAACTTAACCAATCGACATGATTTTTTGTCGGAGAACACATCAACTCATGAGAAATCTAATTTTGAAAGAAATCAGGATTACTGTAGCTACATTTTGATCTACAGCGTTTTTACGAAACCGCGACTTTTGAACTGATTTTTCACTTTCTTTTTTTTTTATTTTTTTTGAAGGTTTTTTCCCGATTTTTTGTACTTTTTTCTTTCTATACTACTAACAATACTTTTTAAGTAATGGGAAAAGGAAAAGAAGTGCCCACCGACCAGCAGAAACTGATCATCGATGCTGTCCTGTCAGGAATACGACAGACTCCAAAATTTTTCATCGGCATGCACAGGGTTTTCTATGGGCGAACTTGTGGCGCGGTGAAATTTGCGGCGCGCACAGGGCATTTTTTAGGCACACTCGTGCCGATATCAGTGAGTGGACCACAATTGCGCGGCAAAAGGGAAAAAGCAGACACGCAGACACGCAGACACGCAGTCATGCCCCCCAAGTCTGCATTTTGTCGTCGAATTTTCATTATTATTTTTTTCTTTATTTTTATACTCTTTCATTTTTCATTCCACTATTTCAGGCAGATGACGATTGCATGTACCTCTCGTGTCATCAATAGTAGTTATATTACATGCTGCCAGGAGTTGGATGTCTTCTACTAAGCTGAGATTCATTCGGTGAGTTACATTTCTCAAATCGAATATAAAAATTATAATGCTTCGAATGTGAAATAACAGTTTCCAGATGGACGAAGAATAAAAACAGAGTTCCTTCAATGGTGGTGTCCACTTCAAGCAGTTTATATTTCTACCATCATTCGTCGCAACTTTTGCATTTTTCTGTCGGAATGACCTAATACAAGTCCATCTGAGTATTTAGTAAGTTATTTTTTTTCATTAACAACTAAAACTTTCATTTCAGAGAAAGAATGCAGATGACGATTGAATTCATTTATCGTGTCATTAACTGCGATCATCTAATACCGTCAGAATTGACAGTGGTACGAAGCATAATTTCTGATGCACCCCATTTCTTCGAAGATTGTCAACAGTGCCTACCAGATCCTCAGTCATGCCATTCACCAATCTTCACTGGCATCAACTTTTTTGTTTACATGTGTTTGAAAAATAAAATTGAACCGTAGTAGATCTGTTTATTCATCGATACATACAGTTTTTAGATAGATAAAATAAACACCAAACAGAAGTGTTGAGACGAGATAGGTTCTCCCAACAACGATCGCAACGTTCTTGCTCTGAAATGAAAGTTTTGGTTGATAAAAAAATTAACTTACCAAATATTCTGATGAACTTGTATCAGGCCATTCCGCCAGAAGAATGCAGAAGTTGCGACGAATGATGGTAGAAATATAAACTGCTTGAAGTTGACACCACCATTGAAGGAACTCTGATTTTATTCTTCGTCCATCTGGAAATTGTTATTTCACATTCGAAGCATTATAATTTTTATATTCGATTTGAGAAATGTAACTCACCGAATGAATCTCAGCTTAGTAGAAGACATCCAACTCCTGGCAGCATGTAATATAACTACTATTGATGACACGAGAGGTACATGCAATCGTCATCTGCCTGAAATAGTGGAATGAAAAATGAAAGAGTATAAAAATAAAGAAAAAAATAATAATGAAAATTCGACGACAAAATGCAGACTTGGGGCATGACTGCGTGTCTGCGTGTCTGCGTGTCTGCTTTTTCCCTTTTGCCCAATTGCGCCTATAGGCGTTTTTGTGGCATCAAAAGTGCGCCGCAAATTGCAGTTTTGCAAGCTGCATAAATCAATTTTTATTTTATTTTTTCAATATTTTTCTCCTGAAGCAAGCTTTATTGACGTTTTGTGATCATTTGTTACGTTCAAAACTATTATTTGTTGTTTATAAAGAATTCTCGCAACTGACTCACTACGTAGTGTATACATTTTGTGAGGAAATGGTTTATTTGAATTCGAAAATTTTTAGGATTTTCTGATAAAGATGTATTTGCATGAAACTTTTAAGATGTGATCTAGTATCGATTTCACACGAGTTCAGTGACTTGATTGACCTTCCTTCTTTGAATGCTTACTACAGTTGAATTAGGAAAACTAACCGCTAATTAGCTTGGTTTTGCTTCCAATAATTCGAAGACCATCTCCGAAACATTCAAAACTCTTCTTTGAATCCTCATTCTTCATGACTATTATGAAAACGTTTTTTTCTTACAGATGAACTCAATGAAACCTCGTCACCGGATCTATTACTCACCAAGGTAATTTTTCTTCGGAGAATTAGAGTTTCGAAACTGATTACATGAATCATTCAATACCCCTAGTATGTTCATAACTTTTTCATAAAAATAAAATAAGGTTTTTAAAATGATATTTTTCCGACAGTTGTCTGAACAAAAATGTTGAGAGTGAGTTGCTTTTTCACTTTGCTTTTTCAAATTACGTTTCAGATACGTCTATACGCTCTGATCTGAAGTTTAACAACGAGTCGTCATGACGTTTTCCAATCAAGGTTTCTTTTTGTTAAAACATACGAACTTTTGACTTTCGCCTGGAGAAGACTAACATCGAAATCAGTAACAACATTGATAACGTTTGAATTTTGAAAAACTGATGAGAAAATTACGCTTTCCTAATCTCTTCACTGAAATGCTGTACATCATGCTTCATCCTCAAAATTTAAGGTTGCTGCTGAAGATGGAGTCACTCCAATCAAAGACATGCTTTCTCATCGAATTGACAAAAACCAAGTCGATGCAGATCATCCAGAACCTAGGTGAAAAGCAGTTGTCTGAGGTCACTAAGGTTTGTTAGATTTTTAAGTTTTAAACTCGTTAAATCCTGCCGGTTTTTTTTTTTGAAAGATCTGTGTAATAGAGGCATTTGTAGTAGTGTTAGCCTGATCATCAGTAAAAAACTACATTACAGATCAAGATTGAACCATTAGCCTAGCCTACACGATTGATGCTATTTATTCGACTGGTAAGGGAAAGTCGAATACTTGGATAACATGATGACAATTTCTCAAGATTACAGACCATTTGAAAACAAAATGTACCCCCGCCCTGCAACTGAAAATGTTCCAATCTTGGGGAAGTTGTTTTTATTTGATGATTTTTGTAATGAATGAATATGTATACCGATGTTGTTTTGTATATCTGTCATTTTCAGGCCAGCACAAGCCTTCTTTGGGGCGAGCACACGATTTTGTCCGTGCGAACACAGGTCTTTTTTTGGGCGAACACCGGGTTAGCACAAGTTCGCCCCTCTCGCTGGTTTTTTCAAGTGAGGCGCACACAGGGCGCAAAGTGGACCAGGCGCTGCTGGCAGCGCCTGGTCCGTTTCGCGCCCTGTGTTCGCCCCACAAAAATTTTGGAGAGAATCAAGTTGCACGAGTATTTCAAGTTCACGAAACCACTGTATCCCGAATTTTGAAAAGATTCCGAAAGTTTGGAGTTTTTGGAGTGTTGCCAAGATCAGGACGGCCACGGAAGACGACAGCAAGAGACGACGCACTGATTGTTCGCCATTCACGTCTCAATCCGCGTCTGACCGGAGAAGACATCAAGAAGGATATGGTCGCTGGAAACGTTGCCAGAGTCTCTGTTTCTACAGTCAAACGTCGTCTAAGAGCTGCTGGGTTATTTGGAAGACGTCCTTGTAAGAAGCCAATGATTTCTGAGAAAAACAGAAAGGCTAGAGTTGAGTGGGAAAAAGACCATTTGAGCTGGACCGTCCACGACTGGAGGAAAATCCTTTTTTCCGATGAAAGTAAGTTTTGTTTGTTTGGTTCCGATGGCATTAAGTATGTCAGAAGGCCAATCAACAGCCGGTTCAGTTCTAGGTACCAATTGCCCACGATGAAGCACGGTGGCGGTAGCGTCATGTTGTGGGGTTCGTTTAGTTACGACGGCGTTGGCCCATTGCACTGGATTCAGGGCAAAATGAATGCCAATGACTACAAGGATATTATTGTTAATGTTCTTGTACCATTTGCTGGTGCCAACATGCCGATTGGTTGGGTGTTTCAACAAGATAACGACCCGAAACACACTAGCCGTCTTTTTCGCGAATGTCTCCAGGATGAGGCTATCGATGTTCTTCCGTGGCCCAGTCAGTCTCCAGACCTCAACCCTATAGAGCACTTATGGGAAGAACTCGAGAGACGCGTTTCCGGCCATTACACATCCAATGCCGCGCAAAAATACGCGGTTTTACAAGAAGAGTGGAAAAAAATTCCGCGAGTCAAGTTGGAGAACTTGATTGAGAGCATGCCGAGAAGATGTAAAGCCGTCATTGATAATTTTGGTTATGCCACTAAGTATTAAGGTTTTAATAATGTTTTGATGTTCATTCCTTATCGATTTGAATTGTTACAACCGTTTACCATTATGTTTTTGAGTTTGTGGAAAATGTGTTTTTTATAGTGTCTGAGAATAATATTTTTTATTTTTTTTCTCTTTTGGTCTGATTTGAATTCGGTCTGACATAAGATGTAATAATGTTTGAAGTATTACCATTCAAAAAATCAGACCGATAGGTGAGGTTTGACAAGAGTTATGGCCGAAAATAAAAACTTTCTAAACTTTTGAACGCTACTGTAGGTCATTGCAACCACTCGCGGACATATCGCGGGTTTCGCCGATTAGATCATCCATGGGCCAGTCCATGTGTCGCCCATTTACAGTCCATGTGTCGCCCGGTCCATGTGTCGCCCATCCGCAGTCCATGTGTCGCCCGGTCCATGTGTCGCCCGGTCCATGTGTCGCCCGGTTCATCTGTCGCCCATTTACGGTCCA
>OZ022253.1:8071244-8083744 GCA_963978915.1 Caenorhabditis parvicauda | reverse complement strand
TTTGATACTTAAAATTGTTGGTGAATCACAAAATAAAAACATAATAACTGTTTTCCCCATACATGTCTAAAGTCGTCTTTAAAGTTAACTGACTTCACTCGAATTCAAAGCTTGTGAGAGGCCAAAACATCAGAAATTATTCAAAACTCAATGATTTAGTGTTTTGAATCATGAAAACATCACATACTCCAAACATGGACTCCAGAATCCAAACTCGTAGACTTAACCAGAGAGGATTTCACTTTGCAGGAGTTTTTGCTATTTTTTCTCGGATTTCTTGATATTATTCTTATTTCTAACTCTGTGAAGCTCAACATAACTTATAAGCATGACTTGAGTTAAGAATTGAAAACAGTCGTCTCACAATTAACATGGTCTTCTACCGAAACCAACATCGCGCGAGTCGGTTTTGGTGTTTGGAGTTGTCATCTTGATTGAAAATGAAGCTTAAACTAAAACTCCGAGAACAAGAAAGACCATGTTACGTCAATGAATTAGTTCTCAAATCATCTTTTTCATAATTTCAAACCTCGTGATGTTGGTTTCGGTAGAAGGACATGTTAATTGTGAGAGGACTGTCTTCAGTTCTTAACTCAAACCATGCGTACAGATCATGTTGAGCTTTACAGAATGAAAAAAAAACAAAATCCAGAAATCCGAGAAAAAACAGCAAAAACTCCCGCGCAGTGAAATCTCATTGATTAAGTCTACGAATTTGGATTCTCAAGTTCATGTTTGGAATATGTGATGTTTTCATGTTTCAAAACACTGAGTCAAAAACTTTTCAATATTTTCTGATGTTTTAGTCTCTCAGAAGCTTTGAATTCAAATTAAATCAGGTTAACTTTGAAGTCGACTTCAGATATGTCTAGGGAAAACAGTTATTATGTTTCTATTTTGAGATTTATCAACAATTTATTGAGTTGACTGCGTTTAAAAATGTTTGAGTAAGTATCTGTACAAATTTGAGAGCAAACGCACAACTAATGGCTGAGATATTACCAAAAAACCAAAAGTGGAAATCTTCATGTTCGCCACTGTATGTGTTCAAAACTAAACAACCTAGGATGCGACTTAATTCAGTATGGTTCGATAGCTCCAGTGGTTGGACACGAGTTGATGCACACGGGATTCGTCAGTTCTATCGATCAACAGACACAAACAAAAGAATTTGTCGCCGATTTTACCAAAGCTGAGTGTATAGCTATTCATAACAAAAGAGTTGCAATGGAATACTTTGGGGTGAGTTCACGAGAAACATTCATACAGAGACGTTGCGAGATTCATTCGATCATTGAGTTGGGAAAAATGTGTTCAGACAGATTACGACACCGACTTGACTAGGGAAGAAGACGGTGCTGATACCACTTCTTTTCTCAGGGCTCTTCAACTTTTCAAGAATGATTTTGAAAACGAGGTTTGCGCAGCTGACTTCCAACAGCTCTCTCTCTCTCTCTCTCTCTCTCTCTCTCTCTCTCTCTCTCTCTCTCTCTCTCTCTCTCTCTCTCTCTCTCTCTCTCTCTCTCTCTCTCTCTCTCTCTATCCCCTTCTCTAATGTTTCATTACAGGTATCAGACATCTCCGGAATAAAAAATGGTTTGCAAATGTATTTTTATGCACATGCAGCAGGCTTTTGCACTGACGTATGTCTTATTCTTTTAAAACAAAACTTGCAAGTTCAGTTAGGGCCGATTAATACAATAGACACACATAGCCACACTTACATCCGAATTAACGGTCAATTTGCTCAATCGGAAGATTTTGAACGGGCATTCAACTGCAAGAAGACCGACAGGATGGTCAGACTGAGAGTACGTACTCGTCAGGGAAAGCACTGAGTAACTTGTAGAATTCAGGACAGTTGTTTCGTCTTTGGGCCGAATGCACCGTCCAGCTGAATATCTTTTCAATAAAAAAACGAATCATTCACTTCCTTTCTTGTTCAATTCTATTCTGGGAAGCAATGTTAACTTCCAGAAGGTTGAATAGAGAAGAAATAAGATAATCGCAAATCAACATCCTAATGATCTCCATGATAACCTAGTACACCGTACCAGAGTTGCACGGAATTCCGACTTCCGACTTCTGTGAAAAAAATTTCACTTCCGACTTCCGACTTCCGTTTAACAAATTCTACTTCCGACTTCCGACTTCCGTTTAACGAATTCTACTTCCGACTTCCGTCAAAAAATTTTTTTCGTAAAAAATGACAAAAAAGACGTGAAATCGTTTCTATTCAGTATGGAATTGACCTATCACCTATTGAGAATGCGCGAATATGCAATATCTCTGGGTTTTTTCAACTTTTTTGCACTCCCGACTACCGTTGAAAAAATTCTACTTCCGACTTCCGCCTTCCGACTTCCGCCCTTTTTTCACTTCCGACTTCCGACTTCCGTTTTTAAAAATTCATTTCCAACTTCCGACTTCCGTTTTAAAAAATTTTACTTCCGTGCAACTCTGCACCGTACACAGAAATTGCAGATTCAACTTATGACTATGTACAGTTCGTACTGTTAATTACATGATTTTTTTTCGCAAACGAATAAAATATGAAAAGTTTATTCAGATCTCGGAGCTATTAACTCCATCGATCTGATATCTCCCTTGAGCAGCTTGGCTCTACATAGAGGACACGATGGCTGTCTAAAGTCGCGCAACTCTGTCAGAAACCATTCCTCGCAACATCTGAAATACATGTTATTATGTGATTCCGTTTCTAGACACTCACTTCTTACAGCCGACTGCATTTTTGCAAAATGTGCATCCCTGCATTCCTAGAGGCTGTTCTTCTGTGCAGATCACACAGTCGCCGTGTTCGGATGACCTTAAAATTTGGATCATATCAATTAAGAGCAATCTTTCATCCAGTCGCTCCGATCACTTTTCCATAGTAGCCGATTTTCAGATGGTTTATTTGTTGATTCAACAGGGTGTAGACAGAAAACGAGAGAGAGAGAGAACGTGTTGTATGGTTCTCGAATTGAAAAATTCAATAGACTTCTTAGAATCATCGGGTACTGGTATGAGTTTCACGTGTACGTAAAACGAGAAAAGTTTCAAATATACTCAACAACTTCAAAATGACTACCTGATGCATTCTCGTGCGTGTTTTCCTTCAGTCCGAAACAGCTTTTGTAGAGTCTTGGAATTCTTTTCTGAAATTCAAGGTGACCATTGACAGTTGTACACTGATAACCTGCCAGACGTGCTCTAAACTGTAACACTTGCTCAGGCAACGAGTACTCGACATTGTTCTGCGATCTGATCTGTATCTGATTGGAACCAATAAAGACAACGGTGGATCTTGGCTGCGTTCCAGATGTCTGTGGCCTTTCAGCTGCTGGAAGCCTTCTAGGAGGCTGATGACGTCGAGGAGGCAATGTGTTGACTCGCTGAGTCTGTCGTGTAATCCGAACAGTCCGAGTTGCAGGAACTGCTCTCTGAGTTCTTCCTCAAATGTACTGTACTCTAGTCGGACCTTTTGTAAAATGTCTATGTATACAGGCTTCTTTGAACCAATTTTAAAGTAACAACATAACCATGCTACCAACTGAAACAGTTTTTCGTCAACGTAACTGAAGTTGTTGATGTAGACTCCAATATCTCGTATTTTTTAAGTTCACTTTTTTTAATATGACATCTTTTTTCTCTCTCTCTCTCTCTCTCATATTACTTTACTACCCACTTTATTAGTGCATGTATTTCGAAAACTCACTAGGATAATAATTCACTCGAGGTATACGACGCAACCTCTTATCTCTTCTCGAAGATCCTCTTTGAATATCCATTTTTAATAAAAATGAACTGTAGACTCCAAGATCTCGTATTTATTAAGTTCACGTTTTCAATATGACATCTATCTTTTGCTCCTTCTCTCTCTCTCCCTCTCTCTCTCTCACTCTTTCTCTCTGACTTATTCTCTCTCCTTCTCAAATGAAACTTCTCAAATGATCGTACTGATCAAAACAACGTTTCTCAATAGTCTACAAGTTTGAACGTCAGTGGAAGTAAGGACGCAAATCATTTTCATAATCACAGAACCGGTTCTTTTTTGGCAGAGAAGAAAGAGAAGAAATAACGGTCAAGTGAAGTGCAAGTAGAGATGTTAAGATGGGCTAATTGACCCATTACTTTACATGGGATTCTATGGGACAAATAGGCCGGGTACTGGATAGTTTGAACAGTTGTTCCAGTCCAGTCATCACTCTCCCCCTACTGTATTATGTTCAACATATTCATACTCTTGCTACTATTTTATCCTGGCTTGACTGAATTCTGTGGTAGTGATAAAATTGTGTATGGAGTTGAGGTGGATTTTTTTCCAGATATAAAAGTACCAAAAAGTGTTCTCCGTAACTCACCTTATTCAAATTGTCCATTTTTCTTTCTTTAAATCGGACTTTTTCAGGTTCACAAGAACGGCGCATTGACTCTTCTGTGTTCAAGACCCAACTGCATCGAGAAAAGATTTTTTGTATGTCCAGAAAGTGATTTAAATTCAAAAATGGCAAGAATTCGCTCAGAAACGGACTCAACCGAAAATGATGATGGATACAAAAACATGTTTTTAATAAAATGCTATATATCATCCTTGTAGGATTGTCCAGAGCGAAGCGAGGAGATCAGTTGTAACTATCACCGTAATAAAGTTCTCAGTGGTACCGAGAAAACAGTCGATGGAAAGTTGGTTTTTTTTTCTAGAAGTACAGTTGGTCACGTGCATGACCAACAGTGGAATGTGGCATGCACCTGCCAGTCACATCCATAACGGCAAAATTACGCCCATATTATTCCTTTTTCCTGCCACATGACTCTTTATGTACAGCACAAAGATGCCCATAAGATGTCGCGTGCATGCCACATTGAAATTACAGAGAAGGATGTGATCGTTAAAACAATAGTTTTGTAATCTGTCCCGCGCACAGTTGCAAAGTGTATACAGTCAGTGCTTTCATAATTTTCAATTTCAGAATCTTCATAAAGTGCTGTGAGTTCGAAAATTTCATGGATCACGCCAAGCTCAGGTACAGAAATGTGAGTAAAAAATGTCTTTTCTACAGTAACGTGCATGTTTCCCATGATTGGACGTTCATACAAAAAGAGGCAAATTTCATCTGTAAAATTACATCTAACGGATTCGATTAAATCAAGAAATTTGAATTTCAAAAAATCTTTGAATTTAATTAAGTTTTTGGCCTGCCTTCTAGATGTGATCTATTCAGATGCGGCTAATTGATGTTCTTCGAAAATTCTGGAACCAGTTGGAGATATTGCTATAACCTCTCTTATCTTTAGGTATTCGTTCGTAGAGGAGAATACTTCGAAGGAGAAGAAAAAACTAACCGTGATGGTGATGTTCTCAGCTTCGATATCGTCACCAACATGCAGCAGATCGACAGTAATAGAGGGTCAGTTGGGGTGACAACATTTTGAAGAGGAATGGGTCTTGTTCATAACCTAACAAAAAAGTATCAGAATTTTGACGAATATGAATGATTCGTGAAATCCACGCGCTGCGCTTCACTGAGGTTTACTCATCTTTCAAGAGACCTGAAAAGAAAATCAAAAAACGAATTTCGTAGCTGAGCTTCAGGGCGTTCTACAATCTGACAGTTCACCGATTCGACTGCTCATCCCTTGACTATGGAGTTCCGAGCTGGAAGAGACATCGTCCTTGGCCATTCTACGTCTTGGTCTAGCCTCGTACTGTTTTGCTTGTTAAGTGCACGTCAAACATTGTTGATAGCGATACTTGTAACATTGGGTCGAGAGAGAGAGAATGAGAGAGAGCTCCTTTCCTCCATCACATAACTTCCCTCTTCATTCCTCTTGTAGACGTTTCCCCGACTCGAATAATAATAAACCAATTGTAACGAATCTCATTAATCTCCCCGTGTTTTCAACTGCAACTTGTTTTTATTGAGTCAAAACACACGGGTCTGTTTTGTTACTTCATAAGCTAGCATGATCGTGTTGAATCACAGGTTTAGCTGTAACAGGTCAAATTTTGAAAATTTCTCTTTGCAGAAAAAAATTCCAAGTAAGTAGAATTGCTGTCAGAAGCATATCACACGCGACATGCATATCTCATAACTCAATTTTGATGATCTTGGAAACATTATTCCAGGATGTTACAGAAGCTTATGAATCTCATTCTTCTCGAATAATACATTTCCCAGTCAGAGCACAAAACATGTGGGATTTTCATTTTTTTTCTGTATCAAAACGAAGCTTACATGTTAGGCAAGGTTGCACAGAATGCCGACTTTTGGGAAAAAATTGCAAATTAGCTTTCCGACCTTCCAACTTCCAAATTCCGCGAGAAAAAATTTTCTTCCGACTTTTGCTTATGTAGTATCAAGAGCAGACTCTCTACAGTCGATAAAACAAAACATTTGTTGTTTGTTGTCAATAGTCACATCTGCATAGGACAAAAGGAAGGGTGAGACTTGTCAGTCAGTCAGTCAGTCAGTCAGTCGGTCGTTCTCTCTCTCTCTCTCGTTCGAATATCAAATCGACCATATGTGCGAAGGATTGTTTATCCAGCACCTCTTTCTCTCCCCCACCGAGTGTTCTGCTTGATAAGTGTCAAAGATTCATTTCATGGGTGATTTCACGATTCACCACCAACCACCATTATCTTTTTATCGTCGACCATATCCTCCTTCAGACCCCCTGGTGATAATCATTATGGAATATGTTCGTTTCACTCTATATCACCCCCCTACATGTTTGAACATAATTTTTATATTTTGGAGGAAGTAATTGAAATCAGATTATTTCATAAGAATGCCAAAAAAATGCCTTGGTGATGTTGGGTAAGAGCTTTTGTTCATTTATAACTGGCATAACAGGGAAGTCCATTATCAGCTTGAACTCGAAAAGAAAAAGAGGCACGAAAACTTTGACGAAACCTCGATATGAATAATTGACTGTTCATCTATAATACGAGATTCAACATTGAACCACACAAGTGACCTTTTATTCTTCATGCCATCACAATTTCAGTCAACTTTAAGTAAATTTTTGTTCTTGATAAACGTAAGTGACTGAGACCAAGCGTTGAGACCATTTATAATAGTGTTTCGTCTCAAACTAAAGTTTACATAGGGAACCATTCAAAAACCAGTGAAACATCACTTAAACGCAGACCTGAAAACAAGAAAAACGACTCTGAGGATACTTCGTTAGTCTCGTCTAGAATGTCTAGGTCCTAGGCCCCTAGAAGAGTTACCAACATTTTTTTGTTATTCTCGTTTACTAAAGATTGTCGGATAGTCTTGGTGTTCCGGAAGGCTTAGTTCAAGAACAAACAGTCACAATGTTAACAGACATTGTTTTTGACTTCCTAGAGTATTCAAAGAAAGTTTATCCTTTGAATTCACAGAATCCAAAGGTTAGTTGTTCCTGTAGTTGCATCACTCATTGCCCAAAAGTAATTTTATTTTGAGGTTACGGTGTGAAAAAATGAACTAGTTAAAAAAACAGTAACCGGAATTATCCAGCTTTTGGAGTAACAGTACTCACAAGTGTCTTGATATTGGAGTTACATTATCCAGAAGTTACCTGATTTTGAGATTACAGTACTTACAAGTAACCTTATTCTGGAGTTACAGTACCCAAAATTAACATGGTTTTCAAATTGAAGTATCTAGAAGTTACTAGATTCTGGAGTAACCGTATGAAAATCGCACCCTTCCACCATTGAGATCATACTTCTCTCGCAAGCCTTTGTTAGTTCTCGAGCGCATGCCGCACGCAATCCCGTTGAACCTTCCGCCGATCAACCGCAACAGATCTGGTAGAGGGGTCAAACAGAGAGTACATGTGTGTGTGTGTTTCACACGAACTTGCATGTAATCCGCTCACACTTTCAGTTACTGTATACATGAACATGTTCGTAGATGAGACGAAGAATCAGCAACCGAGGAAACCGGATCAGAGGACCGGCGGCCCCACTCCTGAAGAACACTTTCCTCACGTGTTTTGTCAGCCATTTGTATGTACAGTCATATTCAGCGGTTACAAAGTGTATTATCGGATTCACACTTCTCTCTAGTCTTTTAGGATCATTCCCCTTCTCTCTTCTCAAATTATTAGGTTTTCAAAGAGTCTTTAATGTGCGCCTTTGTTTTCGGAATGTGTGCTGGACTATCATGTTCTCTCACTCATGGTTACTGATAGATTGATAAAGGATACCTTTCCAAGTTCTAATTGAATCCCGATGCATATTTGTAAACAGCTGGCTAAAAAATTTTGGTTGGACCGGTCGTTCTAGACTTCTGTTTTACAGTTTCATGCCGGTCGCCCAACATATGTATCCCCAACATTCATTAGTCTGGTGTGCGACCCATTTCAGTCACTTCTTTTTTGTCCAGTTGATCTGGTTCATGCCTTCTGACACTTCTAGCTCACGGTCTTCAACTCTCTTTTTAATAGAAGCGACAGAGATCGATGCAGGAAGCTACTCTCCAATTGTATCCTCGGGGTTGATAAGTATATGATAAGAGTGTCAGATGTTGTTCTTACTATTTTCCACATTTCCCCACCTCGTTTCCTTCTTTCTCTCTCTCTCTCTCTCTCTCTCTCTCTCTCTCTCTCTCTCTCTCTCTCTCTCTTTCTCTCTCTTTTTCTCTCTCTCTCTTTCTCTCTCTTTCTCTCTCTTTCTCTCTCTTTCTCTCTCTTTCTCTCTCTTTCTCTCTCTTTCTCTCTCTCTTTCTCTCTCTTTCTCTCTCTTTCTCTCTCTTTCTCTCTCTCTCTCTCTCTCTCTCTCTCTCTCTCTCTCTCTCTCTCTCTCTCTCTCTCTCTCTCTTTATCTATCTCTTTCTCTTTCCCTCTTTCACTGCCGGCTCATGTTGACTTTTTGTTCTCCATTTCATTCTCGAGGGCTATTCTTTTCTTCCAACTTGTCCTCAAACAACTGCCCATACATGACTCGCTGCCGAATGCTTGCAATACAGTTTCTGGATCCAACAACGTTCAGTTCCAATTCCAACGTTTTACAGAGCTTTGTATTTCATGATTCTTTAATGTTGAAGAGTAGATTTTCTCAAGAAAAGAAGCATACCATTATTGCTCCATTACGATCAAAATATGTACTTTTAGCCATCCAAATAAATTGATTTTCTGCGCGAAAACCGAAACATCAACTGTGTAAGCCGTACTCCTCTCTAAAAGTAGTGTCTTCAGGAAACACGGCCCGGACTGCAAAACACGAACATGTTCATCTTCAGTTTAGCGTTTTTCCAAAAAGAACCAAAACAAAAACAAGACACTGCTCCCCAACTAAAATGTTGCTAGTTTTCTCATCTCATGTTTTTTTCTTTTACTTTTCTTGCGATGTGTTACAAAACTTATTTTTCAACATATTCTGGTGCAGTAAGCTTCTTCGAACTCATTTTTCCTGAAACGCTCATAGGAATCAAATAAGGACTGGCTAAACGCTTCTACATAGAAAGCTTATCGTGGCCCAGAGGCGTAGGGCCTCAGAACTTTTAGCCTCATGTAGCTGGTCTAGTGGTTCGAACATTAGCCTTGAAATTCTCATAACCAAGGTTCTGTTTTCTGTTGATATATTTCATTTTTCTCCTGGTCTGTGTGAAAATAATTTGAACTTACGCGGATTAAAGTCACCTCTCTAAACCCTATTACTCTTGGGTCATTAAGTGCACTCTTTATGCGACATCAACAAGCACCTTCCCTCTCCTTTCCTTTCTTAGCTCATTCACTTCAAGAAGGAGAAAGAATCAGAACATAAAGCATAAGTTATAGCCGCTCAGATGACATAAATTTTACGAGTTTTGTGAAGTAAGAAACTAGAGAGAGAGAGAGAGAGAGAAAGCCCTTTATTCCACTCAACTATTGACACTCTCCTTGCTGTGTTTTTTATTGACGCACTGTTTGAGAATGTTTTTGCAATCGTTCTCCTTTAGAAACAACCAGACGGACATTATGTTCAGTTTCGATTCCTTTTTCCGTTACTTTAGTTTCAAAAGGGTGCGGTATTACTGTTGATACATGTTTCACACTTTATACATTTTGTTAGCAATTTGAACGAGACAATGGGAACTTCCTGTATTTTGATGTAGACGTGGTGAAGGAAATGGTTTCCTCGCTCACTGCCACAAATGGCAGGAGTTTGATCTAGTCGATCTAGCTCTGATCAGGTAGCAGACACTGAGATTGTAACATCTACTCGGGAGATCTTGTTCAGAAGGGCTCATGAAATACTTTGACACAGAGATCCGCAGAAAAAAATCATCACTTGTTTACGAGGCGTAATTTCCACCTCCAACCTTCATAACCTTCTGGTTCAAACATTCGAAAAACCTGGCAACTTTGCTGTCAAATTAGACTCGGAGAAGTGTTTACCATCTCTGTGTTCTTCCTATTCTTACAGCAAATCCAGTGTTTTTCCATCTCGTCGATCCATATAATTTATTGCTACGCTAGCGCTAAATCTCAATCAAAAGGAGAATAAATCAAAGTAATATCTGACAATTTATCCCCACTCTTTTCTCATTTGACCAGAATTTCTTCTCTTCTCACGCCAAATATGGATGTATACAAGTCCTGCTTTTCTGAATTCGGAGATGGTCACAGATTTCTCCGAAAGTAGAAATGATTTTTGAAATTTCTTTGGTCACTTTAAAGTTTTTCTTCAAGACATTCAGAAGCTTCAGAACCACCATGAACTCGAGCGTTTAGATACAATATCGATAAACTCCATCGTTAATATACATTCTGTCGGCTACTGTGTGTGACATGTAACACGTCTTGTGGATCCTCTTGCATCGACAAACTAAAGAACTGCAACTGTTGACAGTCAGTGATTAGTTAACTTTCATTCAATCAGAAAGGCAAACAAAATGAATGATGATCTGGTGGATCGATTCCAATTCTTCCTTCTTTTCCTTATTCCCTCTCTCTTCCTACAAACTCGCTTCTTTACAATGTAAACGCAAAAAAAGAGAAGGAGGAGGCGATGGCCACTATGATATGCATCCATCAATCATAGTCCCACCTTCTCGTTATCTTTTCACCTTCAAACATAAACATTCGACTCCACAAGTCTTGCTTTTTCGCCCACTTTCATCATTAATCTAATCAACTTCAAAATAGAAACAAATGCGAGAATTTAAATTTTAAAAAATCGAAAAAAAATCAGCAAAACGTCTTGCACGGAGTGGGATTCGAACCCACGCACCCATACGAGTACCAGAACGCCCAAAGACCTCGTACTTGAGGCAAGAATAATCTTGAGTCTGGCGCCTTAGACCACTCGGCCATCCGTGCACATTTTTGAACTACAAACACGTTACTAGTGTACGCCGGTGACTGATACACACATTCAAACAACACACATGTAACCCGTCCTTGATTTAATTGTTGGGCTGTGGTATTCTTTATGACTAATCAACCAAGATGTCCTTTGTTGCGGTGCCGACGTTTGATTAGTTACTTGACAAGCAGATGTCATCCTCTTATACACATCCTCTTGATTCCTCCCAAAATCTTCGTTTCCAGTATCACAATGAAAAATGTACTGTGTAAATCAATTAATTTCTTTTTAAATTTCGATTTTTCACATCTGAAAATACGCTCAGCACAATTTTTCTTATATAAAAAAGAAAGGCATATCCGATAGAGTTCCGTATCAATTATTAATTAATGTTAATCAACAGGTCTCATGTTCCTAGAAATTTCCTCCAATGAGTGGGTTTATGTTCTCGTTACTAGTTCGTTCAGTTTCAAAGTTTATTAGTTACTCGTGAACTCCAAAGTTTTGAGTGAACCGGCATTGAATCGTAAATAGGCGACAGTTGGACCGGACACCGCCGCTGATTCGATGCTGGTCCATGCGCAGTCCATCTGTCGCTCATGGAAAAAACTCATACAGGAAAATCGATTCAGGAAGTTTTTCCATAGTCATCCTTGATGAGAAATGATTGATAAGAATTTCAGATGTTCCTTCCTATTACAATCACCCGTTGTCTTTCTACAGTATTCAAATTCAACTTTTGGCGTTCAAAAGACACTTCGTGAAGAGATAAATTTTGGTTGTTGCTCCGTTCACTGCACAAAGTAAATGACTGTTTTTCCAGTCAATAATCCAGTTAAAGAATAGAGTCTACAAAATGTCCACTAGGTTTATCATGTAGTTTTCGAATTTCCTAGGTCGTTCAATG
Source organism: Caenorhabditis parvicauda (assembly GCA_963978915.1). Classification (NCBI taxonomy): domain Eukaryota; kingdom Metazoa; phylum Nematoda; class Chromadorea; order Rhabditida; family Rhabditidae; genus Caenorhabditis; species Caenorhabditis parvicauda. The sequence continues at coordinate 8,071,553 of OZ022253.1, read as the reverse complement.
TTCCTATTCGAATTTTGGAGGCAGATGCAAAGTGACAGGAACCACACCTTATTATTTGATCGACTCAAGCAGGTGTACAAGTATGCGATCAACCTTGACATCTGAACGAGTTAGAGAGCACTATTCAAATTCCAACGCATTTGAATATTTGGACTCCAACCGATCTCTCTCTCTCTCTCTCTCTCTCTCTCTCTCTCTCTCTCTCTCTCTCTCTCTCTCTCTCTCTCTCTCTATCTCTTTCCCGCATAGTTTATGTCAGCAAGCTACGCCATTCCCACACAAAAACATGCACTTTTCGATTGTTCTTTT
>OZ022253.1:8063744-8066244 GCA_963978915.1 Caenorhabditis parvicauda | reverse complement strand
AATTCAGGTTGTTAATCTCTCTGCAGTATTCCAAGAATTTGTTCGAGATCATCTTCCTGCCTTTGTAAATGGGCCGAAAGCTCATGTGAGTTTCATCAACTGATATGGAGAAATTTTCGAAACTTACAGAACATTCACGCCCACATCGCTGAGAAAGTTATTGCACTGGGGCCTATGGGACCGTACTCAACCCAGTCGTTCGAACATCAGTTTGGCGTTGCGCAGCGCCTCCTGTGTCGTGAAACGACTAGGAATTTCGCTTTCGAGATTTTCAAACGGTGAGCTTTTTGACAATCATATGAGTTTTCACGAAACGTTTTGTAGATCTTCCGTGTCTGCGATGCTGTCTGCAGAAATATCGCGAAGGATGCGTCAGGATGGTGACGATGATGACAACAACTCTCTTGTTCATGATATTGCTGTAAGGTTGAAGTTGAAACCTAAAGAGTATATTAGGGAACGAAGAGTTGAGCCTGATCCAGCGATACGTTCCTTTTGTGTAGACCCCCACGCTGAGTATCTTCACTCCATATTCGTCAATGGCAATCGATACAGTGTTCGAAATAGTGGCAAGTCTGTGAATAATTGCATTGCATATTTCGATGTTAACGGTTCCCTCCAATATGGAGAAGTCAAAGCTTTCGTTCGCATCCCTCACTCTCATACTACTATAATAATCCACCCATACGTTACGTGTCATAGACACTTGCTCCTACTCAAATCGAAAATGACCAGAGAAAAGTATCCTGATGCACTCATTGATTCGATTGTGAAAGAGCTTGAAGATAATCGTTTTGGAGCTGTTCTCACTACAATTCTCCCGACCTTGATTGCCATACCTGTTAGTAGTTTGTTCGGTCATGCAACAGTGTTGCAGAACCAATCTTTGAAAGTCGTGGTACCACTTGCATATAGGCCAATTGCTTCCTAGTTCATAGTTTCATTTATATATCATATTAATAATAGAATAAATTTTTGTACACCGAATCTGACTGTGAATTCGTTAAGCAGTTGTACTTTTGTCTCTTTTAAGAGGTGAACAGGTATAATCTGACAAAAATTTCAAAGATAATATTAAGACCTGTTAACCTTGTTACAAGACCTGACATGTTCGTAACAAGACTTGTTAAACATCGGTATAGTGAGTTTAGTTGGAAGTTACAAAGTCTTATATGGAAGTTAGCAGGTCTTGAACAGAAGTTAGCAAGTCTTATACTACTCCGACTCTCATGAACCATACCCAAGTCTTATACCACATTTACCAGGTCTTATAGTTAAATCTCAGAAGTTCCTCATTTTTTGAGATTCAGTTAATGTGAGATTAATATGAACTTATAAAGTCTTATGTTGAAGTTACCAAGTCTTATACTGACTCAGGTCTTATACGTAGGTTATGGGGATCTTACTACAAGGTTACATGGATCTTATGTGAAGTTTACCAAGTCTTATAAAGTTCCAATTTCCTGAGAACTTTCGTGTCGAAAACATTCTCTTTTTTCCATGGTGTTCGACGAAATTTCTAGTATTTTCTATTCAAATCAACTAACACAGTTTTTATTTCTCATACCTTCCTGGATGTGGTAATTTTGAATGCACTTTTAAAAAGTTAGTGAAGATGAAGCTTAAAATAATATTTCCGAATTTTTCTCCCGGAAAAACGCAACAACCTACCAGAATCCTAATACATTCTCTTTTGACATCAATCAGTCGTTTTCGTTTTTTTTTCTTCTCTAACAAAGGGCACCCCTCACGCTCACAGATGATTTATGTAATACTGCTCTGACGTCTTCAGCCTCCCCCCTCCCCTTCTACCACGTGAAGTTTCTTTCTTGAAGCATTGATGACTCATGTTACCATAGAGCTTGTTTTTACTCGATGAAGTCAACTTCTCGTCATAGATTCGTAATAACTTTCGCGCGCTTGGAAAATAAAGAGAGAACGCGATATTCAAATGACATTAATTGAGTTATTCACATCCCGTTTCACTATTTTCTTCCCATTGGTCAAGTAAATGACTGATTTTGAGACTCCAGTTGATTTTTGACATGAAGAGAGTCGTTTTTCCAGTTTCTGTCTTTTGGATGGTACTATTCAACACAATTCAATGACTACATTCAATTTCATTCAATTCATATTATTCAATAACAAATTTTTTCCAATATTATTGTGAACCTATTCGTGACACGACTCTCCAAAATTGTTCTCGGGCGGACACAAGGCGCAGAACGGACCTGACGTTGGTGGGAACATTGGATACTAGAATATTTGTAGGTAACCACAACATAACCCAGAATCTTGGACTCGATCCAACTCCGAGTAATTTTTATCACATGTTTTAAAAAAGAAGTTTTAAAACACACTTTGATTTTCATCACATCCTCCGTTTGCAACAAGTTTTCACACTTTTCGTGGATCATTGAAATTTTTCCATTGTCTGACCGAAAATATTCCACTCCTCCGTGTTATGAAACATTCTATAGGAATTTCAACCATTCATCAA
>OZ022253.1:8026244-8061244 GCA_963978915.1 Caenorhabditis parvicauda | reverse complement strand
GTTTAGTAAGGAACACATTCAGGAGTGGATCTTGCAATTCATCGACCTCGATGGCAACATTGGTTTCACTATTGCGTCATTTTTAATGATGATTGGCGTGAGTTGACTTCAACGTCGTTAAAACCTTGAAACATTGAATCTTTCTGGAACCGTTCACTATGGGAACAAACAGTACTAGTTTGTCCCTATGCTTTGAGCATCTGGTAGAAATATTAATTTTTAAGCTTTATGGAATCTTTTCAGTCCTATCACAGTTACCACCGATTTTTTTTCACAATTTTTGTCTGGAGCACGACATCTGGATATTGAATCAAAACCTTTCGGAACTAAATTTATCCTTCACTTATAAACGTTTCAGATGTACTTGTTTGTCGCACTTGTTCATGTCTCATGCTGTGGAAAATCCATTGACCTTCCGAGTGAGATTTTTCTTGAAACCAAACCAACGAGACCTTTCAGGACCATTTTACTTTGCATGGTTCTGTATCTTAATGATCTCTGTGAACGTTGTGCAGGCCGTCGGAGCTGCCATGGTCCTTCTGAATCTTCAAGAAGGATATTGGTATTCAACCTCAATAACAGTACTCAATAAGATCTTCAGCTTCTCGAATGCATCTGTCATGTTCTACTCGTGTTACTATGCACCACTGGTCTTTTCGACGTTCTTGAAAAATTGTTACAAGTTGGTGTTTTCAAAATTAAAATTGGTACAGAATTGAACTTGGATTTTAAACTTTCAGACGAAAGCACTAGCTTGTACGGAAAGTAGTTTCCAAAACGGTTGAGCTGAAACATTGTAAAATAATGTATAGCAGTTTACACTACAGAAAGTTTTCCTGAATATCGGTTCATCCGAAAATTCTAAGTCTACTTCTCTACAACTCTTTCTCAACTAGGTTGAGGACAGACCGTACTCTCGCCATGTTCGGTGGTCAGCGGGAATGTTTCCTCTCCAGCGGTGACCGAATGGTTAAAGCCTCTGATCCGTACTCGCTCAATGCTGTGTTCGAAAAATAATCCACTATACTTTGGAACAGTTTTAGTGTATACTGTATTGGTGTACTACTGATTCATCCTTCGTGTACCAAATTGCACTGCCTCTTCTCCTTCACTTCATCAATTCAAACATTCAGAAGACCAAGAAACAACGAATCGAACGGCGCATTCATGTACAGAAAACAAAAAGATGAAATTGGAGAACTGCGAGACTCTTACTTCCCACGGTTCAGTGGTGAGCGGAGTGTTTGTGTCGAGCTGAGAACAAAGAACAAATGTTCAGGTCTGACGTCGCCGTCTTATGACGACTTGTTCGACTATGGAAGGGATGCGCGGTACACACACTACGATCTCGCCACTGGAGAGTATCTACCGGTTAGTTGAGAGAGAGAGAGAGAGAGAGAGAGAGAGAGAGAGAGAGAGAGAGAGAGAGAGAGAGAGGGGGGGAGAGAGAGAGAGGGAGAGAGAGAGAGAGAGAGAGAGAGAGAGAGAGAGAGAGAGAGAGAGAGAGAGAGACAGAGAGACAGACAGACAGACAGACAGACAGAGAAAGAAAGAGAGAGAGAGAGAGAGAGAGAGAGAGAGAGAGAGAGAGAGAGAGAGAGAGAGAGAGAGAAAGCGTTCGCATTCAAACACCTTCATTGCTATATTTTTCAGAAAGTTTTCATTAGTATACGATTCTTCCAGAACCCATACTCAATTCCACTGATCATGTCGTCTGCAGAGACTGCAGAGAGTACCGTAACGACGAGAACAGGTCAGTCAACACCCTTATTCTCCTCAGTACTCTGTTCTCACGAGTAATAACCAACCGGTCGATTGACCACAAACTGAGACAACAAAAGAGAAAGAGAAAGAGAGCCAAAAGTCACTTTTTGTTTCGTGTAAACACTCGACTGATCGGAAGGCAAGCAGGGGTGTTGAAATTGAGTCGAGTAACAAATCCGAAGAGATTTGGTGTGCGACCTTCTCTCTACGATTCCTAATTCGGTTCTTTTCACTTTCTTTGATGATGTTCAAGGTTTATTTGAGAGTCTGATAAACAAGGAAAAAGTTTTGGAAGGCTCGAACCGCTGGAAGTCCTTTTTCAAAAATTTAATGCAAACAATTCAGGTTCCGATGAAATGGTCGCCAACCGAGACTCGGTCCTGTTTGAAGGCACATCAGTCCGCCAGCTCAAGGGTCTCGGTCCACAGGGATCGCTCATTTTCGAAGAGCCACGTCACAGTTGGTACTACCAGTGAGATACTCTTCTTAAATCCATCACATGTACATACATAGCAATTGACGAATACGGTTGTAGTCACTGGTATTACTGTAGGTTTCACCCTGCTACAGTATCCCGAAGCGAGTCCCACCACTACGCGTCATTCACCCGGGAACTCGGAATCCCCGTTTCTTTGATTCGCAACATTATGTATTAATTTCATTCTATTCTATGTTAATTAACTGTTTTTTTTTAATAAATTTAACTTTTTAGTTCAGTTATGCGCTCCCGCGGCTGTCCTCTTTTATTCGAAACAAAACACGTCGATTACTTTTTGTGAGACAAATAAAAATTCTAAAATAATAATAATATTCATTAGATTGAATTCTTCATCGGGTCCCATATGAAATATAGACAATGTATGTGTGAAGAAGAATAGAGGAGATTGTTGTTGGAGAAGGAAAGAGCGGATAAAACATTTCAAAAATGTTAATCAACTTATTACATGTGGTCACAATTTTACAAAAAGACAAAATCACACCTATTGCGATCGATTTGCACAACCGATTTAAGGAAAGTGTTGTGGTGATTTGCATTAGAAATGATGATAATAAAAAGACAATCATAAATATTCATACGATTTTTGGTTATTAGACTGAGAAAATGGGAACAAGGGGAATGGAACATGGAACTTTTCAAATTTACTTCACAATCAGTGAGTGGCGATTTGTTACTATGACGTCACACAGACTACTGTGACACTACTGTAATTTTGCTACAAATCGCCACACACGAACTGCTCATTCTGTCTTCTTGTCTTTTTCGGTAAGATACGTGCACATTTTAACACTAGAACATCGGCGATGGAAAATGCTGTCGACAGTGAGTCACCCGCAAGTTGATGTTGTTTCCTTCAGTTATGGCCTTTTCGGGGAGAGAGATGGACGATATGAGTTCTGATTTGCTACTGAAATTTATGTTTTTATTAGTTTTCATGATCAGTATTGAGCGGATATCGAATACGAACTGTTGTTTTTTGTTCTCGCGTCACATCCAGTTTTCCATTGAAGAATATATTACAAAAAGTATTGACATATTTTATGTCTACTTTTTCACATACCCTCCTATCTAGTACTGTGGTTACTGTACTGTCGAAACCAAGATAATTTCTGTCGAATTTCGGTTGTTTTGCGATTTGCAAGTGACTTTTTTCATATACTAGAAGACAGAAATCTCACCATTAGTTCCATTCAATTTGATAATTATACTATGCTGGCCTCGCGTTTGGCCGTCGACTGTTGTGGTGGATATTGTGAATTCTGGTAGCCATTTCGTACATGACCGGCTCGATGTGAAGCCGGACTTCTTCCACTTCCAACACTGACTGGTCATCTCGCAAGTGAGAACACTGAAGTTGACGTGTTACAGTGTAGCACTTCATTGTGATACTCACCCTATCATAATAGTTCTTCAAGAAGGGGTGTTTCAGACCCTCAGCTGCAGAGATTCGGTCTCTTCCTTCGTACTGGAGCAGCTTCATGATCAACTCGTTTCCTGAAAGGCTTCTTTTTTACTCATTGCTGCAGATGGCAATAGATCTGTTCTGTACACTCAGTATCTGATCATGAAGACTTTTGCACTTCGTACTGCAAAAAGTTTTTCCAAACTATCGCAAATTTAAAAAAAAACCAAGATACACGATCTGAACACTCTAGTTTTGAATCGCAAAATCAAATCAGTCAAAAAATAACTATTTTTTTCAATTCAAAATCCCCGATAAGAAAGCTTTCCCACAACGAGCAAACTGCGAAAAAAAAACCTTGATGATCGATTCTGGGAATTTGCCTGCAGAGAGGTTGAGGATGATACTGTTTGTTGGCGTACGCTTGGAACGCCTCGCTGGCAACGATGGTCGGATGACGATCTTTCCTCGGCAGACCCATTGTACGGAATATCAGAGAGACTTGCTCTTCAGTCGATCCACCTGGGAAGAGTGGTCGACCGGCGACCATCTCGAACAGGATACAACCAACACCCCACATGTCAATGTGAGTCGAGTAGTCTGTCGAACCTGTAATATTATTATTCATCTTTTGTGTTTCTTCACTTTAATGAATGTTTTTTGAAACTAGTTTTTATTCCAATGGGACAGATGTTTTTCATTTATGAACAAACAAGCACTCTTCAGGGGCGCTTCGCGCCCCCCAATTTATTTTTTCACGCCAGTTTTGATACTCGAAACAAAGAATGAAAAAGTGAACGAACGTCTTTCAAAAAAAAAAAACGTGAACTTTCAGACAACTTGGAACTTCTTAAAATCTCCATTTCTGAAAATTAAAATGCTAGACGATAAATGGATCACGTTGAGGACACGTTTGAATTTCAAAACTAAGGAAATCCGTGCTGCGCAGCAGCGCGCGGTCTGATCAAATTAAAAAGTTGATGCGCATCTCCGCTTCAACAGTACCTTTCCGATGGCGTTTTCACCGTTCTGATCCGACTCCTATGAGCTGAGAACAGGCCGCGGAAAGACAGTGTGACCAAATAGCCTTTTTTCATAAGAGTAGATACCGAGCAGAAAACTTTTTTAGAACTCATCGACGTTATATAGCGCCAGTCAAGAACATTATTTTAACGATTGGAATCTAATTTTATCATTCCTAAAGCTGTTTGAATAGTTTTTCTTGATAAAAGCTGATTTCTAACAAAACTCTTACCCAGAAGAACATCTGGAGGTCGGTACCATAGAGTGACAACTTCATGCGAGTATGTTTTGGTTGGGACTGACTTGGCACGGGCAAGACCGAAGTCGGCGAGTTTAAGTTCTCCCTGAATGAAAATTAGTTTTTATAGTTTCACAAAGCAGTTCAGAGAGGAAGTATAGTTAATCGCGCTAAACTCCCGGAAAAAATGAATAGTTTAAAGATAAACAAAGTTCCTCTTCAATATTATTTCTTGCCAAATTTTATACACATTCCTACCAATAATTAATTTTCTCTACAGTAGTAACTCACTCACTTCAGTAACCATTCCACGTTTGCATGAAATAAAATTCACCTTCGCTGTGATTAACAGATTCTGGGGCTTGAGATCACGATGAAGAACTCGTCGTTGATGGCAGTAGGATAGACCACGGAACAACTGGTACAAGAACAACTGAAAGCCAAGTTTTATTTTTTTTTTAATCATCTTATAGTTTTATATTTTTTAATTTTTTATAGCCAAGTTTTATTTTTTATTCAAAGGATTACAGTGTAAGAAAAAACGTTCGAAAACTCACTCTAACATTCTCCATGAGCATCATATTGTTACAAGTCTCCATGTACTGCTTCAGATCTCTATCTACGTATTCGAATACCTGGAAATGATAAATTATGAGATTTTCGCTAACAAATTTTTTGAAGTAAAATATTGGATTTTGGAAAGAAAAAGTATGATTAGTTTTGTTTAATTGCGGTATTTCTTATTACGACAATGAAAGTTGTTTGAGTCTTTACAAAATTACTTGTGAGCTCACAATTGAAGAATAAAGTGATAAAAGATCCAAATACTCACCAAAGTTAAGAGCCTCTCGGTATGGATGATATCGTGTAACGTAACGACGTTAGTATGTCTCAAATTCCTCAAAAGAGACACTTCCCTGATGGCTGTGCACGGAGCGCCTTCTTCTTGTTCTAGTCGGATTTCCTTCAAAGGAGAATGGTGAAAAAGAGTTATGTGTACGGAAAATTACCTTTAACGCTACATACTTGTTGGAGAGGATCGACCTTCCGCGGAAAACCACGGCGTAGGAACCTTCACCGAGTTTGTTAAGCTTTTCGTACGTTTCCAATTTTCCGAACCCGATCTCACTCTGAAATAATTTAATTTTTATAGAAAATAATTTTCTTATGAGATTAAACCTCTAAATTAAGAAAATTTCATATTTTTTCTGAAATATCCAACTTCTTCAAAATTTAAATACCAGAGGAAAAAATCAGAAAAAAATTTTGACTTTTCGACACTGGGAAAACTATTATTCTCTCTCATTTTTTCAGAAAATCTTCTCATTCGCATAAACATTATGATAAACACAAAAAAGAGGAGTTTCCTTCAAGTTTCTCCGTCCCTTTTCGTTCTACATCAATTGAATAGTCTCGGAGATGGTCAGATCAATTCATCTAACCATTTGTGGATCGTAAGTGAACGAGAAAAACAGAACCAGCTAATGCGATAAAGGAGTCCTAATTCGGATATCAATGTGTTCGTCTGTGGTTTTTTTGCAGCGTTCGCACAGGTGGACATTACGAGGGATTATATCACCAGAGGATCAATAACCACAATGTTGTGTCTATTAGAAGGTTTTGGGAAGTGAATCACTAAACTTCACTAATGTCAGGATATCTGCTTACAAACGAACCCAAAACCTGAGAATCTAACTGAACTTATTAGTTCCTAATAGATAAGGTCAACATTAAGAATGACTTCGTGAATCTAACCGAACTTGAAGATTGTAAAGTGTGCAAATTTTGGGAATTCAAATATTTTCGAACACAGAATCAAAGTGAAACCTATGTATAGTCAACGTTACTCACATTAATTTTTCAAATTTCAAATCATACTAATGAAGCTCTCCTATTCTTCCTAGTCAGCGGCTGGTCCAACGTCGGTGTCCGATTCAACTTTTCAACAACTGCAACAGGCAGACGCAAGTCAGCCGGTAGAGATAGACGCTTTTGGATCTCTTCCTAAAAATCATGTGAAAAGTCGAAATCATTCGATTTTGAAAAAAAAATTGCCAAAACTAAAAACATGTTTCAATCAATAATCATTAGACATTTGTTTTCATGAAAAATAATTCATTCTGTCTGGTGCTTTTAAACTAACCTCACTCCACTTGCGAGCTGCCTTCTGACGCATTTTCACCTTTACCATATACCGTGGTGGAACTCCTGTTGGCGTCTGATCCGAGGTACATGGTGACACTTCGAGGCTTTCACCATCTGATCCTAGCACCATGGATTCTTCCACTACAGCTGGAAATAAATTATGAACATAACACTACTGATGTGAGAATGTTAAGTATCGATTTTCGATTACAGTACTCACAGAGTGACATTGAAGGTTTCATTCCGTTCGCATATGGCTGTCTATACTCGTTTTGATGGTGCTGTTCATGCGTAACAACCCCTCTCTTCTTCGCTACAAACATGGACAACCACGATGCGAACGTCTTGCTCTTCCTCATTTTCTTCTTTTTTTCATGTACAACAGGGATTTCTTCGGTCTGCGTTTCTCCGTCCTGTGTCAATTCTTCTTCTTCAACGATCACGTCATCATCTGCCGTTCCATCTTCGTACTCTTCATACTCGTCAAACCGAGACGGCAAATCGTTCATCATCCGACGCAGGTCAATGGATTTGTCAATCGTGTGACCGTCGGTGAAGTCGTGAAACGTGGCAGACTTGCAGACTCGATTCTCTTGTTGCTCCAGAAGAACGTCATCGTCCTCGTCCTCTTCGTCGTCGTCGTCGTCGTCATCCCAATCCTTCCGAATCACCGATTCTCGTGGTTCAATGTCAGTTGTTGAGCTCATTGGCTTGTTTTCATGCTAAAATGTTATGGATACAATCAGAAGCTCAAGAAAAGCTGGAAGGAATTAGATAAGCAGAGATGAATATCGGATAAAGAGTGATGTTGGGCAATGTTACAGTATCCTGAGAAGAAGACGGATTTAGAACAATTAGTTATGGGAAGGGCGAGGAATCGAAGTGTTAGACAGTTGTCAGAAATGACATGTGAGAATAGCCTGGAGGAAAGATTACGAAGCGAGACCACGTAACGATGGGTAAACATATTTTTTCAAAAAAAATAAATTCAAAATATGGGGCTGAACGAGTTGCAAATCACGGGAAAGTGCATATTCATGCCAATTTCTTATTCGAAACTCCACTTTTATAGACGATTCTCAAACTCGTGATCCAGCTAGAATATTCCATGGAAAGAAAGTTGGAATCTCCATCAGACACGCAACCTCAAACTTCCGTTTCTCATTTTTCTTTTGCATTTTTTGGTTGGAAATCGGAAGTGCGGACTTGGATGGAGATGCATACGATAGCGTGTGTGTGAATGGGAGAAAGGAAGGAAGAAAAGAACTGATGATACATGGACGGCGAGGACAGACACCCCCTCAACAAGCAAATGATCCCAATTGTCACAGTCTCTTATTAGCTGTAAATGTTCTTTGCAGAGACTACTAGTGTCAAGAGCCAAAACCAATTTGTGACAAGTATGGCGCACACAGTTTGGTGTCATCAGTTCACCAAAGTCCCATAAATTCTTCCGTACGATGAGTAGAAGAACAGGTGATGTTGAATATTTGGTTAAATCTCCACATAATGATTCGACACTACTTATGGCTGGCGGCGACCGATGCAGGACTATAATTTCGGTACATTCTATATTGAGAACCTATTCGAACTTCCTTTTTTCGATCACAGAAATAACGGCTGAATACCACAGAACACATTCCTTTCCTGATGGAATGAAACCATTTTGAAAAGACCTTATTTATTACCAAAATATCATTCAAATATACTCGTACTAATCAGTAAATGATAAAAGTACTTCGAACTTCCACTTGAATGAATTGCAATGTACCAAGATGCACCTCGGCAATTAGTCATTTGACATGTTCTGAATGAAAACAAATTGCCATTCCGCAAATAATGGACGAAATATGGCTTGGAAGGCAGATATTTTCAACAAGATCCACGCTGTCAAAATTGTGGAAAATTAAATTTCAACCAACAATAATGCAATTTGATGGAAGAAAGGGTGGATGAAGGGAGATCTGTTGTTGGAGACAAGTGCTGCGCCGTACTCTGGTAACTGAATGAAGGCATTATTACGTAAATTATCTCTTTTCGTACACAATAATGTTATGGTAGCTTTTAAACTTGGTTTACTGAGAATAAGCTACATGTAGAAGTACATTAGTAAAACTATGACAATCCTTACAAGCTCAAGCGGAAATAGGATGTGATAAACATAAGAGATACAAAAACGCGGGATTCTAGTATTACTGCCTAGAGTAAAATACTCTGACACGCGTTTTCTGGTAAAATTATTGTCGAATTGATAGATTATGTTCCTGCTGAGTTACCAGAGGAGTCGTTGCAGTAGTAGTATATTAAAGTCGAGGTGAGGCTCTTTCTCCTTCCAATGAGTGGCATTCATGTGTGCGCTAGCCAGTATGTGTGTGTCTCTCTCTCTGCGTGTGTGCAATTGAGCGAACACGGAAGACTCACAGCTTCTGGACATCGATCCAGGAAAAGTTGAAGATTGGGAAGGAGGGGAGTGAGGGGGAGGAGCCGACAAGAACCCTAGGGAGTGGTTGAGATTCCCTCCCCTCTGAAACTGATCTCAAAGTCACATAGAAAGTGACAAGTTGAGCCCTCTATTAGCTCTTAAGAGCAGCGACAGGTCTCTTCTGCAAACGACTCGTCGTGCAACATGAGTATTCAGATGAGCAAGGGGAGGCAGTTACAAGTTTCACGTTTCAGCAAAGTTTCGGAGTCTTTGAGACATTTTGTGAAATATGGTAATTGAATTGTCGGGGAATGGTCACGAGCACGAGCGCCGTCACTATTTCTTTCCTTTCAAAAAATGACAGAACTGAATATGGAATGCTGCATTCGTGTAGCTGGATTACTGTAGAAACGAGATACAGTTGATATGAAGTTCATGTGTTGTTGACAAATTTTATGAAGTTCATGCGCAGTTGACGAAATTTTATGAAGTTCGAGCGCTATTGAAAGATTTTATGATAGACGTTCTACGAAGTTCATTAGCTGTAGATAATTATGACCTATGACGTAAATGCGCTGTTGATATCAACTGCCTATGAACTTCATTGCAGCGGTATTTCGTTTCTAGAGTATTTTACGAATAAATGGAGTGAAATGTTGCAAAACCTTGCCAGGGGACTGATTGTTGCACGCTCGCTTATTAGCTATTGTGGTCCACTCGAACAGATGGAAACAAAAGATTTTAACCATGGCAAAGACCACACATAATGAAAATAATTATAATATGTGGAAATGGTCGATGCATCGCAAACATCGGGCCCGTTTTGACACTCAACTTGGCAGCCACATAAGCCGCCTGGTGTGCACTCGCTATCGTGGCGGGGGATAATAGGGATAAAATGGGACACATTATTCAGAGTTGATAAACGCCGACTGTTGCGCAATTGGTTATAGAAATTAGAAAAAAAGTTATCAAAGATACAAACGTTCTGGGGTTCTAATGTTTAATGGAAGAGTTCGAAACAACTTATACCAAAAACACAGAGTTTTCAGTACACTGTGATAGCCAAATGCGAGGGAACTGGAAGAAGTGAATCTACGCATGCATTTAGGAACTTATCTCAAGGAGCCGGAAGTAAGGTGAAACTCAGAACAAGGAAATGGCATTCATCGCATCAGAAAACCATCATTGATACTTGAAGACGACAAGAGATTAACTAATCTATTCAGAACTTCCCAATAAGGTATTCCGTCGGTACTAGAGAGGAAGTAATCTTTTCTCTCTCGTTTTCCATTCCCATTTCATGATCACAAAAAGTGCATCAAGGGGAAAGACGAACGATGTAAAAGCATAAAACAGCGAACACAACGTCAGAATATAACGTCAAGCTTAAATCTCTGCTCGACAATAACAAGTCACGTCGCCACCTACGCCGATGAATGAAGCATGGATGCTCTTTTTGCGAATATAACACCCTCCCATGGCTCGTGTGTCTGCAATTCTCAATTAATTTGAGCAAATTCCCCAGTTTTATCGACGCGTCTCATTCGTCTGCATTTTTTTGTTTACACAACAGAACTTTTCCGCCTATTTTTGGTTCGATTTTTGAAGCGGGAAATGTCGGTACCGTGGGTATGTTTTTCCATTCCTTCCTAATTCCAACCCTTGCCGACATGAGAGAAAACAAGCGGTGTTGGGATGATGAAGGAGCTCGAAAATCAGATTGTGGGGTAAGAGAAATTCAGTTGCACAACCGGGTTTATTTATTTCTTTTTCTCAAGTTTTTTTCTATACTCTCAAGCGATTACATGTCCGGTTTACGGTATTTCAATTAAAAATTCAGCTGGAACAATAAAAACTTGAGTATTGTGACAAAGTTTTCGGGAATCTTTGTGTGAGAGCTTATTTTGAGCATATTTTGAACAGAAAAGAAAAGGTGTGACGTTAGCATCTTCGTCGTTCAAACTTGGAAACAAAGCCGTCACAACACAACTTCTCTTTGTTGCGCAAGACAGAGACGGGAAGTTGCGTCTGCCATGGGAAGATGCAAAAAGCGTTGAGATCGGGATGGGAAACAGCAACGTCTCACAACTGAAGACGAAGAATCAGCAAGGATCTTCCGCCATCCAGATGATTCACATACACATACAAAGGAGACATGTTTTTCTGTTTTCAGCTGAGTGAGAAAAATAAAGAGACACAAGTAACATGATGAAAATATTTCAGACCGAAGAATGGGGAAGATGAGAAAAATGAATAATTGAGTGAGCAATGAGACATTTTCAATTGATTCTGAAGGTCTGGTGGACAATATGGGAAATGTTGGCTGATGAAACGGTTAATACGACGTTGGTGGTGGCAATGTCAAGAAAAGAGATGTGGGAAAATAGTCAAGATGAGTAAACACGTACGTTGGTAGTCGCAAGAAATCATCGCCGTCAAGAAAAGTTGTTGTCAGAACAAGATACAAACGAGGCTCTAATGTGCCACGTGTCGAACACATGTATGAAGAAAAACTAAGAGAACGAATGGAGAAAAGCGAGACTGATGAATAATTTTTATGTGAGAATCGCAAACTACAAGATTCCATAACCCGCCACGTGCTAGACACAAGCATGACAGAAACCAAAAAAGGAATAAAGCTCACGGCGAAAGAACATCTCCAATCAGTTTTAACTCCGTTTGCTAACATGATTCGGACCGACTTATTTGACCAAGGTATATCGTTACGAACAGTGAACGACATCCTCTGCTGCTCACTCTTCACCACCTGCTATAACCATATTCCGACTCGTCACGCAATTTCGCAGTCATTCATTGAGAAGACGCGGCGTTGATTGTGAATAGACGGGGGTAACATCATTGCGAATTTCGTGGAATGAAGATTCAGATTATTCTAGTAGTTTGAAATGTCCGTAAGGTTACCTTTTGGAATACGGTAATCTCTTTACTCTCATGAAAGAGTACGGTATTCAACTCACTTACAAAAGTGAAAGTCTAAGTGAAGAGTTCATCCTATTGAAGGGAAGATGAACAGGAAGAAGAAACAATAGAGAAGAATGAAAAAAGGTCATCCGAATCAATTTCCCATGCAAATTGTTTCAACATTCACTAATTGAGTCTCGGGTTAATTGGTCTAAAGAGTCCATTCACATTGAACACTGGTTATTCCTTGAAAACAATTCATGAATTTGTTGACTTCTCTGGGTATACCCGTGAGGGGTGCGATGTGTCACTCGCGCAGTTTCATCGAAGAAAACAAGTCGGTATGGGCACGTATATCTTCAGACGGTATTATGTTTTGACACAAATCAGTTCCGAAAAGTTGACTATGTGCAAAACACATGCGAGCTTGTTACGGGAGGGTCGAAAATAGGAAATTTTTTGGTCAAAGTCAACAACTTTAGACAAATCGTCAAGAAATGCCACAAGAGATAGTTCTTCAATACTTTAAACAGCTGTGATTCGAATAGATATGTGTTTTCATAAGAAAGAGTAATTTGTGGATTGGAATGAGCAGATGAGCCGCTATCGCCAACATGTGGCGGATAAGAAAGACAATGTGGTGGTACGCAGCGGTCTGTTCGGCCACAATTACCACTCATAAAACGAGGTGGTAAAACAAATGGAAACGGATGGAGCGAATGAGAAGATGAATTGAGTGGGTGATGAACGAAGATGGAGCTGACCGACCTTCACCTGAATTTACAGGCAGGAACCAGCTGGTATGCATGAAAGTGCAATTACTTTCAAATCGGTAAGGAAGAGTTGGAGGAAATGAGTTTAAAGTTGAAAAAAGTGCGATAAAAAACAATGTACAGATTTGAGTGTCGGTCAAAACATGTCGAAGTCAACTATCTCGGTGAATTAGTGAAGAGCTCACAGAATGATTTGCTTTCACTGTCAATTACTGATTGATATGATGATTTCGGTTTAAAAACTGAATAACTCGACTGAAGCTCAGAATATTTCACGTTATCCTTTTCAGTTCTCTGATTCACATTATTGAAGAATTCATAAAACTTGGTTTGAAACGTTCTGAAGACAGTGAAAACGTCTAAAATGTCCGAAATCGATGCAATAAACATGGAATGAAGTGTACATTCGAGTTGTCGCAATGAATTTACAACTTTTCGATGACATGTCTATGTGAAGGGATGGCGGTTGCATTCAAATTCGTTCACGACGCCCATATTACGGGGGTCCGACGGTGGTCTGAACCGACTCTGAAAACAGCAATTCATGCATGTTTGCGGGGGGAGACTCATACATACGAAATTAATTTTGAGCAAAAAGGGAAAACAGACAATATTGTGCAAGATGAATTGCCGGATATGTGGGAAGACAGGAAGTCTTCTCGCCAAAATTGGATTGTATCGACTCTGAGTTTGTTTCTCGAATGAGGGTGTGATGCACCATATTCACCAAACTGATAAACATACGTTCAAAAAATTGAAAATAACTGAAGTTTCTGCCACTAAATCTAATATCAAAATTTAAACCTGAGTGAAAAATTGTAGGGCTGAAAAATTCAGAAATTCCTTAATAATTCGCTTTTCTATGAGCTACAAGAGGAGAAATACGATCGAAAACTTCTTTCTCACGATTGTTACAAAAAGCAAGGATGGACAGTAGCAGCACATCATCAACAAACAATAAGAAGTGTCAGAGAGTGACGAGAAGACGTGCTGAGATGAGAGGTAGCAGACAGAGTGCGCCATCTGTGGGTGACTGGCTTTTGGTGTACAAAAATGTGTGGAAAGATTAGCGGACATGAACAGACAGGATGGACTGGCACACTTGCAATACATTCGGACACATTCCAGCAGAGGAATGCGCTTGCGACCAGATGTTTATGACTCATCAATTTCTATTGGAAGTGGGTATAATTGTCTCTGGTAATTTATGTTTTCGCCGTTTTCAGTTAATTAATTATTTTTTACCGAGAAATGCCAATACTCGGTATTATGACAATGAGTTATTATTGAACATTGCGGAATTATTTCGAAGGAATTAAAGATCTGAGTTATTTACGTTTCGGGAAAATCTCAAAAGCAATGCAAAATAAAATCGAAAATCATAAATGTTGCTCCAACGAGCACGCAGAGCACATAAATCATCGCAAATTAGCATATGAGAGGAAGGGGGAAACCGTCAATTGGTGTCCTCAAGGGTGTCAGAGGGGTGGATTTGGTGTCGAGCCACCATCAACGGTCAAACACCGCACCAGAACAGATGTTCATAATGAGGTGAGTGGCTCGGGTCGGGCGACCCAAGGAAACCACCGTCATAACTTATTCAGTGGCACTCGGGTGAAGGTGGTCGACACGATTTCATAAGTTTATCCATGGAGACGTTTTATGTGCACCTGCGAGTGTGTGTGTATGTATGTACGTTCGAATTCAAGGCCGCACAATTTGCACCCTTTTAATTGACGCTCGGAAATGATGACAAGACGAGTGTTAGAGAAAATCTTCTTTTCACTTATTACTCGTAATAGTCATTACGCCCTTCAGAAAAATAATGGAGTGTGATGACACTTACGGAGAACCTTTGTTAAAGACTGTTCCTGTCATGGAAATGAATCGACTTTTCGCATACATAAAAATTGTCTCCTAATTCATTATAAGTTTATCTATCGACCCTCCGTTTTCTATCCCCATGAAGCCTGGAAGAAGATTATGAAACTTCGAATATACACACAATGAGTCTTACAGAGAAGCACAACTTGTTGGGGAGAAAAGGCAATAATTCTGTTTTATGGTCCGCTCTCACACGCAAAACAATGCTCGTGAACTAACTCAGTGACAATAAAATCGGAAGTACTTCCTTCCTAATCGTTTTATTATTTCCTGATTCGAGGCTTCTAGTTCTCGTAAAGATTTATAGCGTTGGCGGGAAGTAGTCTTTTTTATAAAGTTCAAAATTAGCATTAACAAACTGTGAGAGAACGAAAACGGAATTCTTTTCGCTCTTTCTTGGACGGGAATCATTAATTAAATCATCAATTGATATCTTGAGGCTAACTAGGATTTCTAATGGTTCTTCGAGAAAAAAACATACAGAATAGGTATGAAATTTCCAATGTATGTTTTTAAAAATTTAAAGATTAAGAAGAGGAGAGAAGTAAGCTGTGTGGATTCAAATCGAAACGGAGAACAGAACATGTTTGAGGAAGAGACCACATGCTGTGAAAAGTTACATGTTGAACGTGCGTGCGCGCCTCAGTAATGTTCATGCATGTCGTTGGGTCGTTTCCGGCACATGTGTCGGCCATAACAAGTCCCATTCCATCCGTTCGTTTTTTCTTCTTCAACTTCTCATACCAACGACAAACATACACATACGTATACACACACCTTCAATGTCACCCGTGTACTTTGTCCTTGTTGATTGATAGTGTATACGTGGGAAAGACTCACATGCATGGCTTCCGTAATAAGCTGAGCTTCTCACGTTCCCATTGTGATATGTCCGAGGGTTGTATAGACTGTGAGTTCGTGGTGGTGGCACTCTGGAAATGTCATTTAAAAGTTTGTCTACAGTTTTTGCTGTCAGCATCTTCTTTCAACTCATTCTGTACTTGCATTGGTAAAATACACATAAATATTTTTGAGTGTTTCACTCTTGAATTTTTTCAGATCTCTCGGCCACTACAATTTCTTCTTATTGTATGTGGAAAATTGGTTGAGAATAGAAGGCAACGAAATTTACAATACACACCGAGCTAAAAATGATCGTCATCGATTAGACGCGTTGCACGCAAATTATATTGAACAAAATTTTCTTTAGGGCGCGTTCGCACATGAATATTTTTTCAATCTTTTGTCCTATTTTTCTCATCTTAACAAGCAAATTTGTTTGGACAATTGCTGTTGAAAAATTGCAAATTATGTAACTTTCCTTCGTAACTAGCTTTTTATCGTGAATTTTGAAAAAAAAACGTCAGAGAAACAAGTTTTTAAACTACAGTAACTAATTTGATCTACAGCGGTGCAGGATTTACGAAGGGGGCGGGATTCGTGCTCGCTGCTTATTGGTCGCCTCCCCTCGCTGCTTGGTCTGACACTTTCCTACTGCGCTTAGCGCGGTGTGCAATATCTTCGATTTGACTCAAGAAAGTAATTTCGCTTTTTTGAAAAAAATCAAATTTTGTTCTCCACGTCGTTTTTTTTTACAACGATGCATGATTTTTTCCGATGATCAGCAAAACTGTCAGTTTAATGGCTACACAAAGCGAACCTATGGTGATGCTCAGCGGGATATTCTCCTTGTGTGTATCCGCGTCTGCCCGCCGGTTTTCCATGCGTTGATCTCAACATGAACGACGGGTCGACGCATTCTTCCATTATCACACCGCCAACGGCAAGACTGAAATTAATGAAAGATACGAGATGGAAGCCGGATCCATGTGCAGGTTTATGGATTCTGTCGAGTGGGTGAACGATCAAAATAAGGCTATTCAGTTACACACAAAAAAGACAACAAACCGATCTGCGAGTTGGCTCATGGACTCGGAAAGTGTGGCACCTCGCTGCATACTCATTGAACCTCCGTTTGGAAGATGATTGGTTCCTACAAGAATACTGTTCCGCGACGCTGAAAGGAAAACGGTTGAATTTAGTAGAAATCATATTTTCAAATTTTGCTTTGTTGAAAAGTAATGACGAAGTAAAATCTAATACTTCAGTAAACCTTATCTGCTATTTTTTCAATATTCAATAGACTTTTCATCGTAAAAAAAGTAAAAACCAAAAATTACTAGAGAAGAAAAGAAGAGCCAATTTCCTCTTAAAACGGAAAAACGTTCGCCAACAAGGTTACTGGTGAAGCATCCTCCTCTAAACTACGGTTTAGGAGCAGATTAAATGACATAAAGTATGAAAGATAAGTTCCAGTGATAACTAACGATGACAGCTTTATCAATTCAAGTTCGTCTCGAGAATAAAATTCGCTTGAACTTTGGAAAACTCACGACAATCCGCATCAAAGTACGCCGAAGACAAGGTGATATTGTTATTGTTGTTGGCATTGTTACCTCTAAACGCTGCGCTCAGACGCCTCTTCAGTCGTTTCATTACCTAGAACTGTGATGGAATTAGTGAGAAAACGGAAGTTGTAAGAGAGAATAAAGTAGAGCGATGAACGTTGATATGAATCGCCATTGAACGAAGAAAACAGGAGTTCCAATTGAAGGATACAACAAAACAAAATGTTTAAACTTGTTATAATACCTCACTAACGCAGAAAACTGACTGGGAAGTTTTTCTCGTTCATGCGCTCCTAAAGATTGATGAAAATGAGAAGGTCTTCACATTTTACACATAAAATAGAACATAATTTTGGTTTGTGAGAAGTTGATGAGAAGCGTTGATTAGTTGGAACAGTGAAAGAGATAGAAGCAAGAATGGAAGAGGCAATCAAGAGAAAATCAACGCGTACCTAAACCGAATTATCGCCTGCTGCATGCAAGAACAACCTCTTCTTCTCCGGCAGAGTAATTTGTACAAGAAGATTGCAACAACAATAAAAGAGAATCTTACGAAGTTCACTTTACTTTAACTGGAACGAGAAGTGAGGTGTGAATAGAGAGATTTGTAGGAGGACATCGTTCGACTACGTGTTTTGGAGTGTATGTTTGCCCTTAACAGACCATAATCAATCACCTTATGAATCGATAAGGTATCACTGATATTCTTCGCAACAGTACGTCAACAACAATAATAATGCAGTGACGGTTCGCATGTGCCCTTGACGCAACTTTGGCCATTACGTGTCAAAGTAGACATAAATGGAAGAAGCGGCTGGCTCAAAGGGGAAAAGACTGTGGAATGAGAAAGTAGAAGGTCGCGCTGGGGGAGAGAGAAAGAGCTGAGCAATCGGGTGAAAATGAAGTGAACGCCTTGCCTTGGAACCGGCGAAGCGCGACAAAAAACGACCTAATTACCATTTGATTTTATCGACACACTCCGTTTACACAGTGACACATACATTCTCACATTTAACGTTCATAAGTACGATAAAAGTTGTTGTCGTGGGTGTAGGAGCCGCTCATATTCAATTCAACATGCAATAAAAACGTGTGATGTGTGAAGAAATTTGTCAAAAAGTTTATGAGTGAAACCCCAATAAGTATGGATTCGGAAACTGATCGAAAACTTCACAAAAAACAATTATACAGAAACTAAAAAAATCGAGAAAGAAACGAAAAAAGTAGATCAAACGTGCTACAGTAACCCGTCATTACTTTTTATCTTTTACTTTTTCTTACACTTTCTCTCAAAATTCGAAAACTGCTCGTTTCTCAGAGTGTAAAGCACTTTGACATGTCTGGTCGTAATGTTTACAAGTAGTTCTCATAAAATCCTGCGATTATAGTTCGTTGGGCAATAAAAGAAAGTTGAAAAGTAAACAGACAGAACAGCGGCAATCGTTGTGCTAATTGTACACGGAATAGAGCAAAGATGTTCTGAGTGCCCCCGTCGTTGTATTGTGAAGTGAAAACGGAACGGGCTATAGGGTTAAGCCGGTGGCGAGTGACTGATGCCGCCTTGAGAAAAATTTTCAAAAACTCATTTGGGCGAAGGAAATTAAGTCCGGCAGACTGGAGAAGACGTTAAAGTTTTTGAGAAGAGAGAAAACCAATTAGTGTCGTTACGATTAGGCCACGGCCTGATGATCCAGCACGTTGCTAAGATTTTCACATTTCACAAAGCGCACTAGAATCGGACTACGGTAAGTGGTCTCACATAAATGACCTCTGGTGTTTTTAGAAGAGAATCGGAAGAAATTCTCATCCAGGGGTTGAATAGAATCGAGTTGAATAATTCTAACAAAGTAAGTGTTAATGCACATATATCGCTAGAAGCATGGCCGTTTTCAAACGCGCTCTAATCTCAATTTTGCAGAATGAGTACGGTATTCCTGCCCTGGGGTAGGGACTCAGTTAGATCTTTGTGAATTTAAATTATTATTCTTACTTTCAGTCCGTTGAAATTAAAGGCGCATTACTTAAATCGTTATTGTATTTCGAGGCGAAACTGCTACAGTACTAAGTACCCGATTTACGGAGGCCAGACTTTTTTACAGGTAGAGGAAGCTATGTGTAATGTATTAAAATAGTCTAGACCTGCGAAAGCCAGTTATCGTGACCTAAACAGTCAGATAAGAAAGTAAAATCGAAGAAAAATCATCTCATCTGTATTCTTAATGAACATATTCTCGATCCTTTACGTTTTTTTACATAAGGAAATAGTCTGGATTAAATTCCTCGTTAAACAAAAAGTAGACATGGAACAAGGACGAGCAGATGATATGGAAATCAACTAACGCATGCGAAATTGTACATGAGAATGCCGGAAGAGGACGTTCGCAGACTATTGCAGTCAGACTATTGGACGCCCATTAGAAGAACTTCTTCATTGGAGGTGAATGAGGTGTGTGTGTGTAACTTTGTTCAGAACTTTCATTCTGAGAAACAATTGCTTGGAACTGGTTTGAGAGTCTAAAGAGATGAGTTAGCCACTTGCTCGTCTCTTATTTTTAAAAAAACCAGGAAAAGGGGGATTTCCGAAAAGCTTCAACCTGTCAAAAATTCCTCTATGGAACAAGCGAAAAGCGCGAAGAACAAGAAATGGAAGAACGTTGATTGACTCGGTCAACATGGTGCTGCAGTTGAACGAGAGCGCAGTTTGTTGACATTGCTGGAAGAGCACATCACTCTAGGCATTTTGAAACCTGATTGTGGGAAAGGAGTGACTAAGAAGATAGATACAGAGAAAGAGGGAGAAAAGAGAGAGAGAGAGAGAGAGAGAGAGAGAGAGAGAGAGAGAGAGAGAGAGATAGAAAGAGAGAGAGAGAGAGAGAGAGAGAGAGAGAGAGAGAGAGAGAGAGAGAGAGAGAGAGAGAGAGAGAGAAAGAGAGAGAGAGAGAGAGAGAGATAGAAAGAGAGAGAGAGAGAGAGAGAGAGAGAGAGAGAGAGAGAGAGAGAGAGAGAGAGAGAGAGAGAGATAGATAGAAAGAGAGAGAGAGAGGGGGGGAGAGAGAAAAGATCAGTGACGCAGAGAAGCATTAAAACTGTACTCGAAACTGTAGCCAAGTTGCCGGAACGGGCGTGGAGAAGTCAAAACAGCCATGTGTTGCGTGGAATAAATTAAAGCGAGTAAAAGTGGTGGCGGGAACCCGCTTGACGTCGTCGTCGGTCGCCCCTCTCCCCTTTGATGGATTGATTAGAGAGACAATGGAATTGACAGCCGCAAAGCGGTCGACACTGAGCGGTTTTTGAGTGCTTTGCCATTGGATGTAGTAGAAAGAAGGGCGAAGAAACCCGATCTTGAGTGCTTCTTAATGAAAATAACCGTGGTAGAGTAGAGAGGAAGGATGTGGGAGGATGGGTCCCAGTGTCCACTTTGGGACATAAGAATCGTGATTTTTCTTTTCAGAAACTTCTCGATGTTATACATTGGTTTGTACGTTCACAATATCACAGCTCCAAATAGACACAGTCATTTTCTAATCTGGCGAAATATCAATTCATGATATTCTCAAATAGTAGAAAACACTTGAAACAAACTTAACTCAAACTGTGAATCTGACTTCTTTGTAAGTTTCTCATGAACTTCATTCTTTCCAAAGATGCAAAAAACATCCATGGTAAGTCTAGGCTTCTGCTAGTTAGTCCCCTCCGCGCAGTTCGAATATCAGTTCTACAGACTGAAGAAGTGAAACTTTAATTATACGGTACCATAACCACAAAATACAGTATGCAACAGAGGAGGAGAACAGGAAAGAATAATGCGATGAAATTAATTGGGGACAATGCAGGCAGGGTGGGCGCGTATCACATAATGATGATATGAAAACAAGATCAATCAAATCGGAATACAGACAGACACGGACCTTCCATACTCGAAAATGATTCTTGTGGAAGAGAGGTGACTGATAAAACTTGTCTCCTTCTTCTTTCTTCTTCTTATGATAAGCGTTCTATTAATCCAGCCAAAGGCACCAAAGTAAGGTTAAAGTGGTCTATGGGGACATCAATTTGTGACGTTTTCAGTTGATTTACATGGGGCGGGAAGACAAGTATCCATCATATGCTAGATGCACTCTTTTGCAAGTTCAGAATGATGCAGACAATAAGTCAAGGCTATTTACAATTGTCCTGCAGAGTTCGTGATTTTTGAACGTAACCAGATTGGCCAAAACGAGTGACCTTAACTGTCTTCTTAAGGAAGTTAAAATTTGTCAATCATGTCAATTTGTTCCTAACCATCGAGAAGTGACAGAAATCTTCGTCCCAAGCACGCTCTTATTGACATGATTAATAATATCATCCATCCGAATCAATATGGTAGTGAAAACACGGAGAGTAAAGCGTTTGCCAAAAAGGAAATCGGACTCGGTCACACAGTAAATTTTATACAAAAAATTACCGAAGATTTTCATTTTGTGAAAAAAGTTCTAAAAATAACTCATAAAACTCAAAAACTACAGAATAAGGTTTTTTTTCGAGATGTATACGACCTTGGAGTTCTTTCAAATCTCTCGAAAACAATCGTCCAGTTTGTTTCGAAATCGTGTCATGGAGAGAGTGAAGTTTGTGAGAAACGATGTTTTTTCAACCTTCATGACGGTGAACAAGAAATTATAAAATTAACAATTTAGACTGAAGAAGTCCAAACTCGCGCATCGCATGAAAGAAATTACAAATTTCTAAGAAAAAATCCTAGGTTTTCAATTTTTCTATCTAGAAATCCAAAAATTTTGCGATTTGGTTAAAATGTGACAAACAATAAATAAGACATGCAAAAGTTTGGGTGAGACGATGACTAATTGAAGGAAGTTTGGCGGGACGTGATGACCAGCATACGACTGTATTGAGTGAACTTTTCCCCGTTCAACCGTCTGTATCTCTGGGTCTCTTCCGACAGTCGTCTCTATCTCTCTCTTCTTTTCTCTCAAATGCAATATTCATTCGCTCACCCTCTGCCTCATTCGCTCACCCTCTGCCTCATTCGCTCACCCTCTGCCTCATTCGCTCACCCTCTGCCATTCGCTCACCCTCTGCCTTGCTGTGCGGTGACCCGGTTGAGTGGCTCCCTCTTACAAGGGAGTTTAAATATTCATTTCTCCTTAATTGGACGATGTCGCAACCAACCAATCTCAAGGATCTTTCTAAGCGCAAGCTGGATGAGAGTCCTAACAGCAGAAAGTTGGTTGTGTCAAAGCGCCCGAGAGCGGACGACGAGCTTGCCAAACTCGTGGAAGCGTTGGTCATTCCTGAAGGTGAAATCCTTCAGACGGACATGGCAAAACTTTTTCCGATTCTTGTGAATGTTACTCGTAGAGCCGTCTCTACTATTTTCGATCTCCACATTGTCATTGATAGTTTAAGAGGTGAGTTGACTGACATTCATTTAGAAATGAAAAAAGTCAATAACACGTGTCTGTCTCTCAATACCTCCGTCTCTCAATCCGTATCAAGAGAGATATCTGATCTCAAACAGAGACAGGAAACACTAGAAGGTAAGGTGACAGGACGTTCTCCCAGTGGGTCAAAAACGTCCACCGACAAAATTCATGATGAATCTATTATGGAGATTGACTCTGCTCCAACCAGTTCGTCAATCGAACTCAAGCAGATTCAAAATTTGTGTAAAGCTCAAATTGAACTTAAAGAAATGACAAGAAGTGCGGTAGTAAGGCACCTTCCAGAATCTGGCTTAAGAGGTGTTCATGCGGCATGTTCCGACATGGATCAGATCAAACACCTTTTGAATGAACTGGACATCGAAACGCAACCAGTGTCTTGTTACAGAATGGGGCGAAGATTCAGAGGGCCAAGGCCGTTGAAAGTAGTATTCCCACGATCAGAAGATCTAGCGAGTCTGCTAGAGAAAAAATCTCAAATCAAAGGTACGTTTGGCTTCAGAGGGGTCTGGGTGGACCCATCCAGAACCAAGGAAGAAAGAAGAGCACTAGCCAAAAAGAAAGGTACTGATAAGAAACGGGTTTCTCAAACCGGCGCACATTCTAAACCTCCACAAGCAACTGCTTTTCAAGAAACCGCTCAACCAGTCCGCTTCTTTCCGTCTGCGCAGCCTAAATCAAACGGACATAAAAGCAAGTTTGTAAACCAAAATTTTTGGTATAATGGGGGTCCGTCGTACGCGCAATGTGTACAGGGGTCTAACAGCTTTCAGATGAACTCCGGATACGTCCCAGGTGGTTGTCCCGCACCTCGCATAACAAGTCCTCAAACTCCGCCGTTTCTTCAAGCTCAGCCTTATCCTGTAGCCCAGCCTCAACCTCTTCAGTTTAACCAGGTTTCTTTGAATCCAATACCTTTTCCACACGGTAACCAGGGAAACTTTTAAAGGGAAGGCAAGTTTCAAAAACTTTTTCTCAGAATTGGTATTACTGTAACGCTAGAAGCATACTATCTAACAGACTCCCCCTTTTAGCAGTCCTAAACAAAAGAAACTACGACTTCGTAGCTATAACTGAATCGTGGCTTTCTGAAACCTTTGTCTCAAACAACCTCACAAATGAAACTCAAGGATATTCCTTATTGAGGTGTGATAGATCGAAAGGTCGAGGAGGAGGAGTATGTCTCCTCTTAAAAACTAAATTCTACCACCAAGTCATAGTAGAAAATTCAATTGAGCAGGGGTTTGAACTATTATGTGTCGAGGTAAAAGACGAACTTGATGAGCACTCATTCCGCATTTGTGTCGTCTACAGAGCACCCGATTGTAAAGCTACAAACAACACCCTACTTTTTCAAATTCTAAGTGACTGCATCTCTTCCTCCTCGCAAGATTTCATAGTAGTAGGAGATTTAAATCTACCAAAGATCAACTGGGTAAGTTGTAGTTCAACAGGCGGGACACAAGAACGCGAACTAGTCGACTTCGTTCTTCATCATGAACTAGTTCAACATGTTACCTCCCCAACACGGGGTGCGAACATTTTAGACTTGGTATTAGCAAATAAAAACTCATTACATAACGTCGAAGTCGGCGTACCCTTGGGTAGTTCGGATCACGCATCCATTACTTTTGCGACCAAACTCCTATCAGACAATCATGAAGTCATCAACATCCGCTCGTACAACAACATAAATTTTCCACTTCTCTACGACACCATTGGAAATATCGATTGGCGCGCTTTTTTTGGTCGCGAAGTAGACGCAAACGTATGTTACGAGAAATTGATTAAATTTTGCAGTGTTTTATACGAGGATTTCGTGCCAGTTATAACACTGAAAAGTAAGTTGGAACTGCTACCTCCACACATCCAGCGCATGCACCAACATCGCAGCTGCCTCTGGGAGCAATTTCTGAGAACTGACAACGAGGCAGACAGGGTAAGGTTCAAAGAATACACAAAAAGTTACAAAAAGCATTTGTGCACATACAACAAGAGTCAAGAGAACAAACTCAGTAGACAGACTAAGAGCGCATTCTACAAATCTCTTTCTAACCGCATAAAGAGCAAGCCTAGTCTAAGTCATACTGTCATAACCAACGAAAATGGCGTGCCTCTAATTAACGAAAAAGACAAAGCTGAGTCTTTTGCCGCTTTCTTCTTTAAGCAATTCGTGAACTCATCGTCTTACCAAACAGCTGCCAGTGCCGCCAATCCAATTGTAGATGATCTGATTCCATGGTTCGACCGTGCAACCATTTGCAAAGAACTCAAAAAGTCCAAAGCGTCTCAGTCTCTAACTCCAGACAAAGTTCCTTTTAGATTTTTGAAACTTCTTGCGGATCATATTTCTAGCCCGCTAGCTCATATCTACAACTTGAGTATGATGCACACCAAAATACCCTCGCGTTGGAAGCAATCGATAATCACACCTATTCCAAAATGCAGTAAGGCAACCAAGGTGGATGATTACAGACCCATCAGTCTCACATCACATCTCTGTAGAATCTTCGAGAGAATTCTCAAAAACCACTTAGTCTCCTTTCTCAAAGCAAATAGAGTCCTACCAAATGAACAGTATGGGTTTCGGTCCTTGAGAGGTACGGAATCTCAAATGCTAGAAGTTGTTGATGACTGGACAAAGATCCTAGACGACAAAGGTCAGGTAGATATTATCTACTTTGACTATGAAAAAGCATTTGACAGGGTAGACCACGGAATTTTGGTGAGAAAACTTTACGAAATTGGACTCAACAGTAGAACCGTCAAGTGGATTGAGGAATTTTTAACAGCTAGAAACTTCCAAGTGCGTGTAGCTGACCATTTGTCTAAAGTGCACGATGCGAAAAGCGGG
Source organism: Caenorhabditis parvicauda (assembly GCA_963978915.1). Lineage (NCBI taxonomy): Eukaryota > Metazoa > Nematoda > Chromadorea > Rhabditida > Rhabditidae > Caenorhabditis > Caenorhabditis parvicauda. The sequence continues at coordinate 8,035,466 of OZ022253.1, read as the reverse complement.
GTCCCGCAAGGGTCAGTTATTTCTCCTCTCCTATTCTCTATTTTTGTAGCAGATCTCCCCAATGTAGTGAATAAGATGAACGCGAGTATTTCGATCAAAATGTTTGCGGATGATCTTAAAATCTATAAAAGAATAAGCTGCCCAGCTGACGCGCAACATCTACAAGAGGCAATAAAGAACATTGAAAAGTGGTCAGCTGACAATAAGTTGACGTTATCTGTCAACAAAACCCAGGCGATCTCATTAGGCAAGGTAAAATTCGATATTCCATACTTTTTAAACACGACGAATGCTATAACCAAAGTTTCTAAAGTAAAAGATCTGGGATTCTACATAACACCAGATCTATCGTTTCAAGAACACTGGCGCGTTTATGTAAGGAAAGCGAATTACTTAGTCTACACGTTATTTAAGGTTTTCAGTACTAACAGACCAAAGTTTCTCACTAAACTTTTCATAACTTATGTGCGGCCAATTCTTGAATATGGCACAACTGTAACGTCACCTGGGTCAGAAACAGTTTCGAAAATGATAGAATCCGTGCAGAGAGGATTCACTCGTAAAATCTTCGTACGGTTATATGGGTTTAGATTGTTCCTCAATAAACGGAGACTATTTTCGTACGATCACAGATTAAAAAATCTCGGGTTAGAAAAGCTCAGTTGCCGCCGCAAGGCTGCAGACTTCAGAATGATCCGGAAAATTCTGAATGGTAAAGTAGATATCAGACCAGAGAAACTTTTCCAAATTACAGAATCAAAGACAAGAGGTGGCAAACACAAAATCTCATTCAGAGTACCGAGAAAAAAAATCCGCCAAACCTCATTTGTTCCAAGAGCGGTCACGGCCTACAACAAATGGGCAAAATCAAAATTATAATCATCTGTCCTTAAAATTGAATCTTTTTATCTATTTTTGCTACATGTTTGAAAATTGTTTTCACAGTATTTTTATCTATTATTCTTGCCTTCCGAGAATAAATTTTTCAATTCAATTCAATTCAATTTGTTCCTTTGTGGAGGGACACCTCGATTGCGGCCTGCGAAGAAGACCTCAGGCTGTGTATGCAACCGTCACTCAATAAACACACATTTTTCGACATACAGTTTGTTAACGGAATTTCGAGCCCCAAGGTCAGGGTTAACGTCACCCAACGAATTATGAAATCCACACATGCGCATTACTTCCTTTTGTTCGAAAAATTTAAAGTTCGCTTGTCTTCAATTATTTTTTCTATCATGTTTGATGATCATGAAATCTTTCAATGCTAGCCATTTCTAACATTAAAAAGTTACGAAAAATCAACATGATTAGAAGTTGGACTGGGTTCTAGTGTCTTTAACGACCCTGTAGATCAAAGTTGCACAGAGTTCTGACTTCTGACCGTCAACTTTCATGTGATGAGTTTTGTTGAAAATGTGAAAAAACTATCGGACATACAAAGAGTAAAGTATAGGAAATCAATTTGTTTTCACTCATCAGTCAATAAGCTATGATATGTACAATATTTCCGTCCTCATCCGTCTTTCTCGACTCCCGAAATCCGATTCAATGTTTGCCGGTTTCAAAATTGCTGCTATGTTGAACTTTTCAAAGAGTGAAAGGTTTAGTGAAAAACACAATGTTTCCCAAAAAAATGTCCAAATTTTGAGCAATCCCTTGTTTTCACTTCATTCCGAAATGTGCATACTTCACCCGTCAGAAGATGTCATCAAGGAATCAACGGGTAAGTGACGCGGCGACACTTGTCAATTACCGTATGCGATGGAGATGTCGGGTTCGATGCAGGCGGTCTTCTTCTTCTTCTCAGACTCCCTGGGGTCTTCTTCTCGTGATTGTTTTCTTTTGTCAAAACTATTTTGTTTTCAATCTTCTTATTTATTTCAATTGTAAAAAATAAATATTCAGCGAATTTTTTTCAGATTGAAGAGGGAGAGAAAGGAAAAAAAGAGAGAGATTAAATGTTTTCACAAAAGTTCAGATGAAGACAATGACTATATGACTGTTCTTCCGTTAATCACTGTTCTAGAGGCTCTGATTTCATAACAAGCATTTCATACCAAGAAGACGGTAACATGTGAAGTACTGCATTGACGATTCAAATCATCTAGCAAAAAAGGAGCCGATAAGCTTCGGTCTTCCAGTCGATCGGAGATGTCGCAGGTTTTCCAACTGGACTTCTCTCACTTCCCAAACTTTTTTGCTGAGCATAGATCAGTGTGCCATGGCCACTATACAGATGCACTTTGATACACTCGGCCCACAACAAATTTTGAAAAGCAGGTCGAAGTGGCCCGTTTGTAGTGTAACATGTGTACTCTTATCGAGCATGCGATGGGTCAGTCGTTCAGTCTCATGGAGAGACAGCCGACGGCAATGACCACATTGACCAAGAGGTCAACCGTGACTGCGGATCAATTTGTTAGCCGGATTGTTGGGAAGCGATTAAGTCTGGAAAGGTTGAGAATGTCTATGATGGCGAATGGACAAAAATATTCTTTCTTCCGTGTGTCAAATTTGGACGATAACAGTAGCATAAATATACACGAACTATTTGTCTCTCTTCAGAACTAACCAGTAAAAATATTCTGATTTAAATTTTGAATCCAAAAGTTTCAGAACACTTGTGTCGTAACTACAAAAAAGCAAATCTCATGAACTTTTGTCTAGCCATCAGCGAAAACACCACGGGTAAATTTCAAAGGTTGTTCTCTATATTATGTCGATGATCTCACACACTGGTTCATTAATACATAACTCCCTACGAGCCCGTACTACAGAAAACATGACGAGTCAACTTTTTAGTAAAGAGACCAACTGTCGGCCAAGTTGTTGGTGGTCAAGCCCCGATGTTTTTATGTCTATCATTCCCATTTATCCAGTTTATTGCACAGGTTTACTTTTACACTGTGAAGGTCCGCATGACGCTGGGAACGATGGAGGTGGTCAACGGAGGTCCACTCCGTTTTTATGTCTTTGAGCTTCCGTAAAACACTTTTTTCCTTTGATTATTCTGGTTGAGTTTTTTTCGATGGAAAGAAAAAAAGAGAGAGAGAAAGAGAAAGAGAGAGAGAGAGAGAGAGAGAGAGAGAGAGAGAGAGAGAGAGAGGGAGAGAAAGAGAGAGAGAGAGAGAGAGAGAGAGAGAGAGAGAGAGAGAGAGAGAGAGAGAGAAAGAGGGAGATCATAAAATCACTTTACTTTACTATAACCTGTGTGAAAATTGTTTTTTACTTAAAAAGATCAAAATTCCATGCGCGCGAGCGGTCATCCAACAGCGGTCAAAGTAGCAACTCCATACGTACAAAACGTCCGACCAACGGCATGTTTTGTTTTTGGCTTGCGGTGCTTACCCTCGACCAGCAGAACAGCTGACCAGATAGCCCATGCTTGATATACATTTTACGTTCATCCCCGATGTCAATTGTCCACCGTGTGGTCTCCTGAAGGTAGTCACAATCATCACGATTGTAGTCATATAATCATGCAAAACAATAATAATAATAACGAGTCGGTGCCCACACTGAAGACTAACACATACACACCTGCTTGACCATTGCTTTGCAGCTTTAAACTCCTTTGAACTTAAACCTAGTCTGATCTTTTCGTATACAATTGACGCGTGGGCATGTTCCAGGCATACAGTAGCGTTCAAAAGTTTAGAAAGTTTTTATTTTTGGTCATAACTCTTGTCAAACTTAACCAATCGACATGATTTTTTGTCGGAGAACACATCAACTCATGAGAAATCTAATTTTGAAAAAAATCAAGATTACTGTAGCTACATTTTGATCTACAGCGTTTTTACGAAACCGCGACTTTTGAACTGATTTTTCACTTTCTTTTTTTTTATTTTTTTTGAAGGTTTTTTCCCGATTTTTTGTACTTTTTTCTTTCTATACTACTAACAATACTTTTTAAGTAAGGGGAAAAGGAAAAGAAGTGCCCACCGACCAGCAGAAACTGATCATCGATGCTGTCCTGTCAGGAATACGACAGAATCAAGTTGCACGAGTATTTCAAGTTCACGAAACCACTGTATCCCGAATTTTGAAAAGATTCCGAAAGTTTGGAGTTTTTGGAGTGTTGCCAAGATCAGGACGGCCACGGAAGACGACAGCAAGAGACGACGCACTGATTGTTCGCCATTCACGTCTCAATCCGCGTCTGACCGGAGAAGACATCAAGAAGGATATGGTCGCTGGAAACGTTGCCAGAGTCTCTGTTTCTACAGTCAAACGTCGTCTAAGAGCTGCTGGGTTATTTGGAAGACGTCCTTGTAAGAAGCCAATGATTTCTGAGAAAAACAGAAAGGCTAGAGTTGAGTGGGCAAAAGACCATTTGAGCTGGACCGTCCACGACTGGAGGAAAATCCTTTTTTCCGATGAAAGTAAGTTTTGTTTGTTTGGTTCCGATGGCATTAAGTATGTCAGAAGGCCAATCAACAGCCGGTTCAGTTCTAGGTACCAATTGCCCACGATGAAGCACGGTGGCGGTAGCGTCATGTTGTGGGGTTCGTTTAGTTACGACGGCGTTGGCCCATTGCACTGGATTCAGGGCAAAATGAATGCCAATGACTACAAGGATATTATTGTTAATGTTCTTGTACCATTTGCTGGTGCCAACATGCCGATTGGTTGGATGTTTCAACAAGATAACGACCCGAAACACACTAGCCGTCTTGTTCGCGAATGTCTCCAGGATGAGGCTATCGATGTTCTTCCGTGGCCCAGTCAGTCTCCAGACCTCAACCCTATAGAGCACTTATGGGAAGAACTCGAGAGACGCGTTTCCGGCCATTACACATCCAATGCCGCGCAAAAATACGCGGTTTTACAAGAAGAGTGGAAAAAATTCCGCGAGTCAAGTTGGAGAACTTGATTGAGAGCATGCCGAGAAGATGTAAAGCCGTCATTGATAATTTTGGTTATGCCACTAAGTATTAAGGTTTTAATAATGTTTTGATGTTCATTCCTTATCGATTTGAATTGTTACAACCGTTTACCATTATGTTTTTGAGTTTGTGGAAAATGTGTTTTTTATAGTGTCTGAGGATAAATTTTTTTATTTTTTTTTCTCTTTTGGTCTGATTTGAATTCGTTTTGACATAAGATGTAATAATGTTTGAAGTATTACCATTCAAAAAATCAGACCGATAGGTGAGGTTTGACAAGAGTTATGGCCGAAAATAAAAACTTTCTAAACTTTTGAACGCTACTGTATGTCTGTTCGACACCAATACTTTCGCGAAGTAAAACTATAACCATGAAATGTCCTGTATTACTCCGAGACTGCTCATTTATGTCGGATGTCTTTTTACTTGGTTTTGTTTCCAATGTTATACTGTAGAATTATTTGCATCCTCTTTCACTCTTAGTAAATGATAAACAAGATCTGTACTTAGCAACTCCCCATTTCTCTCCCGTCCCCGGGTTCCTTGACTTGCGTTGAACATCCGCACAAGACCTGGAAAACAAAGACTTCTCTTGATTTCGCCAATTTTTTCTTTAAAAAACATATTCATTGTACAAATCGCACGTGTTGGTAAGAACAGTCTTCCTCTATTAGAGAGGTGAAATTGACTAGTTTTGAGAAATATTCTCAGGCTCAATTTACCGTAACAACCCTTCCTTTGTTCATGTCCCGAAAATACGGGGCACCATTCTACACATTAACTGAATAGTTCCCACGGCCGGTAACCGCCAAAATATTATTGTCCACTTATTGCAATCAACTTCTCATACAAAATCATCTTGGAAGGAGCAAAATAAAAATACACACACACATATACACAGGTTGTTATTGTTGTGGTTGAGGTGATGTGCTGTGCTTGTATCAATTATCGGTCCATTGTCATGTTTTTGGGTCCCGTAGTGAATTACAGTAGCCCATTCATAGCTTGTTTTTCCTCCTAGCACCACTGACTCATGGAGTAGAGCATCATAATTCTCTGTATTGCTTTATACATATCTTCTGGGGTTAACTTTTTGTAGAAATTGGAACGGTATGTTTCTCATAAATTTACATTCTCCCTAAACTTATGAAAAATGAACCACAATATGTACTAAAGTTAGTTCAAAAGTATAGTTTTTGAAATTTATCTAATTGAATTGCAAAACATATTAACTTTAACATTAAACAAACAAATTTAAAATTCCGCTCACTTTACCTACACAGCAAAATTTAAAAAGACAAGCTGTTAAGAACATATATTGCAGTGAAGTGAGAATGAATCAATAGTATAAAAGTTGTATTCGTGGGATAAACAGACAGAGAATGATGTGAATTGTATCCAGAAGACACAGTGTCAGTCACCATTTTATAGCAGAAAGCCCCCTTATCGACACATGCCCGCTCCAGGAAAGGAATATTCATACTATACGATTTTATTTGCTCCAACTGTTTTTCCTTTTCTGCTTCGTTTCACTTATCTTTTCATCGTTTCGATTATCAGTCGCCTGGAGGTGACTGAATGACCACTATACAACTACCCTTATTTGCACTTTAAACCCGGCACATGTATCACTTCTTATTACTATCTTTACTTGCAAGTACGCATTTTCATCAGAAACTGTTCCTTTTGAAATTTGTGCATAGGTTCGAAAGACTGATAGAACTAACACCTCCCCTTTTTAACTCGTGAATTACCTCATTTGAGGGTTTTTTGTTGGTTCTGATTACCTTGATACTTGAAAAAATTCATTTAGCTTAATTTTCTGAATTTTTCCCTCACTTTTTCGCATTAGTTCCGTACTTTCTAGACCCCGATTCTTCCCACTGATCTCCGAAATACAGTAGCTTAACAGAAGTTTTTGATATTTTCGAAAAAAAAATTGTATTCTCAACTAACAATTTTGCATGTTTTCAGGATTTTTTCTCTAATTTTAAATTCTAAAGGTTCGTGAGTCCACAAGTTTACCTACTGATCTCTGAACTACTGCACAACTACTTACTTACTGCATACCGTAGCTTCGTATCGTAGTATATCGTAGTAACATAGTCAAGCTGATCGTCTTGAATTTCATGTGGATGTTTGAGCCGGGAATCATAGAGACCTCTGGAATACCGTTTTTGGATGAATTCTAGATGATTCTCTATTGTCCTGTGAGTTTTACTTTTTTTTGGAACTTTTAATTGAAATTTCCTACTCAAACTCTGCAAGCTGTAGTAACATAGTTTAGCAGTTTCATGTATTTTTTTTTTAAAAACTCTCTCTCTCTCCATCCCTCTTCTCTATCCTCATATCACCCCCCCCCCCCTCCATCAATCGCCTGCAGGTCTTTTCCCGGTCTCTCTCCCTCTCACTGTGCAAACAGAATGAATGCCTTTGTTGGTGCTGGTACTACGAACATTGTCCGTGTGTGGTCAGTGTTGTGTGTGAGAGAATTTTCGAGAGAAGAGATGGAAGAAACAGTCATTGCAGGCCGGAGGGGAAAGGGGAAAAGAGACTGGCCACTCCCTTTATTCATACCTCCCCTCTGCTTCACCCCCGGTCAGAATTTTACGAATTCTGGAGACTGTGAACTTAACATGGCAACAGAGAAACACACTATTTCAGCATCTGATCCTCTAAAACTGTTTGAAACTTTGTTGGAGAAAAGTGAATTTTCCGGGCTGGATAGGTCCATATTTTTAACATTTCCAAATTTTATTTTTTCACCTACTTCAGATATCTTACTGTTTCTCACCTCTAGATCAGTATATAACATCGACAGTCACTTTCTGTTCGTGGTGATGACGTTCAGGTATTCTGATCGTGTGATCTTGATGAATTGGGAAAATTGATATTTACAGTTCGTATGCCTTTAAAATTACCTAGTGTAAATCCTACAATGTTTCCAACACAAAATACCCTACAAATGACCATTTTTTCGATCAGATCTGACCCTGGCCAATCCGGTTTTACATAGCGGCGGCTTCTTCCTTTGTTGACCCGCGTAAGCGATATCCAGCATGGAAAGCGGTTTCGCCTTGTCTGGCAGAATTACCAAACAGTTACGCGTCACGTCGCGGAACCGAAGCAACCTCCGCGCGGCGGAACGCGGAAGACTCTTTTAGGTCTCGCTGTATGTTCCTGTGTGCTCTCCGTCAATGGCAGCGCGGCGCTGTCGCAAACAAACCGCGCGTCACCGCGCGGTCACAACAATTCTTCTTTTTTTCTACTACCTGTGGTCATCTTCATCTGATTTGTCCGTAGTAGGGGGAGATCACGGGTCTTTTCAATCCCAAAAAGTTTGTCTTCTCAAATTAAAAGCTACCGTAAGAAACAATAGCAAAAAGTACGACACTCCGGTTAACAGTGCTTGCGCAGAAGTTAAGTTGCTGTGTAGTTCAGTATCTTTAACCAAACAAGTTGTAAAAGAATGAATTCTGTTTATCTCTGGTTCTGTGCCTACTTTGTTCCGATTTGGTAGTTTAGATGAAAAGTACAATTGTATGAGCAATAAGAACTTTAAGAAAGGCGTTTTGGAGATACGTTCAAATCGAAGACACAAACAGAATGTACTTTTTTTGTGTCTCCTTGGTGACCCTCACGGAAGCAAAATTTCGTGAGAATCGAGTATCTTCAATATGAGATATCAACGCTACCAATGTGCCCTGTTGGTGCCTTGTTGGTGGTCCCTATAAGATTTTATACTATTTTGGTAGACATTCCTATGGCAGACGAGGCGAATCCTTTGTCTGGTTTCCAGAATAGCCTTGAACATCTGATTACACATGGTCAACCAGTGTCCATCACCATCATCATCCTGAACCAGCAACCAAGTGAGAGAAAATAAACAGAGAGCTAAAATTAGACGACTGTTTGCGCTCATACGCAGGGAGGGGGTGCCTGCATGCAGTCTACGCTTCCGCTTCGTCGTTCTTCCGCGCGGAAAGGGTGGCAGCGCGATGCGGGCTCGTTTGTTTCAACTCACAGGTCAACAGCACCCCGACCACCACTTCATCGTTGCCCAGTCTCACTCGTTGCGGCTTTTGGTTGACTGATGGTGGCAAATTGAATGACACCCTTTGGTGCACTGATTGGCCTACTGTCACCGCCAGGGTTGATTTCGTTTCCTGTGCCGGTCAGTGATATCCCCCTCAACCACAACATTATTCCACATGTGTATTAAACTCCATAAAAGAGTAAAATAGCATCGTTCAGTTGATTTCACTTATCTTCAGTTAGAAACGTATTTTCCACATGTTTCAAATTCCCTTCTTTTCTCATTGAAAACTTT